>CM034355.1:61584765-61997108 GCA_019925275.1 Mytilus edulis
GTTTAAACGCAATGTAACTATAAATAATTATTCTTTGCATGAAGTTTCCACTCGGTATATGTACACAAGGGCCAATCTTAATTATTCCTTAGCTTAGCTTTTGTTCACGAGAGTGTTACTTTCTGTTGGGTGGAGTTTTTGAATAGAAGTCAATACTTTCTTGCTCAATGCTTTGAATGCGTCATGCTTGTCATCCAATTAGCCTTAGCAAATGTGTTGCTGTCTTTGAATTTGAAAATCACTAAGTGACGTTTTTTTCGACTCGACCGTAGCGAGAATCACATAACTTTGACATAATCAATACCTATATTAAAGTAATTACGAGCGAAATATATCTTTATCAATAAAGAATTGTCTCATATAAAATTAATTACACGGCAAATTTCACGAAGTCTGGTCTAATAAACAACCCACCAAAATCAAGTCAAGTCGAAAACTTTTTTTTTCTTTCAATTTTAGTATTACATATAGTGGCAGCTGTGGGTAAAACAAACATTTATTTTCTTCTCAGGGACAAAAACAAATTATTTTTTTCTCCAAAAACCGAAAAAGAATTTTGTTTTCCAAAAAAAAACCATAGCCCCTCCCCCCCCAAAAAAAAACCCCAATAAATGGTTGCTGCCTAATCATAATTGTGCTTATTGCAATAATCGTATTTATCTTATCTATTTCATAACTGCTAAAAAAATCCAAGTTTTCATAGGCTTTTATCTTCTCAGTAAATCAAGATTGGGTTAATCATCTGTTGGAAACTGCTGCATTTTTCATGATGGTTTTAAAGTTTTATAGATTGTTTATGATGATGTATATTAGATTGTGACACTACAACACACTCATGATATATTAACTAAATTACCTTTCTGTAATAATATATAAAATGGCGCAACACATCCAACGCCTGAATATAAATATACAGGTATGGATATATATTACAGGTAAGCAGGGATTTTTTGGCGGTAACTAAAAAGCATGCAGATAAAAAGGTGTGCTTGATTTAGAAATTGTCCTGCGTGATATAATGATAAATATGACATATGAAATATGATATGGATACGTGTTTTACATAGAATAACATGAATCACATATATTTGACCAGTTTACTATTTCTATTATAACGACCAGAAAGACATTTTTCTCCAGAAGTGATTTTTTTGGATAAAGGTTATTTCTTTCTAATAAAAAAAAAAGAAATCATATCCCTATTTTGACGAGAGAAAAATATTCTGTCCAAGCAGGTGACAAAAAAAATAATTCTGGATTCAAATTCCCCTCATCCCTTATAGTATTAAATTCTGAAGATAAAAATCAAAATACATGGTTATAAAAAAAACCAAGAATTAAATTTTCGACCCTTTAGAAATCAATGTGGACCAATTTTATGAAGGGGATCAAGTATCAAAAATCAAAACACATAGTTCGATTCATCATTTTAAAGAACCCCATAAATTCAAATTTAGTTAAAATCAGACAAACTTTAATTTTGGACCCCGATTTGGACCAATTTGAAAACTGGGTCCATAATAAAAAATCTAAGTGCAAGTTTAGATTAAGCATATCCAAGAACCCCAAGAATTCATTTTTTGTTAAAATAAAACTAACTTTAATTTTATAATCTAAATACACAGTATCTAGATTTTGGATATTGGACCATGATAGGTAAATGTATTTTTTTTTGTTGATAGCTTAGACAACATTCATTCTGTGCCAGAACCCTATTCTGTGTCGACCATTTAATCACAATCCAAATTCAGAGTTTTATCAAGCTTGAATGTTGTGTCCATACTTGCCCCAACTGTTCAGGGTTCAACCCTGCGGTCGTATCAAGCTACGCCAAGTGGAGCATCTGGTTCAATATTGATTTGGTTATTTCAGCTCATTCATTGCTTGAATTAGTTAAATTTAGGACTCAAGGATTGATGTCACAACAGTTGCCCACTTGGGTAGATTTCATTGAAAAAAGGGGTAGGGTAAACTATTGAATGTGCTTCAATCAAACAGAAGGAAAACAATAAAAATAATAGATAAGTACCCGGCCACGTCCACTTGTATTTTTTGTCTATCTGATGAGTTAAGCCTTTTTCAACTAATTTTTATAGTTCGTTCTTATGTTGTACTGTTATACCACTGTCCCAGGTTAGGGGGAGGGTTGGGATCCCGCTAACATTTTTAACCCCGCCACATTATTTACGTATGTGCCTGTCCCAAGTCGATCAGGAGCCTGTAATTCAGTGGTTGTCGTTTGTTTATGTGTTACATATTTGTTTTTTCGTTCATTTTTTTACATAAATGAGGCCGTTAGTATTCTCGTTTGAATTGTTTTACATTGTCTTATCGGGACCTTTTATAGCTTACTATAGTATGCGGTATTGGCTTTGCTCATTGTTGAAGGCCGTACGGTGACCTTTAGTTGTTAATGTTTGTGTCATTTTGGTCTTTTGTGTATAGTTGTCTCATTGGCAATCATAGTATTACCATATCTTCTTTTTTATATCTTCTAGCTTCACAGTATCCAAATAATAAGAAAACATTTATAAAGATAGACCTTTTTATGTTCAAATATGACTACTTAATGAAAATAAGTAAACCCCAGTTCAAAACATGGAGGGAAACAAAATAGTGCATTTTTTCAGATTTTTATCTGAAATCATTTTTTTTTCTGTTTGATTATAGGTTTATGCTGAATTGAAACATATACATATAGAGAGACTTTCTTACAACTTTTGGGGGGTATCAATTCAGGAAAGTGGATGGATATCATGTTTACTGGAATTGGTACGGCCTAGTTAAAACAGCAAACAGAAAAATAGAGAAAAAAATTTTTTGACTTCAGCTTTACTTTTTATTCTTCGTGGCATAACCCACTTTTCCCGATTAAACCACAATTTCACATTAGTACATACATGATATGAACATGAACAAATCTATGTAGCATTTTTTTTCAAAGATCAGCTGTTTTGCATGTAAGCCTATGGAGCAGTCGATCACAAGACTGCAACCTAAAGATATGACTAATAACGGAAAAAGTCACATGAGAACACATATACAGGTGACAAACCTCATAACTGTGATGTATGTGGTAAACGGTTTATTGAGCAAGATATATCACAGAATCACACGAGACCACTCACAGGTGATAAAGTTCATGTAGACTATTTAGTCGGCTTGCTGGTTTACAAAAACACACGAGATTGCATACAGGTGCTCAACCTGATGAATGTGATGTGTGTGTTAAAGAGTTTATCCGAAAGAGTAATGTACAGATTCATATTAACCCGTACAGGTGATAAACCTTACGACTGATTTATGTGGTAAAGGGTTTATTCAAGAGTAATTTACAGATACACATGTGAACAAATACAGGTGATAAACCGTATGACTTTGGTGAATGTAGTAAAGAGTTTAGTCAAATAATTTATTAATGGGATCACAATAAAACACATTCAACCGAAAACAAACTTATACAGGGCCGTAACTACCTATATGACAGGGGAGGCAACTGCATTTTTTTAAATTCATTATTCAGGGTACAGAAGTCAATAAACGCATGTGCAAAATAAAATTATTGGATTTTGAGCATGGGTTTATTCATAATTGCGAAAGTAGCACGTCACAGATACACATCAGAAACCATACAGGCGATAAACCGTATGACTGTGATTAATGTGGTAAAGGGTTTATTCAGAAGAGTAATTTACAGATTTACATGAGAACACATACAGGTGATAAACCGTATGACTGTGGTGAATGTGGTGAAGAGTTAAGCCAAAAAGGTAATTTACTGAATCACAATAAAACACATTCAACCGAGAGAAAAAAATAATATCTATGATGTATGTGCATGGAAACGGATTTAGTAGGCTTGGACAATTACACTGAGATTCACTTGAGAACTCGTACAGGTTATAAACGACATCATAAACCCGATATAAATGTGTGTGACTGTGGTAAAAGGTTTAGTAGGCTTTCTTGTTTACAAATTCACATGAGAGCATATTATGCCGGTAAACCTCATGACTGTGATGTATGTCAGTGGCGTTTCCAGGATATTTGAAAGAGGGAACGTAGAGTACAATCTTTTGCCGAGTGGAGCGAGGCGAAAAAATATTTGGTCTTTTTGGGGTAAAAAAAACATAAAATAATTGTGAAATGCACTAATGTCACGGTTCCTGACTTGAAGCATGTACATTTTATGGTTAAAGTGTCAGGGTTTAATATTTTGTATGCCGAATTTTCTATGGTATGTAAAGATGATTTGATGGATCTTATCATGCAGCAGAAGACCAATAACGCAAAATTCCAAATCTAGGGTATAATGCGTTTCTTTACATCTCAAAAGTCCGAGGCCAGGATTTTATGAACGGGAGGCGTAATTCCGGTTGCCCTGGTATAGGGGCCATGGGGAAGGTTATGAGCTCCTAGATTTCAGCAATTTAGCATCAAATTATGAAGTATTATAACAGACTCCATGATAGACAAATTAGTGAAAATAGTCTGTCTTCGGATCATTCAAATTGTGTTTTGATTAAAATGCGGATATCAAATATTTATAAGAAATTGTAAATTCAGTGAAACAGTTAAAATGTTATATGAAATGGGCATGAACAATAAATCTTTAACGGTAGCTTTTTCTGAATTTTTGATATATATACTAGTACCTGTTTTGTTAAAAATATACCTTTTCACTGTCAGTTTGGTCTTTTGGAAAATGTTGCTGGTGCTGTATTTCGACCCCCTTTACCAAGAAGTTTGTTTTGCATGCACACGCATACAAATTGCGGTTTTTATCCAACACATATGTTTAAACGTTGTTTTCAATGTAGTAGATATAAATAAAAAAAATGTGGTATGAGTGCAATTATACAACTCTCCAACCAAATCACAATCTATAAAAGTAAACCATTATATGTCAAAATACAGTCTTCTACATGGAGCCTTGGATCACACCGAGCAGCAAGATACAAAGGGCTCCCAAAAAAATAGCTAGTGTTAAACTATTCAAACGGGAAAACCAACGGTCTAAACTAATAATAAAACGAGAAACGAGAAAAACTTATGAACCACATCATCAAACGACTGAAATCAGATTCCTGACTTAGGATAGGTGCAAACAATTGCAGCTGGTTTAAATGATTAAACATTCACCCTTATCTAAAACAATAGTGTAACATTGTATTTATAAAGCCCCTTTCTAGATAGTCAAATCTGACCCTTCCCAATACTGGGACTTTCATACTAAGAAAGTCCCTGTCTAATGCAAGGTAAAAAAAAAACATGACCCCATTTCAGAAAATTTAGCTTAAAATGTAATCCCGTTTGTCGGATCATACCCGCCCCGGTATCATAAATACAGGGAGTATCCACCGGTAGATGTAGAATGGCCATTGGGGAAGCCTCAGTCACACGAAACAACCATTAAAAATTTGCATGTTACTGTACAGGTTTACTTACTTATTTAAAAATGGTGTCCAAGTAACCCATCGAATGGGGGAATCAGTATAAAGAGAAATCAGAATATGAATATGATGAATGGACTAGTTACGTCCTTGTAGTGATGAATTGCCATATTCAATACAATATAACGGCAGATTACGATATTTTTTTAATTTTATTTTGAAAAGTCGTACGCCCATTACATCCTAACCTTGACCCACCCCTGTCCACCACTGAATCCTTAAAATTAGAAATATCAACTACTTTTCATACTAAAGCAAGGATTTGTATAGTGACACTATACTTGACTTAAAAAGCGACCATTAAATACTGAATTCTTAAAACTTAATTGTAATAGCAGCTAAAGATTCGTGTGAATATAATTACATATATTGGGAAATTGAATAATTATATTTTGGATATTGCCAGAAGTCCATTACTGTCTAGTCTAGTCTAGTAATGGACTTCTGATTGTAGAGGGGGGATAGGACCTTTATCGGGACTCCGGGATCGGATGTTTTTAAGCTCGGGATTTCGGGATTTACCCCTTCGGGATCTGGGAATTTTTTTTTTCAAATTTCGGGATCCGGGATTTAATTTTTTTTAAATTCGGGACCTCGGGATATCGTGTTTTTAAGCCCGGGATTTCGGGATCAGGACCCATCCTACCCCCCCCCCCCCCTCATTGTACATACCTGGTATTTGTGGAGAACTCGATTGTTTAGTGCGCCAAATCTTTCCAATGAAGTCTCCCCGGCACCTCCATTCTGTTGTAGGGTATAAGAAACGATTTAATATTTTTCCTCAAGACATTCAGAAACAAAATTTAACACAGACCATGGTTATAAATTTTTAAACGACCTTAAATTATAAAAATTCTCTTTTAAACTATTTTCACAGACATTATCGAACATTTGTGTGTTTTTATTTTAAATGGATCCGTCCAAATTACCCCTAATGGCGACATCCACAGTGTACTGCAGAGCCGATCACTTTCTCACAAAAAGTCGATTGTTATCTCTTAGATTGGAGTTGGCTTCTCAGTTTCAAAGTAATTAACTTTTCAAAACACTAGTTTATATTGATAGGGGATTTATAAAGGAATCCAAAGAGCAAAAAAAATATATATAGGTCACCATGCTTGTTTTCGAGATATTAGCTATTGAAATTTTGGCGGGAAAATGTTCTCTCTTGACTTTTCATAGCTTTGTCATTGACAAGTTGAAGTTCTCAAAAACTGTTAAAAAGTAATTAAAATTTTATAAGACTTTTACAGATGACTAATCATTATACATGTAAAAGATTTACAAAAAGAAAAAGGGGTTACCGGGCAAATTTTTTCAAGGCATTGAAATGGATAAAACCAGAGGATTCCGAAAATCTGACAGAAAAAAACAAAACAGGACAAGCCAGCTTCCTTAAGGGCATACGATACAGTTTTGATCCTGTATTTACAAGATCGTGAAAATTTGCATATATATAGATAGGTTATTAGCTCACCTGACCTGAAAGGTCAATTGAGCTTTTCTCATCACTTGGCGTCCGTCGTCCGTCGTCCGTAAACTTTTACAAAAATCTTCTCCTCTGAAACTACTGGGCCAAATTTTACCAAACTTGGCCACAATCATCCTTGGGGTATCTAGTTTAAAAAATGTGTCCGGTGACCTGGCCATCCAACCAAGATGGCCGCCATGGCTAAAAATAGAACACAGGGGTAAAATGTATATTTTGGCTTATATCTTTGAAACCAAAACATTTAGAGCAAATCTGACATGGGGTAAAATTGTTAATCAGGTCAAGATCTATCTGCCCTAGAATTTTCAGATGAATCGGACAACCCGTTGTTAGGTTGCTGCCCCTGAATTGGTTATTTTAAGGAAATTTTGCAGTTTTTGGTTATTATCTTGAATACTATTATAGATAGAGATAAACTTTAAACAGCAATAATGTTCAGCAAAGTAAAACCTACAAATAAGTCAAACATGACCAAAATTGTCAGTCAACCCCTTAAGGAGTTATTGCCCTTAATAGTAAATTTTTAACAAATTTTCGTCAGTTTTTGTAACTTGTACAAAAATCTTCTTCTCTGAAACTACATGGCCAAATTAAACCAAACTTGGCGATAATTATCATTGTGGTATATAGTTTGAAAAATGTGTCTGATGACACCGCCTACCAAACAAAATGGCCGACATGGCTAAAATTAGAACATAGTGGTAAAATGCAGTTTTTGATTTATATCTTTAAAACTAAGACATTTAGGGCAAATCTTTCAATATTTAAATTTCCATCAGAATAAGATCTATCCCCTGCAAATTTTCAGATGAATCTGACAACTTTTTATTGGGTTGCTGCCCTAAAATTGGTAATTTTAAGGAAATTTTGCAATTTTGCAGTTTTTGGTTATTATCTTGAATACTATTATAGATAGAGATAAACTGTAAACAGCAATTTTGTTCAGCAAAGTAGGATCTACAAATAAGTCAACATGATAAAAATTGTAAGAGTACCCCTTAAGGAGTTATTGCCCTTTATAGTCAATTTTGAACAAATTTTCGTCATTTTTGTAACTTGTACAAAAATCTTCTTTTCTAAAACTATGGGCCATATTAAACTAAATGTGGCCACAATCATCACTATAGTATCTATTTAAAAAAAGTGTCTAATGACCCCACCTACCAACCAAGATGACCGACATCAGTAAATACAGTAACAGGTGAGCGACACAGGCTCTTGAGAGCCTCTTGTTTTTTACCTGATTAAATCAAATGTGTAACAAAAAATATACCTTCATGTGCTACTTTTTGAGTTAAATGAGGTCGAAATTTTGTATATTTGCTTAAAATTCAGATTTGTGGCCGTAATTTCTTTTTCGAAAGAAAGACATAACTTTTTTGTTTTAAAAGTTAAACACAAATTGTTTTTTGTTAAATAATCGGTAATTTCGGTATTTTATAAGTATCCTAAAAGATTATGCATTTTTTATTTAGAAATAACTCATATTTATCGAATGTTCATGAATTGAGGAAAATACGTAATTTTTTGCTTCATGTTTATCAAAATTGAAAAAAAATCCTCTTTTTACAGTTGAATAAAATTTTGGTCACATAATCTCCCTGCAAAATGAAACAAATTGATGTTCTGAAAAATAGGGGTCCATGAACTCGTTTTCAAATTAAATCAGTTTGAATGGTAAAAATCAGTCGAAAAATGCATCTTTCCCCGATATGTCACAGTTTGACGTCGTGAAAATAACATTTTACGTTAGCAACGTCATTACCTCCCCTGTAACTGTATCAGCTGCCCTTAAAGATTTAGGACTGTCAGCTCAAAACAATGGCGTGTTTTATGGAAAATGGGGAGGATTAGGCGAGGTATGCAGATTTTGATCAAGAATTTTTACTTTATAAAAATACTGATTTCTCATGTTAAGTACAACAAATATAATTAAGGGAATTGTTGCAACATTTATCATACACATACTGCTTCTGCCTACTGTTTATTAAAATACAAGCAGGTACCACAAAACATAGTCGTAGGTGTGTATCGTATCAACCGATTTCATTGGTGGATTCAAGGTCACTCAATACGTAAACAGCTGATTTAGCAGAAATTATCTGCACCGCAAGTTTGTCTTTTGTTAGGAGTAACATTTTTAGTTATGATGATGTATTAGTTTTCCACAAAATTATTTAATGCACTTATGTTTTTTTTCAAAAAGAAAAAACCTAACCAGAGTGTTGAGTGTGTACAAGGGTACTGTCACAGCAATTTTATCTTTTTGTTAGCAGTAACATTTTTCGTGGATCCTTTGACTTTTGTCATAAGAGCGAAACATAGCAATCCTACAATCTGTCATCTGCGTCGTTCGCAGCATCCACAAATGTTCAGGTTGAAGTTTTTGAAAATAATATAACTTTCTTAAACTATAAAAAAAGAAGATGTGGTACAATTGCCAATGAGACAACTCTCCACAAGAGACCAAAATGACACAGAAACTAACAACTGTAGGTCACTGTATGGCCTTCAACAATTAGCAAAGCCCATACCACATAGTCTACTATAAAAGGCCCCGACAATGAAAAAACAATTCTAACGAGAAAACAAAAAACAAATATGTAATATATATAAACAAATGAAAACCATTGAATTACAGACTCACTTGGGACAGGCACATATATACATATTGTGACGGGGTTTAACATGTTATCAGGATCCCAACCCTCCCCCTAACCTGGGACAGTGGTATAACAGTACAACATAAGAACCAACTATGAAAATCAGTTGAAAGAGGCTCAACTCATCAGATGGATAAAAATACATGTGGAATTCGCTGGTTACTTGTACATCCCAACAACAAAAAAGACACTAGGAACAGAAATGAGAGTACTTGCAGTTAACTGACAGCTAGTTCAAAGCCACTAACAACAAATAAAAATATCATGCATCTAAGGCATATATAAAATTAACTAAATTATCAATCCATACACATCCAATGAATTTAGTGTAAAGACTTCATAAACAGTCAGAGAAAAACATGACCTTGTGCAATGCCAAGATACAGGTATCGACAGATTGTAGATCCATGAATGTGTATACATGTATGTATATAACATACTAGTAATATTTAGTTTGCTTTTAAGATTTATTACTGATGATAAATTCAATATTTATACCAATAAAAACTATATTCAATGATCTTATTACAGTGTTGAATTGGTATAACCATTTAGAATAAGTTTATTTAAAGGAGCAATAAGTTTATCAGGATCATTTCTAAATTTCTGGGCACGGTTAACAACATTTCTGTAAAAATGAGGATGTGCTATCCTGTTTGAAAAAAGTTTTCCACAGATACAACCTAACTTCAAAACCAAATCTTTATATCTATGGAAAAATTTAGTAAAGGTTTTAAGTAATTTATGATAACGATAGCTGTGCTTTAATAAATTACCAGTAATACATATCGATTACATTCAGTATAATCAAAGATGTCAAAACAGACACAGGCATAGCGAACAAGCTGTGCAATATTTAAATACCGTAAGATGATATCCTGGTTATTAAACTTTCCTGGATTTCCCCCAAACTTGGACAGAAGCTTGTTTATGATCATGAATCATTTTTTCTGCATTTTACTTATAAATGGACTTAACTTTTTCTGCTGGGAAACAATTACATTCACTCTGTGGTTAAGATATTTAAATTTTAACAACTTTCTTAAAATATCCTGGATTTGTTCCAAACTTGGACAGAAACTTGTTTATGATCAAAAGCTAGTACATGTATCTAGAAGGAAATTTTGTTAAAATTTTATTCCTGTTTATCAGTATTTTACTCATAAATGGACTTAGTTTTTCTTCCAGTTAACATTTCATACAGTCTGCAGTTAATATAAAAAAGAAGAAGTGGTATAATTGCCAATGAGACAACTATCCACAAAAGACCAAAATGACACAAACATTTAAGACAACAATAGGTCACCATACGGCCATCAACAATGAGCAAAGCCCATACCGCATAGTCAGCTATAAAAGGCCCCGATAGGACAATGTAAAACAATTCAAACGAGCCTTATTTATGTAAAAAAAATGAACGAAAAACAAATATGTAACACATAAACAAACGACAACCACTGAATTACAGGCTCCTGACTTGGGACAGGCACATACATAAATAATGTGGCGAGGTTAAACATGTTAAACATGTTAAAGCTTTAAAACATTTATTAGATTCATAAACTATCCTTGATTTGTACAAAACTTGGACAGAAGCTTCTTACAATCAAAAGATAATATCGAGAGGACATTTAAAAAAAAAAATTTCCCTCATTTTAATTTTATTGAGACTGCGATTAACTGTAAAAGTAGGCAAGACACAGGGTTATGTGGAACCCTTACAAATTTTGGTTATGAGGATGTATTTGTTTTCCACAAAATTGTGTAATGCACATGCACTTATTTTAAGATTTAGCAGGAAGGTTGAAATGAATACCATGTGTTTGTAAAACTCCTAATAGGGTACCCGTCCTAGCTTCCTAACATATTCTTGTTGATTAGTTAACTATTTAATTTTCTTTTTCAGATTGCCACATCTTATTGCCCTACAAACAAAAAGCCAATAGCTACAGTTGAACAGGTAAGATATTAATGAGGGTCATAATTAGGATGCCTTCATGACGAATAATGGTAAAAATTCTTGCCATATGATGTTAACAGTAGTTTTTGGTGTATGACGATAATATATCCACATTCTTTTAGATAAATAAAAACATCAACTGATTTCAATAAATCACGTTAATTTTTTTCCATTTTTTTTTGTATTTTCCTGATAATAACTTGTGTTTAAGTGTATGAATCTCTCTGAAATTATACAAGTGTTCACACCACAAAAGGATTGACTGAGGGGGTTATGGCTCAAACAAATTAGAAATTCTGGCCAAAAAAGGGGGACAAACTATTTTTTTCTTGTTAATGGACAATAAAGACAATTTAAAAGCAGTGTAAGAGAGGTAATTCAATTACATTTGAAATACAATGTTGTCTATGTTTTGATTTACCTCACTTACACTACTTGTAAAATATGTAAAAAGAAATGTCAGGGTTTGAGCTTTTTGCCAAAAAAAAAAGGGTGGGGGAAGGAGGGTACAATGATTTTTTTTGGAGGGGTGTCAATAGGCAACAGCATAGCGTATTGCTCAAAAGCAAAAAAAGGGGTTAACATGTTTTTTTTAATTAATATCATTTAATATTTTAGAGTTCCATCATTTAATATTTTAGAGTTTCATCATTTAATATTTTGATAATTAAACTTTTTTAATTGATTAAATTCTTAATTACCAGTATTGTATTTGAATTTCAGGGCAGTCCAGCTGACTATGAGAAAGCCATTGCAGCAACAAAGGAAGCATGGGAAGTCTGGGCAGAGGTATTGTATAGGTTTTTATCATGTTTATATATAAATGTCTGTACTGGTTAGTATTTAACTTGTACCACTTTAGAATTTTACAGAACTGTAACTAGTGTGCTATATTTGACAAAAATTACGGGACTTGACAATGAAATAGTTTTATTGTATGATAGAAAAAATGTATCGATTTTGAGACTGAAACTGAGGCTTTCCAACCGAAGAAGGTACAAGTCTTTAATAGAGTATTATTTTATCAAATAATTAAAAAAAAAATATTCTTCTTCATATTTTCAAATATAAATGAAAAAATAAAATCTTGGCTGTCAGTCATAAAACTTAACTAAGTACTCATGTACAAAGTTTGTGATCAAAATGCCAAATCTAATTTCATGATTGATTGTTTTCTGAGTCTGAGTACATTAATCCTGCTTGATATTTTGATCACCAAAATGCCAGATATGTTTTGCAGTTTTAATGCATCATTCTGTTTTGAAAAGCTGCTTAGAAATTATAGGACATTATGTTTACCTTTATAGTTATAGTAATTTTTGGTATTAAACATTATTTTGGTTTTGTTGAGAGGACATAGTTATATAAGTCACCTTATCATGATAGGTGCCAGCTCCACAAAGAGGAGAAATTTTTAGACAAATGGGCGAGGCATTGAGAGAAAAGAAGACCATCTTAGGAAAATTGGTAAGTCATTCTTAATTATGTGGTCAGAATGAACAAATCAAATCGAGATTCAGGAATATTTTAAAAAGTCATAATGTTTGGTGTAGAAAGGTGAAATGAAATAAAGATTTTTTAAATCACCTGGACAATTTTTGGGCTGATTCCTTTTGCTCCTTGTTATTTAAAAACATCAGCAACCCTTTTTTTCCATAGAATTGTATATAGATATAAAAAGTACATTAAAGGAGGTTTGATTTAAACAGAAATGCTACAGCAATTCTACAATACTAGTAAAGGCATGTAAATTAAAAAAAGACATCAAAATAATACAAATAGTCTTCTAATGAGGGACAAAATAATCTGATAAATAATCACATCATGGGGCAAGACAAACATAGAGATGATTCTGAGTCTTTAGCCTGTTAAAGGCTGAATTCAACACAGAAGATTGAAGTTGATAAATAAGCAATACAGTTCTAAATGCAAAAAAGAAAGGGAAAAGAACACAAACCAAGATGCAACTACAACCCCAATTTCTTTAACCCTAAATCTAGTTTATGACTCACTTGTTCTTGACCTATTATAGCCCAGTTATATCTAATACCCAATTAATGTCTCTATCATTTTATGGATGATAATTCTTGCCTTGAGTTGCTGTCTCATATACTTAAACCATAACCTCAATTTCTAAAAGACACATGTCTGTAGATTGTAATAATCTAAGTGTGATGAGAAGTATACTAATATATACAAAGACTTAGTACTAAACTATTATTTATTCAAGAATTTAAAAACATGCATTTATTTACAATATGGCAACTGAGGACTTATACAACTACCAATAATATAAAAACAAATAATGTATAATGTTTTATCTCTATATGCAAAGGGAGATAACTCTAGCTAAATCTTGAAACTTAAAATTGAGATAAAACTTTTAAAGATTGACCAACAAATTTGTATCGAAATAGCTAAATACAAATGCTTGCAGCTTTTGTTTTAATTTTTTCAAAATGATACAAGTAGTCTTAATTCCATTCTCAATTTTAAATCTAATGGTTGACAAAATAATCTTAACAAATACTGACATCATAGAACATTGATGTAGCTGACCATGAGTTGATAATATATCCACAGTAAAGTTAGGTAGAAGTCTGCATTGCAGGAGTCATCATGTCAAGTTTTACACTTCACCGTTTCAGAATTTAATGCATACTGGGTAATATTTTGAAAAATGTATGCCAAAATGTTGAAATTTGTTTCATCATGATAAGCAATAGAAATTCAACCAATGATGTAAATATATTTTTATTTTGGTGTACGAACAATGAGATTACACATATGCCTTCAGATTCTTAAAAGCTGAATTGATCTGCCAAGAATCTACTTCATTGTTTTACTTTTCTTGTAGGAGTCTTTAGAAATGGGTAAAATTTTAGCTGAGGGCGAGGGAGAGGTACAAGAGTATATTGATATCGCTGACTACACTGTAGGACTGTCCAGAATGTTTTCAGGAAATGTCTTTCCATCAGAGCGTTAGTATTTTATAATATATTATTCTGCAATTTCGAACCTGAACAAAAGATAATTCCAAAACTTAATTCCAAGAAACAAAAAACATCAATGTTATAAAAATACATTTTGCATTTGTGTACATGATTTTATAGCAGTTTTCATTGTCCATTGTGTTGTTTGAAATAATTATCTGCTCAATTATAATTTGTCTTTCGTTCAATAAAATATTGTTTCTGTCTCATTTTAGGACCTGGACATATGCTGATAGAACAATGGAATCCCCTGGGAATTGTGGGAATAATAACAGCATTTAACTTCCCTGTAGCAGTGTATGGATGGAATTCCTCAATATCGTTGATTTGTGGAAACTGTTGTTTATGGTAACCCAATAAATTGAAATAGTTATTTTTATCAGTTTTCATGCTATTTTAAGTCAAATATAAATTATAAATTTTTAACAAATACAGTAAATATAGAAATTATTGTAAGCATTTATTATACCCCCGCTTTAAAAAGGGGGGTATACTGTTTTACCTCTGTCTGTCCTTCCGTCCGTTAGTCAGTCCGTCCCATGAATATTTTTCGTCGCATTTTTCTCAGGAACTACAATACGAGGATTTCTGAAATTTAGTTTCAGGGTTTATCTAAGTCAGTTATACCGTGTGATGCGTTTTCAGATTGATCACTTGACAACTTCCTGTTTGCCGAACACTTGCATATTTTTACACTATTAATATTATCCACTTGCGTCAGGGGTATCACCAGTGAGCAGTAGCTTGCAGTTTCACTTGTTTTTGCTATTTCTAAAGAATGGACAATAATGTGAGATAAATATTTGCGATCTCTGGAAATTCTGCATACAGATCAATATATCCGACATCAGAATGTGAGTTCCAATTTAACCGAAACTAACACAGTCGCATTATTCGCATTTATTAAAACTTAGCAATGATATCTGAATTTACAGTACTCATTATTGAAAAGTCCTATTACTGAGAAAAAAAAGTATTACTCATGTTTAAAATTACTCTCAAATGTAATTATGTACATGTGTTGATGTTTCCTGCTTCAGTTACTGTTGCATTTTTTACGTCGAGACTGATTTATAAGCTTCATAGACCTATATTTTACATAAAATGTGTTCATTTACTACTCTTTGAATTCATTAAAAAAAAATGGTTGGTAAATCATCTTAATAGGGCTAGTTTTTTTTCATTAAACTTTCTTGATGATGATAAAATTGAGAATGGAAATGGGGAATGTGTCAAAGAGACAACAACCCGACCAAAGAAAAAAACAACAGCAGAAGGTCACCAACAGGTCTTCAATGTAGCAAGAAATTCCCGCACCCGAAGGCGTCCTTCAGCTGGCCCCTAAACAAATATATACTAGTTCAGTGATAATGAACACCATACTTATTTCCAAATTGTACACAAGAAACCAAAATTAGAATAATACAAGACTAACAAAGGCCGGATGACATATTTTAAAGCATAATAGTTTTATTTGCCAAAGAACTTTCTATAAGCATTGTCTATATTTCAGGAAAGGAGCACCAACTACGCCACTTGTCAGTGTTGCAATTACAAAGTAAGTAAATTAAAAGTCATTAAACCAACTTATGCTGCAAATGATTTATTTTTCATGACTTTTTCAAGAAAAAAATAACAGAAAAATTATAATATGTCGCAAATATGTAAACCCTAAAATCTCACCATATATATATACACATATACATCAAGTTAAGTAAAAAAACGCAAAGATAAATCCTTGTCGGCTAAAATTGCTGAGACACAAACAGGATTTAGGAAATTAACTTGGTTTAAATTAGTTGTTATTATTTGATTGAGTGTTTTTTTACCTATTGATTTAGCCTTTAGATTGATTTAGTCTGTTAAATGTTGTGTGATGCGTCTAGTGTGCTGTGTTTTGTGTCTGTGTGCTTGTCACCTCTCGCTTTCAGCGCCGCTGGCTAACAGAAATGTGAAAAGGTGAGCAGTTTGTCAGTCTCACCCTGCCAGTACATAGCCTCTCCACATCAAGTCCTATGTATTACCTCCCCATGGGAACAGATGGATACTGAGCACCGAAAGGCCTCAGGCATAACTACAAGGGCGACGGGAAGATGGGTCTCGTGAGCCTAGGAAGGCAGCCTGTCTAGGAGAAGGAAAACTCTGATTTCAAATCCCGGTTGGTGGTAACCGTTAGTCCTTTCAAGACAACCACTCCAGCTATTGGACAAATAGTGGGAAGATCACTGCCCCGGCGGAAGATTGCTGCCAAGCCACAACGGCAAAGGGCGTATGAGGGCAAACAATGCCCCACCAGCCAGTGACCCGTATGGGGAAGGCTACATTCCAGATGCCTTTACAAAACCACCTGGAACCTTTAGGTAGGCTAATCCCCCGCTTAGAGGTTAAATCGGATTACAGAAACACGAAACGAAAATTTACAAACCTTGGATGAAAGAGAAAGAAGACCTTTACATAGAAGGAGAATGACGTTGGATGGCCAAAACCGAAAGGAAGCTACACAACTGAGACTTCTGAACTCTAAATCCGCAACAAAGATAGGAACATTGAATGTGAGATCTATGTACATTCAAGGAAAAGCGCAAACCATCGCCAATGAAATGAAGGCATATGAAATAGGCATACTAGATATAGCGGAAGCAAGATGGAATGATGCAGGACAATCAAAACTAACATCAGGAGAAATGATTATATACTCTGGACATATGGAGGAGAACACTCAACATTCTGAAGGAGTTGCCATTATGCTGTCAAAAGAAGCTCAGAAAACATTAATTGGATGGGAGCCAATAAGTGCAAGAATCATCATGGCAAAATTCAAGACCACAAATAAAAGGATATCATTAAACATCATCCAATGCTATGCCCCTACAAATGGTGCAGAGGAAAATATCAAGAAAGAATTCTATCAATTGCTGGAAGAAACCACCAGGAAATGTAGCTCCAAAGACATCACAATCTTAATGGGAGACCTAAATGCTAAGGTAGGAAGCGACAACACCGGTTAGGAACAAGTGATGGGAAGACATGGGCTAGGAGAAATGAACGAGAATGGAGAGCTCTTTGCCAACCACTGTGCAAATCACAATCTGGTCATCGGTGGAACAGTTTTCCCACACAAAAAATGTCATCTAGCAACATGGGTATCTCCAGACATGAACACTGAAAACCAAAAAGATCATGTCTGCATCTCCAAGAAGTTTAGGAGAAGTTTACAAGATGTTCGAGTTAAAAGAGGAGCTGACGCTGCCACTGACCACCACCTCATTGTAGCTAATGTCAAATTGAAGCTGAAGAAACATCAAAATATTGAATCAACAGGAAAACGATTTAACGTATCAATGTTGGAAAACAAAACAAAGAAATCAGAATTCCAGATAGAGCTAAAAAATCGCTTCTCAATATTTCAGAATGCAGCAGAGGAAATAATTTCAATAGAAGATCACTGGCAAGAGATTAAAAATGCTTTCACGACAGCTTGCGAAACATCAGTTGGTTTAAAAAATAGGAAACATCAGGAATGGATAACGCCAGAAACACTTGTAAAAGTAGAAAAAAGGAAAAATATAAAAAATATCCTGAACAACAGCAAAACAAGATCAGCAAAACAATCAGCCTCAAGAGAGTATACTATAGCTAACAAGGATGTCAGGAACAGTGCAAGGAGAGATAAGAGGGCATTTGTAGACAAACTGACAGCAGAAGCAGAAGAAGCAGCCAGAGCAAACAACATCAAAGCTCTGTATGACAACATTAAACTGCTAACAGGGAAATACATGTACCAGAAAGGAAGTAGACCAGTCAAAAGCAAAGAAGGGAAAACACTCAACACACATGAAGAGCAAATGAAAAGATGGGTTGAGCATTTCAAGGATGTGCTAAACCAGGACCCACCTGTAAGAAAAGCTGACATCCCACCCTCGGAAGAGCTTTTGGCAGTAGACTGTAAAAGACCATCAACAGGAGAAATAAAGAAAGCCATAAAAATGCTAAAGAACAACAAAGCTCCAGGTCCTGACAACATACCTGCAGAAGCACTGAAAGCAGACATTGAAACATCAACTCAAATGCTATATGAGCTATTTGGAAAGATCTGGGAAGAAGAAGAGGTCCCGCTAGAATGGAAAGAAGGACACATGGTAAAGCTTCCAAAGAAGGGCAATTTAAGCATTTGTGACAACTATAGAGGAAAAAGCTACTATCAGTTCCAGGGAAAGTTTTAAATAGAGTTATGTTAGACCGACTCAAAAATGCAATAGATGAAAAGCTTCGTGACAACCAAGCTGGATTTAGACAAAACCGATCATGTGCAGACCAAATAGCAACCTTACGTATCATCCTCGAAAACAATCACAAGAGTTCAATTCATCACTCTATTCTGTTTTTGTCGACTTTGCCAAAGCCTTTGACAGCTTAGATAGAGATGTGTTGTGGCAGTTGATGAGACACTATGGCATTCCTGAAAAATTTATTACCATCATCAGAAACACCTATACAGGAATGCAGAGTAAGGTTATACATGAAGGTCAATTAACAGAGGCCTTTGATATAACAACTGGGGTAAGACAAGGCTGTCTCCTTTCACCTATGCTATTCCTCCTGGCAGTTGATTGGATCATGAAGCAAGCCACAGATGGCAGACGAAATGGCATCCAATGGACCATGTTCACTCAGCTGGATAACCTAGACTTTGCCGATGACATTGCATTGCTATCCCACAACCACCAACAAATGCAGGACAAACTAGAGCAGGTTGAAAAGAGAGCAGCAGAAACAGGCCTTTCCATCAATCAAAACAAGACCAAAGTGTTAAAGTCAAACACAAAGTCCCAAGCCAGTCTGATGGTTAACACCCAAGCATTAGAAGAAGTGGAATCCTTTACATACCTTAGAAGCGTAGTGGATAATCTTGGCGGGTCAGATAAAGATGTAAAGATCAGAATTGGCAAAGCCAGAACTGCATTTAACATGATGGGGTCAATCTGGAAAGCATGAAATATCACACTTAAGACCAAAATATGCTTGTTCAATTCAAACGTAAAAACCATTCTCTTATATGGAGCTGAGACTTGGAAAACAACAAAAAACCTGCTTCATAAACTTCAAGTCTTCATTAACAACTGCCTCAGGCGCATCCTTAACACCAGATGGCCTGAGAAGATATCAAACAAAGATCTTTTGGAAAAGACCAACCAATCCCCAGTTGATGAAGAGTTAAAAAAGAGAAAATGGCGATGGATAGGACACACACTGAGGAAGCCAAAAACTAACATTACAAGGCAAGCCTTACAGTGGAACCCACAAGGAAAGCGTAGCAGGGGCAGACCAAGATACACCTGGAGAAGGAATGTTGCAGCCGAGATGGAGAAAGAAGGGTACAAGTGGCATGATCTGGAGAGGCTAGCAAAGAACAGAACAAGGTGGAGAAATATCGTTAGTGGCCTATGCTCCACCAAGGGGCAACAGGATTAAGATAAGATTAAGATTAGATTGATTTGCTGATTTTGTGCAACTTTCAATACTGTTGTGCTATTTTATGGCGGTCAGTTTTTGTTTTCGGAGGTAGCAGGGTCCACAGACCTTTGGTAAAAAGACCAATAATCCTAATTATATAAGGAATTAAGATTTTAGTCAAGTGAACCTGTACAAGCAGGGTTAGAATTCACAACCTCTGTGTTAACTTGCTAGTGATTACAGTAGTTGAACTACTGAGACCTCTGGTTTTCAGAGGCCCCAAAATATCAAGTATTTGAATAAAAGAAGTAAGGACACCAACACCTCAAATGATCAACATTTTACAACCATCATCAGGAACAGGTTTTGATTTAGGAGTTAAAGGAGTTTAATGCTTATTTTACCAGCAGCAGATGGGATAAGCTGTTATCTCAAATAAATATTAATAGAGGGAGCCAACATTAAAGATAAACTATAAATCGTTATTTACTCTTAAGTTAGCATTGTGTAAATACTTTATGTCTTTTATTTTTATAACTCATCTATTTTCATTTTAGAATTTTAGAAGCTGTATTGAAAGCAAACAATCTTCCAGGTGCCATCTGTTCTTTGGTTCAAGGAGGTGCTGATATTGGGTAAAAATGATTAAATATTTATTACAGTGAAACCTGTTAAAACCTAACCTCTTCAGGACTAAAAATTTTATTCGGTTTTGGCTGATGTTCAGTTTTATCAGTTTGACAATGCATGCAATTTGTTATGAAGGTGCTTAAAACATGTTTGGTTTATACAGGATTTGGGTTTCTGCAGGATTCACTTTAGTCAGGTTTCACTGTATAAAATAAGCTCTTAGTTTGACACCAAACACACAGAAACTGAAAAAATGGTGAAAATTTAACTGACGGTGAATATTGTGCAACATTGTCACTACAATTAAAATGAATATCAAAGTTGATGTAAAATGTTATATAACCAATGTATGAGGAAGACGTGCTTGAATGCTGAACAGGTATATTAAGATGTTATGAGATAGAATAACCAATTGGAAGTTTCAATCAGTTTAATATTTTAATTGAATATTGAAAGTTAATATCACTGGTCAGTTTATAAACAAAAAAATGCACAAGGTACAGAGGGTGGCCATAAGTATTTGTCACTGTAAATTTTTCACTATGTATTGTATATAAAACTACATTTATTTAAAAAAATATTTTGGGGTCATTTTTGGTTTGATTATAAGCAACTTGGTACCAATAGAAGCAGAATTGTCACAGGTTTATTTGTGTATTTGGTTAATATATTTTTTGTGGATCATTTTCATTTTTTCACAAGATAAACACCAATGTTATTTTCTGTTCAGAAATTGGCTAGAAATTCAACCAAATTATTTTATAAAAATTTGATGTTTATGTTCACATCAAGAGAGAACAAAAACACATGAAGATAAAACTATTACCAAATAAACAAACATACTTTAGACAATGTTATGTCTTTTAAGGCCCTATTGATAAAAATCCAACCATAGATGACCCAAAATAATTGATGAAAAAATGTGTTTTTATATGAAATATATAACAAAAAATTCTGGTGACGAATACTTTTGGCCAGGTACTGTATTAGTAACATTTACAAATAAGATATTCTAATATATTACTGCCAATATGTTGGTCACTAATGATGTAAATACCTTATCCTTACAGTTATTAATTAATTTTTGGGGGATTTTAAGTAAAACACACACAAATGAAAAAGTATACATGCTATTTTATACTTCATGCTTTATACTATTAATTGCAGAATATTAATTGTAAAATATATTTTTAGAACATTGATGGCCAAAGATGAAAGGATCAATCTTCTATCATTTACTGGCAGTACACCTGTAAGTCTGTTCACTAAAACTCAATATTTGTTGACTTCAAGATCCTTATTCATTCTATTTTTATGTCCAGTTTTATAGATTAATGACCTACAATTATTTATAATCATAAGCTACCCAAAAAAAAACTCTTGTGTCGAGCTGGTTCATTTAACACAATTTGTGCCTGCATGAATTTATTTTTTTTGGCAAAAGAAAATTTTATATTTAAGAAATAATTCATGTGCTTGTATATATCGTGATTTTACCACAGGTTGGCCCATTATGACAAATATTTTACCCTGAGCGTTAGCAAAGGGTAAAATATCGGCATAAAGGGACAACCCGTGGTAAAATATAGAAATATTCAAGCCCCCATGAATTATTTCAATTCTAATAGGACAATAGACCACTTTCGAGTTCATCCGTCACCGGAAAAAACTCGTCAATTATACGCACCTTTATCACTGTCATTTGTGCGTTTAGGGGCATCGTCACTTCCGTTCCAATGTTGAGCGAGTGGTTGGAAAACCATTATTCTATATTGTAAGAATTATTCGGCAAATTGACTTCTCAAAATTGACAATCAGCCTTGCTGTCATTAGGGAATTGTCATTAAGTACCTACAGAACAACCATTATTTCTAGTTTATCCTGCACAATGGTGATTATAAGACGCTTGATGAACGTAAATAATGCAGATATACAGGCGACCCCCTCTATCTGGTAAATGATGTCATAAATGCGCGTATAATTAACGAGTTTTTTCTGGTGACGGATGAACTCAAAAGTGGTCTATTCTTTTGGATCAAAGTGCTCTAGGTGGAGGCTGATATTTGCCGTTCCCATAAATAAACGCACCATTCAATTCGCGTAAAAGAATGGAACAAACTGAATAAGTGACATGCTTAAACTGTTTACAATAATGTATTTAGACAGTTTTGGATGAATTTATGGATAATTTACTCAAATGAGTTTTGGATGAATTTATGGATAATTTACTCAAATGTCTTCTATGCTTAAAAAAAAATTTGGCTTATATCACATTTTTGCATCGTTTGTTTACTTTTTCTTGTTGTGATGATTTTCGGTTTCACAAGCGAGTATTTTCCCGTAAAATGCTTATATTCTGACGTCGTTGTTTCATGACGTCGGGTAGCTCATTCATAAAAATTCATATGACGTGGGAGTACAATAGGAACAGCCCTAGCAATATATTTATATTTTACCACGGGTGTGTACTCAAAGCGTTTGAAGGACGTCATGTTAGAATAGCTTACACATTATGTCTGCTTTGTCTTTTCTGTTTACTGAATTCATATAGACTATGCTGTAGAATAATAGATCACTCCAGTCACTATTTCAAAAGAATTTTACATCTGAAATTTACACTCGAAAATACACATCCAGGTTTTTCTGTAATATCCGATCATTCTTATGACATTACCTTATTATAACTTACAACAGAAGTTAATATTATTTCTTTGTGTATGATATAAGACAAATATCTGAGTTTTTCTGAATTTATAAGGTAAAATTACAGCACAATATAAAAATGAGATGTAAATTAGTTACTATTATTTTTTCAGGTTGGACATAAAGTTTCTATGATGGTTCAAGAAAGATTTGGTAACTTTTTTGATAGCTTATGTACAAAAAAAGACATCAGTGCTTTTAGTCTTTACTAAAACTTTTTTATATTTTGTTGAAGTTCGTCTTATGTCTTAATATTCAATATTATATTTTAGCTGGTCATTAGTTTTCATATCCGCTTTCAATCTTTCAAAAGTAAAAAAAACATGCTATCTGACATATTCTGTTCAACAAAAAACAGGAGAGGAATTTGTATAAATGACTAGTTACTTGTTTTCAAATCCATGTTTTGTATTGATGTACATATTTATTTATTT
Organism: Mytilus edulis; assembly: GCA_019925275.1. Classification (NCBI taxonomy): domain Eukaryota; kingdom Metazoa; phylum Mollusca; class Bivalvia; order Mytilida; family Mytilidae; genus Mytilus; species Mytilus edulis. The sequence continues at coordinate 61,608,548 of CM034355.1, forward strand.
GTTTCTAAATGAAATAATGTTTACACTACTGTTCAACAATATTGGCCCTTTGGTTATTTTAAATCTTGATTACCTGAAGAAAATATTGAAAAGTCAATATGTCAATGGCACCAATAACACTTCATTTTAGGTTATTTATTTTGAAATATTTGAGTCTTTGATATACACAATCCTTCTCTAGAACATGGTATTAAAGGAAACAATGTTATTTAGATATTTGACTATATTTGATTTACTTTATATTATTTACTTTTTAGGTAAATTTTTGTTAGAACTTGGAGGAAACAATGCTTTAATAGGTAAGATGTTTTTCACTTTCTGTGATGTAGATAAATTACACAATATTGTGGAGTAATCATCTATGAAATAGCTACTTATGAACACAGATTGTATAAATAGACATCTAAAAGAGTTTTTGTAACTAGAAGTTTTTGAGTCCAAAGTATACTTAGATGATTAACATATTTATTAGTAACATTACTTTAAATATTATATTATTATTGTCTTTTCCAAAGAACTAGACCCTTTGTGATTGGGCCAGACAGATAAAGAGAGCTCACTCCTCCAAGATTGCCATTTTACTCTTGATTCAATTACAAAGTTGTTTTGTGTTCAAACTGCACCCTAAATTTGGAGAGCATGACAATAAATTGCCTTAGGTTGGAGATATAACTGCTCAACTTAAAAACTATGGAGAGCCATTGAAAAAATACAAAATAAAAACAGACAAGGTATTAGATATTTAATATTACAGCTAATTGAGCTTGCACGGTAAGCAAAAATGATACATCAGCAGTATGCAATGAATTATATTTCAGTAAGTTTAGGCAGGTAGTGTATGTGCACAAGAAATGATGTACATCTTCTATTTCAGTAAATGATGATGCTGATATTGCTTGTGAGAGCTGCAGTATTTGCTTGTGCTGGAACAGCTGGACAGCGATGTACCACAACTAGACGTCTGGTAAGATAATAGTCTTATTGTCAACTTGATTTTAATGTGACATCTGGATATTTTGCTATATCTTTGAATTTTACTCCTAAACTGAAAGTGATTTTCACATGATTCTAAGTGGTTAGTAATAGATGGGTGAAAGTTATTTTAAATTCTAATGATATGAAAATTAGCACCGGTTCAAGAGTTTACCATGCAATGTCATACAACATCATGCCATTTTATCAGTTGTTCACTGCAAATGCTGCAATGGAGAAATTGACCAACACTTTGCAGCAAGTAGTTTAAAAGGTGGGTTTGGTAAAAGATTACTATTTACAAATTCTTTAAAAAAAATGTCAGTTTTTTGTATTTAATTCTTTAAAACAAAAAAGTAACAAAGTTATAAATCTCATTAATATAAATGCATCATGCTGTGTCATTGCAAGGATTACAAATTTTATTTTACATTTTAAGTTTGTTTACATATTTGTTGCTAGATCCTCCACGAGAAAGTCCATGATGAGGTTGTAAAAGAAAATGTAGTTCTTCTTCAAATGCGTTCGTACATAGCTTACACTTTCTGTCTTCAGCTTTAATTCCAATGTTCTGCCCTCTTTCGATTTCAAGATCATGACAGCTATTTCTAAATCTTGTAATTATTTGCGTGTCTTTTCATTTTTAAACATGGTTCAAACATATTTTGTTTTTAAATTTTTTGTAAGTTCTTATTTTTAATGCCAGATTGTATATTAGTACACTTCCCAGAATTGCTTTCTTAACTAGCTTACCAGCAGCATTCTTAAGTATTAAGTAACATATAGACACAAAGCATTGAATTCTGACAGCATGATGACTTTTTTATTTGGGGGTTAGGCATTGACATTGCAAAGGAATTTATGATCCAATGCATAGTCAAATATAAAGGTTTTATCATGTAATTTTCAGCTGGTACCCTTTATGATCCAATGCATAGTCAAATATAAAGGTTTTATTATGTGATTTTCAGCTGGTACCCTTTATGATCCAATGCATAGTCAAATATAAAGGTTTTATTATGTGATTTTCAGCTGGTACCCTTTATGGTCCCATGCATAGTCAAATATAAAGGTTTTATTATGTGATTTTCAGCTGGTACCCTTTATGGTCCAATGCATAGTCAAATATAAAGGTTTTATTATGTGAATTTCAGCTGGTACCCTTTATGGTCCAATGCATAGTCAAATTTTAAGGTTTTATTATGTGATTTTCAGCTGGTTCTCTTTATGGTCCAATGCATAGTCAAATATAAAGGTTTTATTATGTGATTTTCAGCTGGTACCCTTTATGGTCCAATGCATAGTCAAATATAAAGGTTTTATTATGTGATTTTCAGCTGGTACCCTTTATGGTCCAATGCATATTCAAATATGAAAGTTTTATTATGTAATTTTCAGCTGGTACCCTTTATGAGCTATAATAGCAGATCATATTTGTCTAGTAACCTTAAGGATCAGCCTCGATAGGTCTCATTTAAGTGAAACTACGCGAGATGTGCGGGAGCATTTATTTAATGATATCTTATTCTTTTAGACACTTAGCCACTACATTTTAACCTCAACACAAAAGAGTAACAGAAAGAACACATGGTATAAAATGTGTAAACAAAGGTAAATGAAGTTGACGATACTAAACTTGATATATACATATGAAACTAAAAACGATAAGCAAAGAAATTGACATTTTGGGCAGAAAATTCTCGAAAAGACTATCTATTTTAATGAGCACAATTAAGTAAAATGAACAATTTACAATTAAGTTTTAGTAATCAGTGCCTTAATTTTGTATGTTTTGTTTAATTTTATATTAAGATAAATGAGTAAATCCCTGCCAATATTTACAGAGGAAAAAAATTGCAACAGAAAGCTTAATAATAAATTTATTATACAATACAAAATTATACAAGCTTTTGTTTCTGATAATGCAGAATGTGGGGTTTACTACATGGAATCCATGATATATCTGCCGGAAACAAACAAACTTACTGGCTGGCTTTGTTTTCCCTTTGTCTACCCAAGTTCTGGGATATTGGACAAACTACTTTAAACACGCAATAGAAACAAGATTTTTATTTAGAAACCTAACGATTTGGTTGAATATAAGTTACATACAAGAATAATACAATATACGATGAGGCAGAGTCTACTTGGCATTGTTAAGTTCCCTATTCCCTATTCCCAAGCCAAACGGTATGAGGGTCAGTCAGTCTACTTATTTCAAATTTGAAGTGTAGACTACTCAGAACCCAACTTCCTGTTTCTAGGGACAATGTGCCTGGCCGGGCTGGATGTTGGGAAAGTGCAAGAACAGGAAGTCCAGACAAGAATAATAATATGGCTGGTCTCGGAAGAAAGAGTTTTTTATATAATGTTTTCTTTTTAAAATTAGAAAAATGGTAGTTCGAGTTTGTTTTAAATATATATTTGCCTACAAATGAGAAGACTGAGATTCTGTCTGTCTGTCTGTCTGTCATCGGTCTGTCCGTCCGTCCGTTTGTCCGTCAGTCAACTCAACTTAAAAGTGGCATTTAAAATGAATCAATCCTGAAAATCTAATTAAATTATTATGTCTGCAGATATATACCATGTCAAAATGTCAACGCATCATGTCCATGCATCTTATTGTTTTATAAAATAACTTTTTGGATCAAATTATGTTTTTTATTTTCAGGAAATAATGGAAGAAAGCTGTGAAAATGTGCCAGAGAAACAGAGTATGTTTTTATATGTACCTCATACATGTACATGTACAAAAATGTATTTTAATTAATTTGCAAACGTTTGGGTTACTTAAAATGAATTAAAAGAATTGATTTGTCACTTGGAACAATTAAACATAATAACCTGATGGTCTGAGACCACAGTTATTTCATAGTGCATTTCTTGTAGTCAATTAAAGAAAAATTTAAACCATCTGCGCTTTCTCAATAATATTTTTATACGACTATAATCCAATTGTGTGCTCCCAGATGTTATTATAATATAAAGTTAAGATCTAAGACTACATTTTCTCAAAAGTGAGGAAACAATTACATAGACAATGATAGAAGCGGTATAAATAATATTTGATTATTAGAGGTACAAAATGTACAACTGAAGTACTCTGAGTTTTTAGTTTAATAGTGAGATGAATGTAGTATAAATTTACTTATATTATACATTTGTTTCAAAACAAAAGAAAAAATCAAGAAATGTTATTGATGGCAAAACCAGGGTAATTATGAAATTATTTTATTCTATTTTTTTATATCATTTTTTTTTAACAAAAATATAAATACAGCAACATTATTTTGTGTAAAACATCAGTACATAAGAAACCACATTAAAAACAGAACGAAATTGTTTCAAATTGTAAGTCAAATTTTAAAATCACAATAAAAAACCTCTGTATGATAACATAAAATAATTCCATTCCTTATTTTTAAAATGCATTTACTAGAGAGAAAAAAGATACATGTTATCCACCACTGAGTTCCCCCATTGACCATTTGAATCAAATATGCTATTTTAGATTTGATACTTGCTTAATATCTGTTTAAATCCCTTCTTTTGTAATTAAAAGATTTTTAATTTCATAAGTATGAAACTTGTAGTTAAATCTTGACACTTATCTTCAGTAATAAATAGATTATTTTCATTGAAAGTTTTCACTTAAAAATGTTAATTAAGACATGAGCATATTATTAATAAATCTATTTGTGAATAGGATAGTTTTAAATGGCTTTTTGTTTAAGAAAGGAAATTAAAATTAAGGGAACAAAAAGGGTTGTTTTTTATATATTTTTTTTAATTTTTTTTTCCTTGTCGTTGTCAGTTTGGTATAAAAAGAGACATTTCTTTCAGTTGTTTTTTTGGAAAAATCCTTAGTATACAATAAATCTATGCAGAACTTAATTTATATCTAATGATATATAAAACTTTAATTGCTTCAATATTTAAACAATTCCATTGATTTATTTGTTAGAAAAATGTAACCTAATCAATAAAGATTTTCTCTGTAGGTGTTGCCAGTACCTGAATGGAAAGCTCAAGAGCAAAATGCTCTGAAAAGAGTGAAACGTTTGGCCAATAAGGTTTGAATAAGTGTTAGCCAAACTATATTTCATAATTATAAAAAGCAATAAAAAAGTCATGATTATGATTTTAATTACATTCAATTATCATAAAGTATTATGTACCAATTCAAAATCGAAATAATCGCTCAATAGATTTAGTGCATGTCAAGTAGTATTAACTTTTTTTTGTAATTTAAGCTGAACAGCAGTACTTCAGAAAAAAAAACTCTTTGAGAAAAACACACAACATTACAACCTTTTTCATCAGGCTCAAACAAATATTTTAAGAAAGAGAAAAACATTTTATTATAAACCATGAGAACAGATATATAAGAAAGATGTGTTAGGAGTGCCAATGGTGGCAATCAGACAACTCTCCTTTCTAGTCACATTTTGTAAAAGTTAGGCTTTCAGCACTGAGCCTTGGCTCATGGAACAGAAGCTAAAGGGTCCCAAGAATGACTCATTTAAGACCATTCACACAGGAAAATTGTATTAGAGCATGAACTGAACTGTTCCATTATTTTATTGTTCCCACCATTTCTGAACGGACATTCATTTTAGCATTGTCTGTATGTCTATACATCCCTAAATTTGCTTGTGTTCTCTAATTTCAGTTTGCTGAAACAAAATTTTATAAAACTAATACCTTATGCTTATAACAACGAAAACAAGTCAAGTTGAAATTTTGATGGTATCACTGTTACCATTCTAGAGTTATGCCCCTTTACAAATGGATAAATTTCTGATTTTTTTCTTTACTTGTCTCTAAAGTCCAGTTTGCATCAACCAAACGTTATGACACTCATACACAGTCATGTCAGTGCATCTTTCTACAAAACTTAGATGGGGCAATATGCATAATTGTTTCTACATAGGCGTTAATGGTATTGTTTTCTTCTGTTGCTCAGCCCATATCGTAAACTTGTATATGTATGATTGCTTGTTTCAAAGCTGAGAATTTTTTACATTTGTGGTTAAATTTTCGGGGTACGAAGTGTGATTTATTTTTCCGTTATTTAGCAAACCCCAAGTATCCTGTTGCGATGCGGCTCCTCATGGTAAAAAATCCCATTTTTAACACAATAAGTTCTTTGAAAATTTAATACTTTGAACACATTTAATAGCTCCATAGTTTTTATACGTTTATTCTTTGAGCTCAGTCATTTGTTTATTATAGAAATGTGTCAACTATCACTACACAGAGATTTTTTGTTTACACATGACTTTTGAGTTCCTCATTTCAATGTGCATTAGGGGTATTGTCCCGGATGAAGTTTAAATTTCAGTTGTCTCACTGTTATTGTTGTTAATTTATTTTTATTGTCATTTAGATTTAAATAATTCTTAAAGTTCTTACAATGAGTTACCTTGGGATTAGGGTTATGCTGTCTTCTACAGTATTTAATTTATTTAAATCTTATTGAATGGATTATTTGTTATAAAAATAAAAGTTAAATATTTTTTAGGTGAAAAGATTTTCAGCAGAAACAGCATTTCCACCTATGTTATTTTTTATATTCATGCTGGTGCTGTACATGCATTTGGTAAGTAGAATGACTTGTCTTTGCATTATTTTTTCAACTCAATGTTTAGTCAGAGGCTTTACTTAAACATGCACTTTTTAGCTCAACCCATCCAAAGAATTGGTTAAAAGGATGCATTTAACATTGTGTATACAATTTCGGAAAAAATCTGTTTTTCGTCATTACAATTTACTGTGAAATTACTTTTATTCCTGGGGTACCAATTTTCATGGTTTTTGTGTATTACTTTATCCATGAATTTAAGTGTAAGTGTCCATTGAAATAAAACAACCATTATCCAAATCACAAGAAAGATCCCCATTGTTAGGTTTGACTACTGATATGATCTAGAGCATATATTGAATAACACCAAATCTTTAGTTTGCAATTTTCTTCAATCCAGACTATTTGTAACCTTCATTTCTAAAGGCTTTAATTTTTCAATTATTTTTTTTTTTGAAAACTAAAATCCATGAATTTAAAAACCCACAAACATGTACATATTACTCAAACAACAAACATTGATACCCATAAATTAAAGTACTTTCATAGTATGTGTTTTCTGTTTTTTTTTAAGGTCATGAACAAAGTTGCAGGATATTTTTTTCGAAGGAAAATATCCAAAAATTAGATGTTACAGTGATGGACACAGAAGTAACAAAAAAAGGTAAACTTAATTCAATTCATTTATAAATCTGTCATGTTTCTCAAATTCCCAGCATTTTATGAACAGAAGTTTAACTGGCCAAGATAGAGCGGTTATCTTAATCAAATTAAATTTCATCTGTCCTCTGCAAAAAATTACTAATTCTGTATTAAAAGGGAATCTCATTAATAGAAGTCCTTTCCTTAATTTGTTACCTTTTTGTTATAATCTTACTACCTTGACTTTTTTTATGTCGTCCTTAATATATTACCAGTATGCATCTGATATTTTTATTTAATGGTTGAATTCTCATGAAAAACAAGTCATTTACTAATTGCTAATTAACATTTTCCTGATGTAATTATTCCCTGACTATCTATCTTTCTACCTAATAATTGATTATATTATTTTTTTACTTGCATGTTAGAAGTTTGGTTCAATTCAAACAGGAGACAACTCATGTACATTTTTCTAATAAACATTTTCTTGCTGTTATTTAGTACTCTTTTGATGGAAATATGACTTTTAATTAACCACTTACACGTACATAAAAATGCCTTCCTCAGAAGGAGAATACATTTATTGTAGGTTAGTTCAATTCCAATGGGAGACAACTCTTGTACTATTTCACTTGTTAAAGGGAAATTTCGCAAAAAAATCAAAAATTGATATTATGTCCATTCTGTATAAAAATGCTCAAATTTATAAATATTAAAGTTTTATTCCGCTAGATAAGAGATCACCATCGATTTTAAATTTTGAGTATCAGTTATCTTCGTTCCGCCATTTTGTTATCTTGTCCAAATAAAAATCACGATATGTCTATAAACCACAAAGAAACAAAACTACAGTAACCGATGTAGTCGTAATTACGTGTCGATATCTTGTCAATCGTACGGTTGTTTTATCTGACTAACTAACTTGATACGGAAAATGTTCTTATTTTTTTAATAACCATATAGTCTGTTATTTTTAAACTGTTAATATTGGAATTAGTTAAAAAGTCAAAGTTCAAATCATAGATAAATGTTCCGTGAAAATTGTTTTCGAAAATCTAATTCGTTCATAATTCAAGTAATATACTTTATTCAAATAAATTAGGATCTTCGCTCCACTGATCACCCGCATGGCTTAAGGTATTACTCCCAAAGGTATTGTGAGGGGTGTAAGGTGACACGTCCAGGTATTCAAGCGATTTCCTGTCGGACTTGCAAGTTCATGCATCGTTTCACTTCTGTAGGTATTGATCAGTGTACACGGCCGATAACTTATAAATTTCCATTTTGAACTATCAGGTGCATGTATAATATACATCTCTGTCTTGCGTGTCCGAAAGTGATATAATATACTAGTCATTACTTAACTCATACGCTTGTTTATAAATAAAATTTCTGGTGTAAAGAATATTATTTATAAAAAAAAAAATGATACCAAAAAAAAAAAATTAAAAAAATTGAAGATATACAAATATACGTATTTTTTCCAAGGGTTAATTTGGGAAAATCAGAGACATATAATTGTATTATATGTCTCTGGGAAAATGTAATATTTACTCGTTGTCAATAGTAAAGGACATAGTTGGCTCATTCCAGAAATGTGCGCACTTGTCGACGATTCGTTTATACGCCCGGATAGAAAGTTACGGAACTACAGCGCAATTTAAAATATATACATGTATACATTGAACATAAGAAAGAAACATACATTTTGTGCAAATTGGGGTAAAAGTTTTGTAAATAGACTAGTCCACGTATACCAACAGTAAGTAATCATCCAATTCGATAGACTATTGTATACCAAAAGAAGAAGAAGAAGAGGACCAATTTGATTTAAATACAGGTCGATCTATAACTTGCTTTGGTTCATCGAAGTTATGAACATAGTAAAATCACAGATTTATATATCAATTAGATTGTTCTCGAATAAAGAAAGAAATTCGTCATCACCACAAGTGTTCCGACATATGCAACTGGACGTACACTAATAATCCCCGAGGGATGTGAATATTTTCTAGGAAAGCTATTGAGTATTAAAGTTTCAAATCATTTTCGGGATTTATTTTCTTTCTTGATATTCAATGACAGCAAATTTAAAGAATAAACTGCTTGTCAGATATTTGACCGCTTTAGGGGTATTCTTGCCAGTTGAACAGACTTATAATTACATTAAAAAATAGGGAAAGATGACATTAAATTCGTTGTCTTTTGTTTTTAAACATCTTTGGTCAAATAGTTATTAAGTATTATACGTTGTGAGACGAAGACTATTTTAATAAGGACGTCCCCGGTTATGATTAAATTTGGTTGACGTTTTTCACACTTGATAAAGAATATCTATTCGTAATTTTTCGATTCCATTCCAAGAAGACCTTAAATTGGCTGTCAATTTTTTAAAACTTCTCAAGTACAAAAGTATTTTTTCTTTATTCGTTCATATTATATTCCGCTTCGGTAGAGTTATCTTCAGTGAGTTCCAGTTATTAATTTATACGTGGCTTTTAAAAAGTCTAAATCTAAGTGTTCTCATTCATTTATTTGCCTAATAAAGACAAATAAAAGTACTTTGGTAAAGCTATTTATAATTTCTAAGTTCTCTTTTTTATTAGACATCAATCAAGGACAAAAGGTGTAAATCATTTTAATCGGACATATGAATTAAGTTTCCCGTCTTTAACCGAAAATTGTGTATTTCTTAGTAAATTAACTTATTTGAATTCAAATAAATAATAGCACCAAATATAATTAAATAATTCCACGGCGATCAATTTTTATTTGTCACCAACTTGAATATATATTTTAAATATGTGTATTGAATGGTCCCTTGTCTTATAATTTACTGATCCGAATAGACAGTCACACCTGGCAAGGTGTGCCTGAGAGGCGTGATTAAATACGGAAGTGCAAATAACAATTTACCTTTCAACAAGCCATCTACGAGTATTGCCACAGAACCGTGAATACACACATCGTATCAACCAAGTCATAGCAGAGATAGTAAAAGGTCAATAAGAGTACACCAACATATTGTCTTTACAGATTATTGTACTTTACCTTGTTCACCTTATCAGTCCGAAAATACATTAATTAAAAATAAATTTATAACTTTTTGTGTTGTCTACAAAAATAATTCGAATATATACGTTTAACATAGAAAATTTATCTCATGAATATGTACAATTGAACGTCTGTGCGTTTTATCTTCTTATTATCGGATGGTTATTAGATAAAGCATAAGTCATCGGCGCGCTTACGATTACGTTAAAATATGATTAAAAACCAAGACTTTTAATGATTGTATTTTAAATCCCGGCATGCAAAAACCAGGAGAAAACGTCACGACCTACAGGAAGTAGTTAATATTTTTTCATTAAATATTGAATTTCTCCTTTATTACTGCACATATAGCGATAAAACTTTGTGAATATATATATTATGTCATAATGAACATATTTAAACCATAAGTAAAAAATCGTGAATTTTCCCTTTAACATTTTCCTTACATTATTTAATCCTTTGGTGATGGAAATATGACTTTTAACTAACCACTAACAGGTACAAAAAAAGTCTTCATCTGAAGGAGAATACATTTATTGTAGGTTGGTTCAATTCTAGTTGGACACAACTATTATAATAGTTTACAGTCTCATATTTTCTGCTTTTGTGTAATAAATATTTTAATTGCTAAGAAGTTAATTACTTCTCTAGTGTAGTAGTTTACATTAATCTTTTCTTGATGAATATTTTTTTATTATATGAAGCATAATTTTAATTTTTTTGTTTATTTGCTATTTTTCAGATGACAAGCCCACTATAGACATTTGAAATATTGATCTTGACATTGATTTTAATAATGTTAAGATCAATACTCTTAGACAGAGCTACTCACAACTAAGTTTTAATAAAGGTAATATTTCCAGTTCTTACTTTGCATGCTTTTACCATAGAAACAATTCATAATTATCAAATTAAACCTTATACTCAATGCATATTAAAAATCCTGAAATACCGGTATATGTTAAAACATTTACAAATGAATTAGTTCAAAAGATAAGTATTTACATTTATACTGCACTCGTTCTATTTGAACATTCAATGTTGTGTTGACTGTATATTTCTTTGTTATATACAGTCACTGACCCAATATCACTTTTCTCATCAATATTTAAATAGTATAGCCAGAATTATATTTAATATTCAGGACAATCCTCTTCAGCCTGTGTCGTGGAACAACACAAACTAATTTATTTTATAATTAAATGACATTAAAGACAACAACACCCATGAATTACCGCATGGTAATTAATTTATTGTGGTTGACATGTTTCACCAACAAGCGTGGCGTCTTCAGGACAATATTATACATGAAATCAAACAGTGAAGTACAAATTTCGCGGTTGTGCAGTTCGCCGAACAATAGAGGTTGTTAGATCGACGTTATAGATATAAATAGAAAGTGAAAGTGAAAGTAAAATAAGAATCTAGTACAGTTAAAAGTTAAAGTTAGGAAATGTGAGGCTGTGCCCAATCCTTACATTGTTGATATGTCAAGTCAATGCACTATTATTGTCTATATCTAATTATTTTCAGAAAATAATTATGACATAACATCTGTAAATACTTAAATATTATTTAAAAGCATGTTTGATTTTTATAAGCCTGATTCTGTTATAATGTTGTCTGTCTCTCATTCTGTCTGTTGTTTTGTCTATTTTGGATAATGTTTATATCTATTGACATCAGCTCCCTTTTGATTTTTATAAATTTAATTTTGATATATTATCTACGCAATTCTAAATTTCAATAGTTGAGTCTATCTTTTAATGCTTCATTTTGTTATAAATAAATTTGGTGTTTTTACTGTCTTCTGATTGGTTAAAATTATTAGTTTTATTTTCAATGTTGTCAATTTTGATGGCGACACGCCCACTCTGACGTTGAGTATTCATACGCCCAACATGTGGGTACGCTTGTTATTGTTAATATAAATAATATAAAAAGTTCTTTGAGCCTTATTTTTGATAGAAATTTATTTATAATGAATGGCAATGATTTATTTTGATTTTATTGAACCATAAAACTAATTTTTGACTCTTCACATTTTACATAATCCGCTTCGCGGATTATTCAACGTGAAGAGTCAAAAATTAGTTTTATGGTTCAATAAAATCAAAATAAATAATAGCCATTCATTAAATGTTATGGGTGTGCTAAAATATTGAGCAAGACACATTCTGTATTAAGCATGAAATGTCTTCTTCTAAAAATATACACATTTTCTAATGCTTTCAATTCCATTTAATATTACTACAAGGTTAATTGAATTAGTATAATTCTTTTTATGAATTTTAATAAAATAGAATGGGAGTACTCTTAATGTTAATTGAACAAGAGGAGGAAGTTATTAATACTTTATGATTCATTTCTACACATTATTTAAAAATTGTATTAAACCTTCCCTACAGTATAGCTCATATATTATAGTAATCGCTTGTGTATTTGTAATAAAAAACCTGATTCCATTTTATTGACCTTTCATTTTGCTAGATAGGAAAAGATGTGGTATGAGTGCCAATGAGACACCTTTCCATCCAAGTCACAATTAGTAAAAGTGAATTTACATTTAGTCGTTGTATTAAAAAAAAAAACATATTTAATTTGATAGGAGCAACTGAGAGATCAACATACAAAGTGGAAAACAGACCACCATACTGGCCAGAGGGTATACCATTTGTGTCCCACTCTAAGAGAAAAGGTTTGAAAATGTGATATTACTATAAAGTATAAACTATATTTCTCATATTTACATGATATAGCTCTGACGTCCCACTACCCCAGATTGTCACAAAACAGGTGTTGACTGTTGGACATTTATACTATTTATTCTGTATACATTCTTTTTCAATGAAATCTAAACGATACTATTTTTATGAAATCTGTAGGTTGAAAATGAAGAAGTAGAGGTAGAGACTGAGGTGGAGGGAGAGAGTCTATCCAAAGTAGAGTATAATGTAAGAATCTGTTCAAGAAAAAAATAAGTAATTTGATTATATATCAATAACAGATTCAACTATCTAATTGTGTTACTTTAAGGTATAAAAGGTTACTTTTGAAGCATAACACAACCGTAAAAATTGAACAGCAGACTTAATTTTAAATGCCTTGATAATCCAATGAAAAACCTGACTAAAGCACATTCTGATTGATTTCATTACTGACTTTGGATATTGACAATCAGCCATGATTATTCAATACAAATATACAGAAATATAACTGCAGATGAAAATGATCTTTGTCATTTGAAAAATGGAAAAAAGATAATATGAACATAAAAAACTAGCTCAAATATTAAAATCTTTTTCATCGACATTATAAACTATTATTATTGAGACATATCTTTTTTTATGTTTTGTAGACAGCAGAAAAACAGATCTCTCCATTGGCTCAAGCAATTGACAAGGTTAAATATATTAAAGCCCTGTTGCCAGCATGTAGACAAATATGTCGACAAACATAACAACTTGTATATGTGGTCTTTAAAATATAAAGCATGTTTATATAGGGGGAGGATTGAGATCTCATAAACATGTTTAACCCCTGCCCCATTTTTGTGCCTGTCCCAAGTCAGGAGCCTCTGGCCGTTGTTAGTCTTGTATTATTTTAATTTCAGTTTCTTGTGTACAATTTGGAAATTAGGATGGTGTTCATTATCACTGAACTAGTATATATTTGTTTAGGGGCAAGCTGAAGGACACCTCCAGGTGCACTAATTTCTCGCTACATTGAATACCTGTTGGTGACCTTCTGCTGTTGTTTTTTCTATGGTCGGGTTGTTGTCTCTTTGCCACATTCCCCATTTCCATTCTCAATTTTATTGTGATGTCTGTTTCAGTCCTTGTCCTAATAAGAGTGCATTTTTTTATGGTATAAATCATTCCTTTTGAATTTTTTTAAAGCACCAGCAGTTATCCGATAAAGGAATTATTTGATAACATCTCAGGAGTATGTTTTTTTTTCAAAATTAAACCATTTCTCCTCTTAGACTAGACTAGAAGAAAAATGATAGGACGTAAAATGTGTTAACTGTTTATATGATGAATACATTGTCATACAAACATATAGATTCCACAACTGCAACAAGTGTATTATTTTTTGATAGTTAAGATTTAACTGTTGAGAGTGGAGAAATATCACAATACATGAGATACAGTGGTGGAAATTGTTTGTCTAATCATTTTTATCCTTCCTTTTCAAAGATTTCGAGGACAGTTGTGTACTTTGGATGTGAAGTCATCATGCATGGTCTCCTTTTTACATGACATCACAATAAGAAAATTCAGAAGAAAACAATAAAATTTAATGTCACATTTAAATTTTAACCAATCATTCGCTGAGAACGTATTTTCATTAGGAGAAATATTTTTCTCACACCGGTCATGAAATGTAAAAAAATAGAACAAAAATTAGAGAAAACTGCTGAATACATTTTATGAATACATTTTGTGTCATATCATTTTTCTTCTAGTGGGGAAAGTTTTTTTTGTATGACACTACATTTATCATATAAAATCAACATTATAATATCATATTGAATTTTTAAAATAAACTTTAAATTTGTTTGTATAGAAAAATGCTTCAGATATCATTTCACAAAACTTCAACACAGATTTGAGCAGTTTGGAGAGCTGCAGCCTGGTTACTGGTGAAAAACAGTTTCAGCCTAGAAAAAGACCATTGAGGTATTGTCCTTTTTATATATTTACCTCAATAAATACCTCAATTTCTAAACCATAATAATGTAAAAGGTTCTTGATGACCAAAAAAAGCGTATATTTTTCCGTTTTTTCTTTTTTAAACAAAGCTTGTTCTGAAGTTTGAACCACAATATTATGTAATCATTATTTGGGGTTATAATTAGCACATCCATATTGATACATTTCATTAAATATGCTTGTGTGATAAAAACCATTGACGGCAAATACCCTTTAAAGAGAAAACAAACATCTGATTTTATAAATAGATGACAAACATAGTGTTTTATTATTTTTCCAAAAGAATTGCAACAATACATTTTTTTAAGTCATATGAAACCGCAAATAAAAAAAAATTATGCATATAACAAAATGGATAGTTTTCATTATTAAACTTATGTACATATACTTTTTCCTGAAGAAATTCTTTAATTTGTATACACAACAGGCATGGGTCTGTCACTGAAACTATCTATTATCTGATTGTACTTATTTAATGTGCTCAATATCCATGCCTTTTTGGTTGATTGTTTACTATAAGGTGACAATTGGTAAACTTTGGAATCAAAACACAGCATTTAATGAGCTGCCATATTTGTTTAATCATAACAGACAGAGAAAAAAAAAAGTTTTGAAAAAGAAAGACAAAATCTTGCATAGAGGACTAAGTTTATGATATTGATGATAGGTCGAGTAATTTGTTACAACAGCAAAGAAAAGTGCAATAAAGACATTATTTTATTAAAAAAAAAAAAAAAAAAAAAGTTTATGATATATACATTCATTGGTTCAAGACTTGGATAAACTTTATTTTTCACATCTCACTTGTTTTATAGGACTTTAATTTGATAAAGTACACACTTCTATATCTGAATATGTTCAAATATGCAAAAGTTAATAGGTTAGCAAATTTCATCTGTCTGTCCAAAATACTTGTTATTTCTGAAATATATTTCCAAAGGAGAATTTGCAATTTATATACCTGTTTCATGCACTTGTCTTATACAGCTAATATTTTCTTATCTTGTAAAATACAAGGACATATAATGGACCGGATATTTTGGTGCCAGGAGAAGGTCGGATGAGTGTTTTCGACCTCCTGAATATATTTCCAGATTTTGCTAAAATTGCAGTTTACCTTTTTTTTAAATCCCATTTGGACCATTATGTACAGCAGGTTTGTCTTAATATTAGAGCTCTTTATTTTCGTTAGAAAAATTCCTCATTAAATCAGCCGAAGTAATCAGTAAGGATTGTAAAACTAAATAAAATTGGTATTAACCTGTTAAGCTGAGTTTTTTTTTTTAAGTTTATCATCATTTGCATATGCATAATTGGGGGCAAAATAAAATGGCAACTAATTGAAAATGCTCAAAGAACTTTTAAACTCCATGAAAGTAATTGTGAATTGTGAATTATTGTAGTATCATAAAGTTGACATGGATAACATCAAAAAGGACCTAAACAACAGAGGCCAAAGCAGGACAGTCAGAGACCTGTTAATTGAGGAGGCCAAAAACCTGTTAACAGATGAAAAAATTGGTAAATTTACTAATTTTTATCATCGGTATAAAGACATTTTTCGTAAATATAGCTCAACATGCAGACTTCTTATACGTTCAGGTATTTCACATCCAATTTTTTATGGAAATATTCTTTATAAAGCACAAAGGTGTCAGTATTCACCTCAGAAACTTATAAAACCTTTGAATAGACTTATTAAGAAGGGATATAATTACGATACTGTTGTCAAGTCATTAAAGATTGCATATTTTGGCTTTAATATTGAGTCACTGATAAGGTCTTTGCGTCGGAACTAAACACATTTATTCTAAAAACAGTTGTTGGCATGACACGGGTTATGTTATTCTCATATATGTTATGATGGTATGATACTAAACCCCTAACGGGAAGGATTGTGCCTGATGTTCATATGATGAAATCATA
Source organism: Mytilus edulis (assembly GCA_019925275.1). Taxonomy (NCBI): domain Eukaryota; kingdom Metazoa; phylum Mollusca; class Bivalvia; order Mytilida; family Mytilidae; genus Mytilus; species Mytilus edulis. Next base: position 61,625,441 of record CM034355.1, read on the forward strand.
ATCTTTCAGTCAGTTTAATTGAAGTCTGGATCTGGCATGTCAGTTAACTGCTAGTAGTCTGTTGTTATTTATGTATTATTGTCATTTTGTTTATTTTCTTTGGTTACATCTTCTGACATCAGACTCGGACTTCTCTTGAACTGAATTTTAATGTGCGTATTGTTATGAGTTTACTTTTCTACATTGGTTAGAGGTATAGGGGGAGGGTTGAGATCTCACAAACATGTTTAACCCCGACGCATTTTTGCGCCTGTCCCAAGTCAGGAGCCTCTGGCCTTTGTTAGTCTTGTATTATTTTAATTTTAGTTTCTTGTGTACAATTTGGAAATTAGTATGGCGTTCATTATCACTGAACTAGTATATATTTGTTTAGGGGCCAGCTGAAGGACGCCTCCGGGTGCGAGAATTTCTCGCTACATTGAAGACCTGTTGGTGACCTTCTGCTGTTGTTTTTTTAATTGGTCGGGTTGTTGTCTCTTTGACACATTCCCCATTTCCATTCTCAATTTTATCTTACTTTACAAGAATATGATTTGGGTTTTTTTTCTTCAAAAATATTTTAATATGTCAAAGGAAAAGTATAGTATATATCTGATCCAAAACATAGCACATTTGCATTTTTTGAAAAAAAAATGAGACCATTTATGATTTCTACATTTTTATATGTTCTGCATACAAATGTTGAGAGGTTCACACAAATTTTGCAAAGATGGAGTTGAAGTTTCTGGGTTCATAGAATAAAGTACTAACCTATATTTATTATTATGGTTAGGGGAAAGGACAATAAAAGGCTGCAGTCTATATATGTAATGAAATGTTTGTCAGTAAGTCAATTGATTTTCATTAATAAATAGGAATTAGGAATTACTTGTGTTACTTGCAGTTGTCCCTAACATTTGCATAAGTCATTATTTTAAGCAATTATTGTTTCCTTATAGGTCCTGCAGCATTAATGTTTACTGCAGGATACCTAATGAAAGAGCTGGTGATATACAACGAAGAGGGGGTTACTGACTACTTGTGTGCCTGTCCTTGTGCTGAAGGGGTAGAAGTGCAGCACATCTATAATGATAAAGGAGACAACTTCTACCCCTTATCCCATAAGGATTTATGGAGAGGTATGTAAATTCTGTCTTTTTCCAATATTATTAAACAAGTATAGAGAAAATGCATTTTTATTCTAAACATTGCATTCTTCATTCTGTGTTTTTGCCATTTTCATCTTTTCATTGATTTCAGGAAAATTAAACAAAAAATTAACATGAAGAGATCAGTTATAAATGCTGTATATATATTTTGGCTGTTGTTTAATCCTGGTAATGGAAGTATTATTTTGACTAACTGGAGTAGAACATGAACGTCTTCATCTGAATACATTTATTGTAGGTTGGTTCAATTCCAATGGGAGACAACTCATGTACTATTCTACTTATTAACATTTTCCTTTATCTTATTTAATCCTTTGGTGATGGAAATATGACTTTTAACTAACCACTAACAGGTATATAAAAAGTCTTCATCTGAAGGAGAATACATTTATTGTAGGTTGGTTCAATTCCATTGGGAGACAACTCTTGTACTATTTTTCTGATTAACATTTTCCTTTATCTTATTTAATCCTTTGGTGATGGAAATATGACTTTTAACTAACCACTAATAGGTACAAAAAAGTCTTCATCTGAAGGAGAATACATTTATTGTAGGTTGGTTCAATTCCAATGGGAGACAACTCTTGTACTATTTTACTTATTAATATTTATGGCATTTCTTTTAATCTTTATTTATTAGAGTTTAAATGGTTCTTGTAGAAGGTTGATTCCTAGGCTTTCATTAGAAGACAAGTATTTCTCCATATTAACATTGCTGTAGACATTTCTTTATTTTGTCTACATTTTACACGAAATGAGTATCTGTCAGATTGATAAACAACGTGTTTATGTATATTCTACAGCTGATGGTTCAAGTACCGGTTCCAAAATCCTAGACAATTACCAGACATTGGAAGAGGATAATAAAGCCATTAAAGGGTACTTAGTATGCATCTTTTTATTTATTGAATCTTTATTAGGCTGTGAAGTACTTACTTCAACTAAAATAAAACCAACCATCCTGTCAGTTGAAACCAACCATCCTGTCAGTTGAAATCAATCAATCAATCATATTTAAAAGACTATGAATGGCTCCTGTGGTAAATTTATTGCATCTTTTAGGAAGGTACATATATATATAAATGCCCATCTGATGCCAGGAGCCTGGAATTAATTTAGTGATTGCCAGTTTTACTGATTAATATATTTTTTCCTTATTTTTAGATGATTCTTTTTAAATGCCTAACTAAGGTCATTTGTTTTATTGTTTTATTTCGGGTCTGTTATAGCGGACTTCAATTTTTGCATAGTAGAATACTTCATTTAATATGATTCAATCGAGAATGCAAATTTAAAACTGTAACACTCATTTTCTATATATTTCAGATGCTTACCAGGAATGGAATCAGATTCAGTGTAAAAATTCAAAAAATAAAGTTATGATGTGTACCATGTATACCACAAAAATCCATTGGTGTATCAATATAATACCTGCATTTCATAATATATCAATAGTTTAATTGCTATTAAATTTATTTTCCATCACCTATTAATGAGCAGGTTGTCTGCATATTGCTATTGTAAAATATCAGCTGACAGTCACAATATGAAGCTTTTTTGTTGAGTGATCTTAGTGAAAAAGATCAGAAAGCCTTCTTTTTGTGACTCGAAACTGATATTTTACAATCTCAATCTGTCTCAATATACAGATAACCGGATAATTGATTCTTTTTTAAGTGCTTTTTTTTCTTTTTTTCTTTTTCTCAATCATGCACTGTGGTTTAAAACTTTAAAATAACTTTCTCCAAATATCTTGGAATTCTATCATACTTGGACAGAAGCTGAATGTTTATGATCATAAGATAATATCTGAAAGTAAAGATTGTAAAAAAAAGCCTTTTGTTCCTATATTACTTATAATTAACATTACATACACTCTGCAGTTAAAGTTTTTAAAACATTCGATTTTATCAACCATCCTGGATTTTTACCCAATTCTGACAGTAGCTTTTTATAGAACTAGTCAAAAGATAGTATCTAGAGGAAAATTTTATAATATTTTTTCCTCATTTTTGTTGAGCCTGCGATTAACAGCAAAAGTAGGCGAGACTATTTGTTCTTCAAAACCCTTACAATTTTAATAGCTTAATACATCGATAACCCATCTTCAGCTAGGGGTTGAATTGAAGGTCACATGAATATGTATGCAATGAGGTCCAGAATATTCACTGGCAAGTGCACAGCTCCTCAACCTTGTTTCTCAGCTAATTTAACAAAATAGAACTAGATTGGCTACTAACAGTGAATTATAGTTTCACTATATCATTTTTATTAATGATTTAACAACAAAAAAAATATGTGTATTTATTTTCTTTTTATATCTTGAATCTAATACACATAACAGTTCATTCCAGTTCTTAACCTTCACAATGTTATCTGATCTTTATAAGGAAATAAGTCTAAATATTGTTCAAACTCAAAGTTTTTTGGAAAAAAGTTAAAACATAATGCTGTGCGGGAATTTTCCATTTCTGATTTCCATGTCTGCTGAAATTGGTCAAAAATTATCTGTATAATGCTCAACTTTAACCGTTTTGGATTAAAAATAAAGTTACTCTGATTTAACCAAATATTTGAAAGTCGATATTTATTCAAGATATTTTGAATACAAATCAACCATTCAATATTTTAAGAGTACTAACTGATCTTCTAGTTAGTATTACCATAACTTTTGATCATCTGACCATAATACAACATTGTTTTAGTAGTCAGTAAATAGGTGTAAAATCTCATTTTAAAATTAGTAATTACTGGTAATAACTGGGCCATTTCAGGAATTACTTGTATTAACTAAGTGCACCGGGATTTACCTGTAATTCCTAATTTTAAGTAATTACATGTAATTCCTAATTTCACCTATTTACTGTAACATTGGCATTTCATTTGCGCCAAAAAAATCTTTCATTTGCGCCACAAACCATATTTCATTTGCGCCAAAAACTAAATCTTTCATTTGCGCCAATATTACAGGTAAATACATGTAGATATAGGTAATAATAGTATAAAACATTAAATTTTTCAAAAAGCCTTTTAATAATAAAGAAGGTTTCCTCAGAAATCAGTTATCATAAAATCATAAAAGTTACTCTGATTTAACCAAATATTTGAAAGTCGATATTTATTCAAGATATTTTGAATACAAATCAACCATTCAATATTTTAAGAGTACTAACTGATCTTCTAGTTAGTATTACCATAACTTTTGATCATCTGACCATAATACCACATTGTTTTAGTAGTCAGTAAATAGGTGTAAAATCTCATTTTAAAATTAGTAATTACTGGTAATAACTGGGCCATTTCAGGAATTACTTGTATTAACTAAGTGCACCGGGATTTACCTGTAATTCCTAATTTCACCTATTTACTGTAACATTGGCATTTCATTTGCGCCAAAAAAATCTTTCATTTGCGCCACAAACCATATTTCATTTGCGCCAAAAACTAAATCTTTTATTTGCGCCAATATTACAGGTAAATACATGTAGATATAGGTAATAATAGTATAAAACATTAAATTTTTCAAAAAGCCTTTTAATAATAAAGAAGGTTTCCTCAGAAATCAGTTATCATAAAATCATACAAGTTATGCTAAAACCTCGATAAAATCATACAAGTAATGCTAAAACCTCGGTAAAATCATACAAGTAATGCTAAAAATTGTTTTGCTGTCCGTATCAGTCGTAATCCTGGCTTTTCAGGTTTTTTAGTACACCTCAAGGATTTGTCTCCATTTTTTAAAACATTTGATAACCTATATATGTGGTCATCAAATATCACAGACTTATTTCCTCTGTTTGTCTCAGATTTGACTATGTCCATCTTGACACCTCACACTGGACTGGTCATGTGAACACTATATATAATTATAACCATAGTGAGTCTCAGTTTTGTATTAGAAATGAGTATGAACTCACAAATGTATCCAGGGGGAGTTATGTACAAACAAAAAACTAAATAAATCGTAAATAATCTTTAACTTTTCCGTTATATTACCTGTCATACCTGTAAAATGGCGCAAATGAAGGTGGTTTTTTTGGCGCAAATGATATATAACCTTGTGGCACAAATGAAAGGTTTGATTTTTTAAAAATTGGCGCAATTGAAATGCGCCCCTGTAACATATATAAAGCAAAATTCTTTTGACAAATTATACCCACAATAAAACATCACAGAGTAAGAAATAAAAAGTTACATATACGCTTATTGGCTAACGTGTTATAAAGGGTAATAGCAAATTTGTTGTCCTGAGTTATCCACTTTTTATTGAAGCAAAACATGAGAGCAGTAGTAGGTATTGTAAATGTACTTATGTGATTTTGGTTCCTTTTCAAGATATTTGAGATTTAAAATATGACAGGAAAAGGCTGACTCAGACTTTTACCTTATATTTCCATTCTTATGATTTGGGTCTCAAAACAAAACAAAGAAAATCAAGAATCTTCTAAATTATTGGTATATGACCTTCTTTGAGTTATAAAGTCTTATATGAAAAAAAAAATGGGTGTTATAGGGCAAAATATATAACATTGTATTGTATGGAAAAACATCAAGGAGTCTGAACATTGGTCACCAATTCCAAAACCTCACCTAAGTACATCCTAAAGGGACAACAGACTTGCTATTACCTTAATGATTAGTCATTTACACTTTTGCAAACAATATAAAAATAAAGAGTTGTGGAATGCGTGCCAATAAGACAACTATCTACCAAAAATCAAAGAAAGTGGATGTAAGTGCTTTTCCAAGATACACAACTATAAAATCTGTAAACCATAAAAATTCTGTACAATTCTACAGCTATATCATTGTATTACAAAAAAAACTGAAAAGTTGAAAGAAAGTGTTGCTCTAAGCAAAATATCGATTCTGGTTACAAATTTCTGTCTAAATATTCTGAAACAATTTGAATGTCATTTTTTTTTTTTAGATTTTGTTACACTAACATGTTGGCAAAATGGCCATTTATTGTTCATAATTCTTTACATAATAGAGGTTTGTTTTTATAGGTTCAAAAGCAGCAAAATGGGAATGATTGTGGCGTATTTGTAGTTGGATATGCTGAATGTTTACTCAAGGTACTGTTTTTAATATATATATATCCATACTGCTCACATACCCAAGTGCATCATGAACGTACTAGTTATAATTACTACAATTTCTACTTTTCAACAAAATAAAAATACAAGTAGCATATGGCCATTAATTTACACCAAGACGTCAATTAATTTAATTGAATATCCTGCATTTATCATGAAACACATGCAATATAAATGAAATGAAAGGAAATAATACTACACATGATCACACCGACAACTTCATAGGATCACTTTACAAAGCAAGAAGGTCAAATGAAATAAATACTCAATAAGTAAAAAAGTAGAAAATAGATGTCTTTCAGGAAAAGATAGACACAAAAATAATATGTTTCTTAATTTCTATTTGATAGCATATATTATTTTTCAGAATGGGAATCTTGCAGATTGGAAAGTTAAAGGCAGATCACAACTTCTCAAAATAATTAAAAAAATGTACTAAACTTTTGTGAACTATCAATGTAAAGATAAAAGTTGATGTCCTGATGTATTCATAAATGAACAACACAAAAAAAACATGCATGACAATTCTTTGAAACTGTAGTAAAAAAAGGATTCATAAATAAACTTTTTAGAACTAACTCTGTGGTAAACTTTCATTGGGTTCACAAAAAACTTGGAATTCTAGGATATTGTGAGCTTACTTAAAATATGTACAAAAACTTTGTCCCGTATAAGTACAGTGTATTATATGTCATTCAGGTCTCAGACAGGGTATATACTGTGACCATCCCTGCTTAAGAGTTTATATCCCCTGAGCCGAATATAAAAATATTTCATTTGTGTAGGTTTTCAATAGATTTTGGCAATATACTTAACACTTTTGTCATGTATTATGCTTATTCAAATTTCCTTCCTGTTTGCTTTAAAATTCAATTCACTTTGTTTCAGTTAGCTTACGCGTAAAAAAAACCAACTGATATTATTTTCATTGAAGTCTTTACACTAGCTAATTCAGTTAACTGATGAAACAAAAGTACATATATTTTACTAGGATACTCTTTATTCTTATCGGAATATTATTATATCTAAAAATACATCAATTAAGATATATAATTATTCTTTTCCTCAAAGAATTTTTTTTCTTAAAATATAATATTGGTACTTATATATGTGCACTACAATTGTATGAGTGATCAATTTTGTCAACTATCTAATTAGGTTACCTATGGGTTAGCATAGCATTGGTTTATTGTGTGTTAGCTCCTAACAGGCTATTATTTGAACTTGGAATTATTTTTAATTATGGAATTTCCATAATTTCTTGTTTAATTTTTTTTATTAAATTCCATGTTTTTTTTGGTTCGAGCGATTAATAACACTTTCCATACAATGTATTTTGGTTACGGTGTCATATGGTATTTTGAACCCCATGGTAAAATGACCCCGGGGTCAAAATACCGCTATGGTAAATTGAACCCCCCCTGTATGAAAAATTGAACCCCCATGGTAAATTGAACCCCCTGTTTTTTTCATTTTAGATGATTAATAAAATGTTTAACATTATATAAAAGCTAATCAAATATTAAAAATCATTTATACAAGAAGGGGAGGTAAATTTTTAATGATTGGTTAAAAGAAAAATATTTGCTTGGTATAAGTGCTCTGAAATCTTAACCAACAAAATTTCATTAAAAAAACTTCTTAAAGCATTAAAACAAGACCATGTAGCTTGGACACTATAATTCTTTGAAATTTAAAAGTTTTAATTCTCCATGGTAAAAAAGGGGGAGGGGGTCAAATTACCATGGCTCACTTGATTTTAAAAAAGTAAAATTTTCAAAACATCTTTTCAAACTAATAAAATAAATACCAACTACTGATTGGAGTATAATAAATATGTTATGGAGTTACAGTAGCAAGATATTTTAACATGAAAGGTCTTTAGTTTAGATGTATAGTAGGGGGTTCAATATACCATGGTACAATAACATGGCTAAGTAAAATTTTCAAAATATCTTTTCCAGCATGTTCAATACAAGCAAACTACTCATTGGAGTATTAAAACTATGTTAAGGAGTTAGAAAAACTTGGATTTTTGAAAATCAAGGTCTATATAAGGGGGTTCAATATACCGCAGGGGTCAAAATACCATGGCTACGTAAAATTTTCAAAATATCTTTGCCAATTTGTTAAATACATACAAACTACTTATTGGAGTATTATAATTATGATAAGGAGTTAGAATAGCTTGGGTTTTTGAAATTCAAGGTCTATAGTAGGGGGTTCAATATACCATGGTAGGGTTGGGGGGGGGGGGGGGTCAAAATACCATGAATTTTTTTTTTCTTCAAGATATCTTTTCCAGCATGTTAAATGCATACAAACTACTTATTGGAGTATTTTTACTATGTTAAGGATTAAGAATAGCTGGAATTTTTGAAATTGAATGTCTATGGTAGGGGGTTCAATATACCGCAGGGGGGTAAACATACCATGGCTAAGTAAAATTTTCAAAATATCTTTTCCAGCATGTTATATACATACAAACAACTTATTGAAGTATTATTACTATGTTAAGGAGTTAGAATAGCTTGAATTTTTGAAAATCAAGGTCTATAGAAGGGGTTTCAATATACCGCAGGGGTCAAAATACCATGCTATGTAAAATTTCCAAAATATCTTTGCCAGTTTGTTAAATACATACAAACTTCTTATTGAAGTATTATAATACTGTTAAGGAGTTAGAATAGCTTAAATTTTTGAAAATCAAGGTCTATAGAAGGGGTTCAATATACTGCAGGGGGTCAAAATACCATGGCTATGTGAAATTTTCAAAATATCTTTGCCAGTTTGTTAAATACATACAAACTACTTATTGAAGTATTATAATTATGTTAAGGAGTTAGAATAGCTTGGGTTTTTGAAATTCAAGGTATATAGTAGGGGGTTCAATATACCATGGTAGGGGGGGTCAAAATACCATGAAAATATTTTTCTTCAAGATTTCATTTCCAGCATGTTAAATGAATACAAACTACTTATTGAAGTATTATTACTATGTTAAGGATTAAGAATAGCTGGAATTTTTGAAATTGAATGTCTATGGTAGGGGGTTCAATATACCGCAGGGGGGTCAAAATACCATGGCTAAGTAAAATTTTCAAAATATCTTTTCCAGCATGTTATATACATACAAACAACTTATTGAAGTATTATTACTAAGTAAAGGAGTTAGAATAGCTTGAATTTTTGAAAATCAAGGTCTATAGAAGGGGGTTCAATATACTGCAGGGGGTCAAAATATCATGGCTTAGTAAAATTTTCAAAATATCTTTGCTAGTTTGTTAAATACATACAAACTTCTTATTGAAGTATAATAATTATGTCAAGGAGTTAGAATAGCTTGGGTTTTTGAAATTCAAGGTCTATAGTAGGGGGTTCAATATACCATGGTAGGGGGGGTCAAAATACCATGAAAAAATTTTTTCTTCAAAATATCTTTTCCAGCATGTTATATACATACAAACTTCTTATTGAAGTATTATAATACTGTTTAGGAGTTAGAATAGCTTGAATTTTTGAAAGTCAAGGTCTATAGAAGGGGGTTCAATATACTGCAGGGGGTCAAAATACCATGGCTATGTAAAATTTTCAAAATATCTTTGCCAGTTTGTTAAATACATACAAACTACTTATTGAAGTATTATAATTATGTTAAGGAGTTAGAATAGCTTGGGTTTTTGAAATTCAAGGTCTATAGCAGGGGGTTCAATATACCATGGTAGGGGGGGTCAAAATACCATGAAAATATTTTTTCTTCAAAATATCTTTTCCAGCATGTTATATACATACAAACAACTCATTGAAGTATTATTACTATGTTAAGGAGTAAGAATAGCTTGAATTTTTGAAAATCAAGGTCTATTTAAGGGGGTTCAATATACCGCAGGGGGTCAAAATACCATGGCTACGTAAAATTTTCAAAATATCTTTGCCAATTTGTTAAATACATACAAACTACTTAGTGGAGTATTATAATTATGTTAATGAGTTAGAAAAGCATGGGTTTTTGAAATTCAAGGTCTATAGTAGGGGGTTCAATATACCATGGTAGGGTGGGGGGGGGTCAAAATACCATGAAATTTTTTTTTCTTCAAGATATCTTTTCCAGCATGTTAAATGCATACAAACTACTTATTGGAGTATTTTTACTATGTTAAGGATTAAGAATAGCTGGAATTTTTTAAATTGAATGTCTATGGTAGGGGGTTCAATATACCGCAGGGGGTCAAAATACCATGGCTAAGTAAAATTTCAAAATATCTTTTCCAGCATGTTGAATACATACAAACTACAAATTGGAGTATTATTACTATGTTAAGGAGTTAGAATAGCTTGAATTTTTGAAACTCAAGGTCTATTTTGACCCCCCTGTGGTATATTGAACCCCTACTGTAGACCTTAAATTTCAAAAATTCTAGCTATTCAAACTCCTTAACATAGTTATAATACTCCTACAAGTAATTTGTATGTATTTAACATACTGGAAAAGATATTTTTGAAAATTTTACTTTGCCATGGTAATTTGACACCCCTGCGGTATATTGATCCCCCTACCATAGACCTTCAATTTCAAAAATCTTGCAATTCTTACTCCTTAACATAGTAATTATACTCCAAGTAGTAGTTTGTATGTATTTAAAATGCATGAAAAGATGTAAGAAAAAAAATATAATTTCCATGGTATTTTGACCCCCTGCAGTATATTGAACCCCCTACCATAGACCTTGACATTCAAAAATTCTAGCTATTCTAACTCCTTAACTTAGTAATAATACTTCAATAATTAGTTTGTATGCATTTAACATCCTGGAAAAAATGTTTTGAAAAAAATAATTTCCATGGTATATTGACCCCCCTGCGGTATATTGAACCCCCTACTTTAGACCTTAAATTTCAAAAATTCTAGCTATTCTAACTCCTTAACTGAGTAATAATACTTCAATAAGTAGTTTGTATGCATTTAACATCCTGGAAAAAATGTTTTGAAAAATAAATAATTTCCATGGTATATTGACCCCCTGCAGTATATTTAACCCCCTACTATAGACCTTAAATTTAAAAAATTCTAGCTATTCTAACTCCTTAACATAGTTATAATACTTCAATAATTAGTTTGTATGTATTTAACAAACTGGCAAAGATATTTTGTAAATTTTACTTAGCCATGGTATTTTGACCCCCTGCGGTATATTGAACCCCTACTGTAGACCTTAAATTTCAAAAATTCTAGCTATTCAAACTCCTTAACATAGTTATAATACTCCTACAAGTAGTTTGTATGTATTTAACATACTGGAAAAGATATTTTGAAAATTTTACTTTGCCATGGTATTTTGACCCCCCTGCGGTATATTGGAACCCCCTACCATAGACCTTAATATTCAAAAATTCTAGCTATTCTAACTCCCTAACTGAGTAATAATACTTCAATAAGTAGTTTGTATGCATTTAACATCATGGAAAAAATGTTTTGAAAAAAAATAATTTCCATGGTATATTGACCCCCCTGCGGTATATTGAACCCCCTTCTAAAGACCTTAAATTTCAAAAATTCTAGCTATTCTAACTCCTTAACTTAGTAATAAAACTTCAATAAGTAGTTTGTATGCATTAAACATCCTGGAAAAAATGTTTTGAAAAAAAAAAAATTCCATGGTATATTGACCCCCCTGCGGTATATTGAACCCCTTCTATAGACCTTAAATTTCAAAAATTCTAGCTATTCTAACTCCTTAACTTAGTAATAAAACTTCAATAAGTAGTTTGTATGCATTAAACATCCTGGAAAAAATGTTTTGAAAAAAATAATTTCCATGGTATATTGACCCCCCTGCGGTATATTGAACCCCCTACTATACCTTAAATTTAAAAAAAAACTAGCTATTCAAACTCCTTAACATAGTTATAATACTCCAATAAGTAGTTTGTATGTATTTAACAAACTGGCAAAGATATTTTGAAAATTTTACTTAGTCATGGTATTTTGACCCCCCTGCGGTATATTGAACCCCCTACCATAGACCTTGAATTTCAAAAATTCAAGCTAATCTAACTCCTTAACATAGTAATAATACTCCAAATTGTAATTTGTATGTATTCAACATGCTGGAAAAGATATTTTGAAAATTTTACTTAGCCATGGTAATTTGACCCCCCTGCGGTATATTGAACCCCCTACAATAGACCTTAAATTTCAAAAATTCTGGCTATTCTAACTCCTTAACTGAGTAATAATACTTCAATAAGTAGTTTGTATGCATTTAACATCCTGGAAAAAATGTTTTGAAAAATAAATAATTTCCATGGTATATTGACCCCCCCTGCGGTATATTGAACCCCCTACTATAGACCTCAAAATTAAAAAAAATTCTGGCTATTCTAACTCCTTAACTGAGTAATAATACTTCAATAAGTAGTTTGTATGCATTTAACATCCTGGAAAAAATGTTTTGAAAAATAAATAATTTCCATGGTATATTGACCCCCCTGCGGTATATTTAACCCCCTACTATAGACCTTAAATTAAAAAAATTCTAGCTATTCTAACTCCTTAACATAGTTATAATACTCCAATAAGTAGTTTGTATGTATTTAACAAACTGGCAAAGATATTTTGTAAATTTTACTTAGCCATGGTATTTTGACCCCCCTGCGGTATATTGAACCCCCTACTCATAACCTCTAATTAAAAAAAAAATAATAGCCAATAAATTGTAAATTAGATTATCTGCAATACTATTTCTCAAAAACAGGGGGGTTCAATTTACCGCAGGGGGGTTCAAAATACCATATGTGAAAAATGACCCCGGGTTCAATTTTTAGGGGGTTCAAAATACCATATGACAACGGTACAGTGCATTCTATTGAAAATATACTATTTTCTTTGTATTAATAGAAAGTGTTGTGTGCAGCACAGAACATTTCATTACAGAAAAAAACATGTCATTTATCAAAAAATTCAATAACAAGAAATGAAGCAAATTCCATAATTGAAAATAGTTCCAATTTCAAATAATAAATAGCCTGTTTCCTGTTGTTGTATATACATGTTTTTCATAATTGTATTTTCATTACTGTACAGATATTTTGTCTATTTATGTATGTATGTATATTATGACCTCTTGTACACTATTGTGTCTGAGGATAATAAAACTTTGAATCTTGTGTCATGGTTATGGGTAATCAGAAAGGTATGACTAATGGATGTGTATTTTTCAAAAGCCTTATTTATTATCATCTTAATGAATCACCATTAACTGGCAATTTTACAGTACATATTACATATGTTATATATGAAGTATGAAACTTTCAATTGTAGCATAAACTGGTATTTTTGTCTTTTCATGGACTTTAATTTTTACATTTACTGTAACATATTTTAGGTATTCACTTATGTTCTTCAATATTTTAGACAGCTTCATAATTTTGTTTTTTTTGTTTTTGTCTTGCTTCTATGGTTTTCCAAATTCTATTTTCACCCTAAATGATGATTCCCTGTTCTTCATAATAACAATTCATATTAATTAAACCAGTTACACTTTTTAAGTAGATAATGTGATGCCTTCTGTTCTCATGTCTTTCTTTGGAGTGACCTTACATACAAAAAAAAGTCATGCTGGTTGTTCAGTACAAAAACATTAATTTGATTTGTATTATTTGTGTGTTCATTTGATAAATGTTTATTTGTATTTTGTAATTGTCATAAATAAGTTACAGCTGCCCATACACACTATCAGATTTTTTTTATTGCCATTCCATAACTTGTATAATTTGGGTTTCAGTCTAATAAGTTTGGTGAAAGAAATTAAACATTACTTCATATTCCACATTCATTATATTTTACCTTCAGATTATAGTATTGCCATCAGTATTCACTACTTTGTTCCTTCCTTTCACAAGATAAACATTATCCAACTTGTTTATATTAGAACTTTTCTGTCATTCAAATTTACTTAATGAGACATAGCTGTCTACTTTCACAATCTATATGTTTAAAGCTTTGAAGTGTATAAGCTATACAGCTTAAACTATATAATTTGTGTATTTTGTATACTAATATATGTTTTGTAATTGTCATAATCTTTCCATTAAAAAATTAATGCTTTTTTGTCTACTTCGTACAATTTAATAATTAAGATTTACTCATTTTGACGGTTGAATAAATGTTAATCCGGTATAGAATGGTATTTTATCAGCCTTATACCTATGTTGATTAGTTTTATTTAGATTGGGTACATATCAGCCCTTCCTTTGTTAATGGTTGCCATTAAGGCTGATCTTGTATAAAATGGATTTATCAGCCTGTTCTTGTTAATGGTTGTAATGGAGGCTGATCTAATATAAAATGGATTTATCAGCCTGTTCTTGTTAATGGTGGTTATGAAGGGTGATCTTGTATAAAATTGGATTTATCAGCCTGTGCTTATACATGGTGGTTATGAAGGCTGATCTTGTATAAAACAGGATTTATCAGCCTGTGCTTATACATGGTGGTTATGAAGGCTGATCTTGTATAAAACAAGATTTATCAGCCTGTGCTTATACATGGTGGTTATGAAGGGTGATCTTGTATAAAATTGGATTTATCAGCCTGTGCTTATACATGGTGGTTATGAAGGCTGATCTTGTATAAAACAGGATTTATCAGCCTGTGCTTATACATGGTGGTTATGAAGGCTGATCTTGTATAAAATTGGATTTATCAGCCTGTGCTTACACATGGTGGTTATGAAGGCTGATCTTGTATAAAACAGGATTTATCAGCCTGTTCTTGTTAATGGTGGTTATGAAGGGTGATCTTGTATAAAACAGGATTTATCAGCCTGTGCTTTGTTAATGGTGGTTATGAAGGCTGATCTTTTATAAAACAGGATTTATCAGCCTGTGCTTATACATGGTGGTTATGAAGGGTGATCTTGTATAAAATGGGATTTATCAGCCTGTGCTTATACATGGTGGTTATGAAGGCTGATCTTGTATAAACCTGGATTTATCAGCCTGTGCTTATACATGGTGGTTATGAAGGCTGATCTTGTATAAAACTGGATTTATCAGCCTGTTCTTGTTAATGGTGGTTATGAAGGGTGATCTTGTATAAAACAGGATTTATCAGCCTGTGCTTATACATGGTGGTTATGAAGGGTGATCTTGTATAAAATTGGATTTATCAGCATGTGCTTATACATGGTGGTTATGAAGGCTGATCTTGTATAAAATTGGATTTATCAGCCTGTGCTTATACATGGTGGTTATGAAGGCTGATCTTGTATAAAACAGGATTTATCAGCCTGTGCTTATACATGGTGGTTATGAAGGCTGATCTTGTATAAAATTGGATTTATCAGCCTGTGCTTATACATGGTGGTTATGAAGGCTGATCTTGTATAAAATGGATTTAGCCATAGCAAATGCCTATATAATGGAAATGTGTAAAACTGGTATATGATAATGTAATAAAAGTATAAAAATTACCATGTGATTAAATATCAGCAAGTTAAGGTTAATGAGTTGTCTCCCATGAACCTGTTAGTAAAAATAATAATTCCATCACCATAGCATTAAATAAGATAAAGGATATTGTTAATAAGTAAATAGTACAAGAGTTGTCTCCCATTGGAATTGAACCAACCTACAATAAATGTATTCTCCTTCAGATGAAGACTTTTTATGTACCTGTTAGTGGTTAGTTAAAAGTCATATTTCCGTCACCAAAGGATTAAATAAGATAAAGGAAAATGTTAATAAGTAAATAGTACAAGAGTTGTCTCCCATTGGAATTGAACCAACCTACAATAAATGTATTCTCCTTCAGATGAAGACTTTTTATGTACCTGTTAGTGGTTAGTTAAAAGTCATATTTCCGTCACCAAAGGATTAAATAAGATTAAGGAAAATGTTAATAAGTAAAGTAGTACAAGAGTTGTCTCCCATTGGAATTAAACCAACCTACACTAAATGTATTCTCCTTCAGATGAAGACTTTATATACCCGTTAAAGTCGCCGTCAGCTGAAATTCGTAGCGGTTATCGGTAAAAATAATCTAAACTATCAACCACGTTCACTCAAGATATAGTTTTTTACATTCCATTTATAAATCGCGAAAAGAAAAACCACTACTGACCTACCTTTTAAGTGATTGCACTGTGATAATCCTGACCTTCACATTTTCCAAGACTATTTTGAATGGTGGAATCCGCCATTGTTTTTCCCGGAAGTGTTTCCCTGGAGTTAAATTTCATAACATTTGCATAAAGCGCGGGAAACCGCATCACATCAATGAAAAGAACATTTCAGGAAACTGCGCAAGTGACGAATTTCACATTTAAACAAATGATCCTCATAGAAACGAAGATGGCGGAATTACAATGTAAAACATTCTGGAAAATGTGAAGGTCAGGATTATTACAGTAAGATCACTTAAAAGGTAGGTCAGTAGTGGTTTTTCTTTTTGCGATTTATGAATGGAATGATAAAACCTATATCTCGAGTGAACGCGATTGATAGTTTCAATTATTTTAACCGATAACCGCTACGAATTTTAGCTGACGGCGACTATAGTGGTTAATTAAAAGTCATATTTCCATCACCAAAGGATTAAATAAGATAACAAAATTTTTAACAAGTAAAATAGTACAATAATTGTCTCCCATGTACTTGTTATTAAAAAATAATAGTTCCATCTGAAACCAAAAATGATTTCAACAAAAAACTAGTAATTGTGATTCAGAATTAAAATCTAGTTACCCTCTATTTGCTGATCATTATATGCTTACACTTACCTGAATTTTAAATTGTGAACACTCCTCTTTTTAAAGTAAATTGGTTTTTTTCCGTTTTAAAGTTATTAAACCAACCTTATTTTTCTAAGTAAAAGCTAAGTTTTAAAATAATTGTCCCTGATTCCTCTGTCCACTGCGGATATATCTTTTTCCATCAATTTCAAAATCAGTTAAAAAAAAACCATTCAGATGAGAACAGACGGAGCATTTTGTTACACATATATACTTATCAATCTGGTTCACATTTACTGAAATGACATAGACATCATATGTTCTTGAAATCAGTCATAACTAAGTTCTCCTTTCTATCTTTATCAAAAACTAACTGTACTGTAATAAAGGCAGAATTTCATAATGATATTTTTTTCTTAAATGACACAATTTCTCATGAACTGAATCTTCAAAACACTTATTGTCAACAAAAAATTACTTACATTTGCCCTTTGCTTGTCATATGTGTGATCTGTTTCATTTTCAATTTGCTTGCCTACAAAACAAATATCAGGTTACTTTCTATGTACTTACTCAATGTGTCTTACCAAATGGAGGACATCAGCGTTAATAATTCTGATAACCAATAGTTTTTACACTAATTGATTTTAAAAATGTCTACATAGTTTAGTTCTGTAAAGCCTGTTACACACACTAACTCTTTTAATAAATAATAGTTAAACATGTATGATTAATAAGTTTTGATCAGTCATATAAATATAAAGTTTTTGAGATTGAAAGCAAAAGTGCATAATTTTTTACTCATAATTTAATATATGTGGAGTTCAAACTTTTAATAGAAATAATATTCTTGCAGTGCATACAAATTTATTCAGAAATGGAAACATGTAAAAGAATTGATATAAAAAGTAGCATATTACATCATTAATCCAATCATTCAGTTTAATTGAAGTCTGTAGCTGGCATGTCAGTTAACTGCTAGTAGTCTGTAGTTATTTATGTATTATTGTCATTTTGATTATTTTCTTTGGTTACATCTTCTGACATCAGATTCGGACTTCTCTTGAACTGAATTTAATGTGCGTACTATTATGCGTTTACTTTTCTACATTGGTTACAGGTATAGGGAGAAGGTTGAGATCTCACAAACATGTTTAACCCCGCCACATTTTTGCGTCTGTCCCAAGTCAAGAGCCTCTGGCCTTTGTTAGTCTTGTATTATTTTAATTTTACTTTCTTGTGTACAATTTGGAAATTAGTATGGCATTCATTATCATTAGCCTAGTATATATTTGTTTAGGGGTCAGCTGAAGGACGCCTCCAGGTCTCGCTACATTGAAGACCTGTGACCTTCTGCTGTTGTTTTCTTATTTGGTCGGGTTGTTGTCTCTTTGACACATTCCCCATTTCCATTCTCAATTTTATATTATGTTATTTAATGTTTTTAACTGCATATATGGTAATTTTCCAGTATAAATATGCAAATTGTTGGAAAAATGATCAATTCTTAAAATGTAAAACTTATAATGTAAGTTGGTAAAATGAAAGTTAAGCAATCACAAAATCTTATCAACATCAAATATCATTAATTCTTTGGTGTTTCTCGTTTGTTTAAATCAGCCAAATTTTGCTCCCATCAATTTCATGTGCATCTGACCTGAACTTTTGTTCAACCGAAATTATTCATGTGAATTAATCCACATGAAATAAGTTTAATAACTTTTGGTTGATGCAAACTCAAGTTACAGAACGCTAAACCAAATTGGGAAAGAAAGTACAGATATACTAACAGCAAGGGTAAAACTTAATGCACCATCCGCTACAGAAGGGGCATACACAATTATTAATGGTGTCAAGTTAAAAAAAAAAAAATCCAATACTTAAACTTATGTTTAAAACTAATACCTGTTATTTTTTGTTTTATATTTTTATTTAAAAATTTTAAAGTGACTTGAAATTTATTGATTTTCACATGAAATTAACATACAAATTTTCACCTTAAACCAAGTGAAATATTCAAGATGAATTTCTTATGGTTGAGTTTAATTTTTGTACCATATAATACAAATTCAATAGAATTTTCACATACATTTTGTATCATTTCAGAAATTTCATGGGACAGATCATAACATAATTATTTTAGTTAATCTTTTTGTTATAATATGAATAACCTCCCTTCAAGGATTAAATGCAACTACACAAAATTGTTGTTTTTTTAAATATAATTCTATAGTATATTCATCTGTAGTAGAGTTTAGGGAGGATTTGTATATGTTCCGGACCATATGAGTATTTGGACCATACGCCGATTGAGGCCCCCAAGATAGGGGGTTTGGGGCCGATTTTTTTCTCTTAGTCAATGGCTAAAAATTACTCGTTTCCCTTCGATTTCCTTACTTTAAGAAACATCAGTATTGCTTGAACCTGGCCACAACTTTTATGCAAAAACAAGCTGAAATTGCTGTTCTGGGTGAGCCAAGGCTCCGTCTTGAATGCTGTACTTTGGCCTATAATTCTTAACATTAAATACATTCTGATCGCGGATTTTTTTTCTCAAAAGATATTGCTAAAACTACCCGTGTTTTTTTTCCGATTTCTTTACTTTAAGAAAGGTCAGTTTTGCTGGATCCTTGGAGCAATTTTTATGCAAACAATTATTATCTGTATTTTCAGTATTTAAAGATATTTTTTTAGATACTGGTAAGTTCAAAAGACATATAATATGGATAAAGCAAGATTATAGAACGCAAGATATTTTTTTTTATCGAGGATCTTTCAATATTGTTGAAAGCTGAACAGACAAGTATATAATCATATGGCTACAAGCAGGGACTTTCTACATGTATATATATATATATACACTTTTCCTCAACTCTTGTATAGATTAAGCTACAAAAATATTTGTTTGTCATGCATCCGATTTCACCTTGAGAGATGCTCACGCCTGATGAAGCTAATTTGTTTAGCGAAATATTGCGTATTTCTATTTAAAATCCAATAGAACTTTTAATGTATTAATTAGCGTGTTTAAGTTATATTCTTCGACATTTATATACTACTCTAGTATAAACTTAGTATAGAAACCCCCTGCTACAACGAATGGATTGTTTAACTTCTAAGGCATTGACTATATTGTTCTCGTACGATTGGGAGACGTAAAAAACGATTCAACAGCTGATTCAGCCGGTAACGAATTTCCGATATCTTTTAAGATTCACAATACAAAAGGAACTTCCTCTGCTTAAATAAATGAGCCCCAGCATCAATGTGAATAGTTAAGTTTTTATTCAAAATTATCGAAAGCAAAGTTTCATATGTGTTCTCATACGAATACTGACCCCCTGAGGGCCTCAATACTGAACAACAGACGGACGGCCACACGAAAAAAAAACCAAGTCTACTGAAACGGTTTACTTTCGATCAAAAGTCCGAAAAATGACAGACATATCACGTATCAAGATAACAGTGTTAAAACTGTAAACTTGTGTTGTTTAAAATATAAATTCAACTTATTCGTGTACATATTGTCAATATTTTATTTTATTACTTTAAAAAAAATTGGTGCAGAAAATTTAGGGGAGGCAGTTGCCTCCCCTGCCTCATAGGCAGTTACGGCCCTGATAGTTAGTTTTCATCGCTAGTTACATTCAGGCATGTAGGCTTGGATGACATTCACTTCCACACAGTATCATAGCTTTTTTGCATTTGCAAGAAATTGGTGCACGATCTTTTTCATTTACACATTTTTTTTGCGAGTGAAAAACAAGCCTTTTTTGCAGCTGCGTACAGTGATACCGAGGTCTTTGGCAATTCTTATTTTTATTTAGCTTATCTTTTTATTATAATATAATGATAAAATTACCTATATGAAAGCGTCTTTTGAATGAACGGTCATACCATATGAAGAGTTTAGAAGTATTAAAAGTAAACTGTAACAGAGTGTTTATTACCCCGACCATACGCGTATGGTCGGACCATATGAGTATATACCCATATGGTCATGACCATACGCGTATGGTCCAAATACTCATATCGTCCGGAACATATATATCATTTCAAGTACTATACCTAGTATGTTTGATTTGGCAATTAGTGCTTATTGATTAATTAATAATATTTCTATAGTGCCAGTAAATTGAACTACTTTCACACCTTTTGTGTCATCTTTAACTTTTGAAATCATACACTGTTGGAAATAACTCAATCTCCAGAAAATAAGAACTATTTACTATAACTGAAAGGAAAAATGTATACTTGATATCTTTAAATTCTGAGTTATCTCCCTTCATTGCTGTGCATGACACTTTTTCTTAAAGTAAAAGTATTATTAGAGAAAGAACTTATTAAAAAAAGTCCTTATGATGAAATACCATGCTTTGTATCAACTATCACATCAGTATCACATTCATATTCTTATTTTTAAGGAAGAATTTTTCTATATTTTAGTTTAACCTTTAACATAGGCTGCCTCTGGAGAAATTTCCATTTGAAAACCCTCTATTATTCTTTTTGCAGGTGCAACATGTATGCATTTTTCTTCCAAATCTAAAATAAAAATATATTTGATATTTCACATTGACAGTTATAAATGGTTTCAAAATTGAAATTAACCTGGAAAATATTCAGAACAAGAACATCACATGAAATTTTGATACGGATTAGGATATCAAGTATGCCAAAAAGAAAACAGCAATCACCTGCCAATGTTAGTAAAAAGTTAGCAACAGAGAGTATCAACAACTGAGTAGGCCTTGTCTTATGTGATTTATCACACACTTTTGAAATTTTCATTGTTTAGAGGTTATAAGAAACTGACCTTACAATTACCTTAATTGTTATTAGTTGCTATTTTGCTATATTTACATCAAACTTTTAAAACACCATTTTGAAAATCCCTTCCAATGAAAAAAAATTGTATTTTTTTTTTTTTTGTATCAATTTTATTTTGCAGCAGAAATTAAGCTGACATAACTTTGATACAGAATGCAAAATCATATGGCAGAGACTGCATGATCTTTTTAACACAGTATTTTGTTTTGATATGTGTTTACATTACCTTATATTCATGTTTATTTATTAGAGAAATCATAAAATTCCTCATTTTTGGTAATATCTGCAAACTATACACATATATGTCTCACCTGTAGGCATAATATTTAGACTGTTCAACATTGCCAGACCATGAACTGATAAATACTGATAGTAATACAACTTTAAAGTATATATCACAAGTACTTCATACAAAAAAAAGTTTAAGACAAACTTAGCCTTCTAAATTGTTAACAAATTGAAAGGCATTGGACAAAACCTTAAAATACTTGTCAAAATAATATGTACTGATAGTAATACATCATCATACAAAATATATTTGAGGTATCACAAGCAGTTTTTATCAAACTTACGTAATGCGGAAAAGTTAACAATTGCAAAGACACTACCGTCAAAAAGCAATAACTATGTTTCACTTTCTGTGAAAAAGGGGACAAAAAATTATCACAATAGTAAAATCTGAAAAATGATATACTTTGATTATTTGGAAGCAGGGAATGCCATTCAACTTATTGTCAACCAAGAATTGGACGATAGACTTATCCCCAAAAATACATGTCAGTTTGACTTTCATACTATATTCTTAATTGTCTGTGCACTGCATAATGTTGAATAAACCGAAGAAATGAGAGGTTCGTGTAGAATTTATGTGAAACATTTAATGTATCTTTTTTTCAATTCCTTAATTGTACCCTTTTCAATGTTTCCTGTAAGATTGTCAGGTATGTTCTGCAGGAGTCTTTCTTGGGCAACATTACAGGAACAACAGTACATCCATCTGTGTATTCCTTCAATAATAAGAATTCTCCTCTGTATAACAACATACTGATCCTGAAATATAGAAGATAAAAATTTAATAGCAAATGTGTTTTTTTGGGGGGGAGATATCATCATTATACAGAAGGTTACAAAACTAGAGGCTCTCAAGAGCCTGTGTCGCTCACCTGTTACTGTATTTACTGATGTCGGTCATCTTGGTTGATAGGTGGGGTCATTAGACACTTTTTTTAAATATATACCATAGTGATGATTGTGGCCACGTTTAGTTTAATATGGCCCATAGTTTTAGAAAAGAAGATTTTTGTACAAGTTACAAAAATGACGAAAATTTGTTCAAAATTGACTATAAAGGGCAATAACTCCTTAAGGGGTACTCTTACAATTTTTATCATGTTGACTTATTTGTAGATCCTACTTTGCTGAACAAAATTGCTGTTTACAGTTTATCTCTATCTATAATAGTATTCAAGATAATAACCAAAAACTGCAAAATTTCCTTAAAATTACCAATTTTAGGGCAGCAACCCAATAACGAGTTGTCAGATTCATCTGAAAATTTGCGAGGGGATAGATCTTATTCTGATGGACATTTAAATCCTGAAAGATTTGCCCTAAATGTCTTAGTTTTAAAGATATAAATCAAAAACTGCATTTTACCACTATGTTCTAATTTTAGCCATGTCGGCCATTTTGTTTGGTACGGGGTGTCATCAGACACATTTTTCAAACTATATACCACAATGATAATTATCGCCAAGTTTGGTTTAATTTGGCCATGTAGTTTCAGAGAAGAAGATTTTTGTACAAGTTACAAAAACTGACGAAAATTTGTTAAAAATTGACTAAAAGGGCAATAACTCCTTAAGGGGTTGACTGACAATTTTGGTCATGTTGACTTATTTGTAGGTTTTACTTTGCTGAACATTATTGCTGTTTACAGTTTATCTCTATCTATAATAGTATTCAAGATAATAACCAAAAACTGCAAAATTTCCTTAAAATAACCAATTCAGGGGCAGCAACCTAACAACGGGTTGTCCGATTCATCTGAAAATTCTAGGGCAGATAGATCTTGACCTGATTAACAATTTTACCCCATGTCAGATTTGCTCTAAATGTTTTGGTTTCAAAGATATAAGCCAAAATATACATTTTACCCCTGTGTTCTATTTTTAGCCATGGCGGCCATCTTGGTTGGATGGCCAGGTCACCGGACACATTTTTTAAACTAGATACCCCAAGGATGATTGTGGCCAAGTTTGGTAAAATTTGGCCCAGTAGTTTCAGAGGAGAAGATTTTTGTAAAAGTTTACGGACGACGGACGACGGACGACGGACGACGGACGCAGGACGATGGACGACGGACGCCAAGTGATGAGAAAAGCTCACTTGACCTTTCAGGTCAGGTGAGCTAAAAAACCAAGTCAAAAACAAATTTCCATTTCAATTGGTTTTTTTATATATTGTCTTGCTGATAAATGTTGCTTTTTGAATTGCAATTAATCTTGAAAATTTTCCAGAAAATAGACCAAACCAACAAAATTTGTATACAATCATGACAATTGTACTTAAAGGTAATACTATTCATAGGATTCCAATTTTCGTTTTTTTTCACGTGAACAGGTGAACCAAGAATTTAAATATTCAAGGAAATAGCAATTTCCTACCAGGTTGTATGCAGACTTAGTCAATACCATAAATCAAAATTGTCAACAAAGAGGCAAGTTTTCTGGAAACCCTATAAAAAATGGACTCCCGCTGAAGACAAAGTATACTTCATGTTTTGTCCTTTAACTCAACATAAAATTTCAATCAAAACAATATTTTATTTAAATGTAGGAAAATAGTACACTACTTTACTGCGAGAATGATAAATCCCACCTACAATAAATGTATTCTCCTTCAGATGAAGACTTTTTATGTACCTGTGTTATGTTAGTGGTTAGTTAAAAGTCATATTTCCATCACCAGAGGATTTATTAACAGCAGGTAAATGTTAACAAAGAAAGTAGTTGAAGAGTTGTCTCTACTTTAATTCTAAAACTGAAAACTAAACCAGTAATGTTAGTAATATTTAATGATAAGCTACAATTTTCTTTACCTTTAACATCTTCTTACACATGTTGTAGTCTTGAATTAAAAATGCTTTATACTGGTTGTCAACAGGAACAATAGCATGCATTGACTTTAACAGACTGGTATAAATTTCAATTCCATCAAAGGGTAGATTTTCCTGAAAAACAAAGGAATATAAATACTATTCTTTCAATGCTATTATTCATTTTACAATGATATATAAAGAAAACTTAAAATGCATAAAAATAATCAATTGTGTTGTATATTTTGGATGTAGGTTACCACAGTTTTTACTATAAATAACTATCATATAAGGGGGAGGTTGAGTTAGCATAAAACCATTTACTAAGTAAGAAATATGATATATTGTTTGTTGTATCTATGGTATAACATTTAATTTGGCATATTTTAAAGGATTTTCCCCTTCATAGAATTGACATTAGAATTTGGAGTTTTTAGTAATCACTTTTTTATAAATGAAGTTACACTGTTATTTTCAGTCAACTAACATGACTAAGATTATTTGAAAATCAGACAAATATTTTTACTACTTTAAGTGTCACAGTAGTAATGCAGATTTTAATAAGACATCTTCGGATTCTATGACAACAATTTAACTGCGCAATTTAGAACCAATTTGTCTGTTGCACTACATTTAACTATCATCTTTGTTGTAGTTCATCCTTTAAAGGTTCTGATCCAGTAAAGGCTGATTTTAGCCTACAAAGTTCATCTGATGAAAATTTTTGACACTTTCAGTAGATGCAATTAGTTTACTGTGGATTCATTTATTTTTTTGTGGGCACAAGTTTTTGTTTTACATGTGTTCATGGACCTCAATTTACTGGTTTTGCTTAAGCATTAATACAAGCCTTAGAAAATTTGTCATTTGCTAAGGGGGCTCACAGGTCTAAATGATTTTTTTTTATTTAATATAGGATTTCTCTATATTTTTCTATAAATTTACTTTATCTTATACTTAATAGAAAAATAAAAAAATGAGGTCACCGTTCATTTACGCTCATAATCTGCCTTCGAAAGAAACATAAATTTACGTTAATGTCCTTTTTTTCTGTTGATCTAATAGGAGAAATAGCGGTAATATCGAAATAAAAAAAGAACTAAATTACAGAAGTTGCTTAAATTTTACACTTATTTAGGGTATGAACAGCCTTTTTGAAAACAACAATAAAAAATATAGGTCACTGATGATTTAAAAAAGATATTTCAATTTGAATGCCAAACTAGAGGCTCTAAAGAGCCTGTGTCGCTCACCTTGGTTTTTGTGAATATTAAACAAAGGACGTAGATGGATTCATGACAAAATTGTGTTTTGGTGATGGTGATGTGTTTGTTCATCTTACTTTACTGAACATTCTCGCTGCTTACAATTATCCCTCTCTATAATTAACTTGGCCCAGTAGTTTCAGATAAGATTTTTGTAAAAGATTACTAAGATTTACGAAAAAATGGTTAAAACTTGACTATAAAGGGCAATAACTCTTAAAGGGGTCAACTGACAATTTCGGTCATGTTGACTTATTTATAGATCTTACTTTGCCAACATTTATTGTATTTTAAAGTTTATCTCTATCTATAATAATATTCAAGATAATAACCGAAAACAGCAAAATTTCCTTAAAATTACCAGTTCAGGGGCAGCAACCCAACAACAGGTTGTCTGATTCATCTGAAAATTTCAGGGCAGATATATTTTTACTTAATAAACAATTTTACTTCATGTCAGATTTGCTTTAAATGCTTTGGTTTTTGAGTTATAAGCCAAAAACTGAATTTTACCCCTATGTTCTATTTTTAACCGTGGCGGCCATCATGGTTAGTTGACCGGGTCACGCCACATATTTTTAAAACTAAATACCTAAATGATGATTGTGGCCAAGTTTGGTTTAATTTGGCCAGGTAGTATCAGAGGAGAAGATTTTTGTAAAAGATAACTAAGATTTACAAAAAATTGTTAAATATTGACTATAAAGAGCAATAACTCCTAAAGGGGTCAACTGACCATTTCGGTCATGTTAACTTATTTGTAGATCTTACTTTGCTGAACATTATTGCTTATAATTTACAGTTTATCTCTATCTATAATAATATTCAAGATAATAACCAAAAACAGCAAAATTTCCTTGAAATTGCCAATTCAGGGCATCAACCCAACAACGGGTTGTCCGATTCACCTGAAAAATTCAGGGCAGATAGATCTTGACCTGATGAATAATTTTACCCCTGTCAGATCTGCTCTAAATGCTTTGGTTTTTGAGTTATAAGCCAAAAACTGCATTTAACCCCTCTGTTCTATTTTTAGTTGTGGCGGCCAGCTTGGGTGGTTGGCCGGGTCACGCCACACATTTTTTAAACTAGATACCCCAATGATAGTTGTGTAGATTTGGAGCCAGACCAAGAGATTTTCAGAACACTGGTCCGGCTGGCCAGTGCACAAAAAAGCTTAAACTCGACCCCTGTTGTGAGAATAGGATAATTGTTTACACTATATCCTCTAACTGCTAGATAAGTTGGTATGTAAAAGTCCTGTTTTGTGAGGTCCTACAAAGCTACTTTTGCATCTAGGTACTATTTCTGTACTAGAAATTTGTAGTACTGGAAATCTACTTTTAATATTCAGTATTATGTTGATACTCTAAAATTATTGTTATATTTAGGTACCTGTAATTTACAGTACTTTATTTGTACTTGAAATTTAGGTACTACAGATTTTTGGTTACTACAATTACATTTTCAGCATTTTGAAATTTTTCTATTTCAAATCTCTTTAAGTTAAAGTTATTATTTTCAAACATGGAATATTGTATTATTTCTGTACCGAAATATTTAGTACAAATCAAGCACAGAAAGTACAGGTACCTAAATATTACAATAGTTTTAAAGTAAAGAAATAGTACTAAATATTAAAAGTAAATTTCCAGTACTGCATTTTTTTTTAGTACAGAAATAGTACCTATGCAAAAGTAGCTGTGTATCCAAAAGTGTTTTTTTACAATATAAACAGTAAAAAAATTCGAATATTGCGAATATACATCCAAGCTACTTCAAAAACCGAAAGATAATGTTTTCTTAAAGACATTTTCTACATCTTCAATCTTTAATATTGGTGGATTCTAGTCTCATTGGCAATCATACATTTCTTTATTTACTGCATTAGGTAATTCATTTCGAAAGTAACTCCACATGCTTTTTTTTGTATCTTAATATAGTAAACCTTTATTCCATTAATCATGTTAACATAGTAAAACTTTATTCCAAACAACACCACCCTAAGAAAAGTCCTCCTGATATATGATGTAAAATGTTTTGCCTTGTGACAGAATATATTTACAGTAAATGTATTACTTTGGTTTTTTTTGTGGTTTTTTTTTATATTCTGTATACTTTAGTGTACTTGCTGAACAAGGTAGGTTCAAACATTTAACACATACGGTGTGATAAAGCTGCTTTCAGTGCCTTCAGACCACGTAATTTAGTTGCAACAAAATCTTTCATGTCCCCAACAGATTCCAGACCATGTCTTTGCTGGAAAAGATAACAGTATAGTTCAATCTGTATTATAATCAATTGAAACTTTTTATGAATGGTCATTCTGGTACAGAAACATGTGCCACCAAGGAAAAATAGAGCCACTTTTAATAAATTAATGAAAAACGTATGTTAAAACTTCTCCCAGTTTAAATGACAATTACTTGAATTGGAATATTTGGAATTTTTAGAGTTCTGAAGAATACAAAACTTTTTCAATACACAATCTTTTTTTTATTTTGAAAAAAAGTTAAAAAAATAATTTTCATAATGGAAGGCGGTCAGAGTTCGACTTTTTTTGTAAGGGTGTTTTCTGTTCAACTCAAGTATTTGGTGATTTCTGTGAGTCTTTTCTTACATATTTAGTCTGTACCAAACATCTTGTTATCAATGCTTTTCACATTTTAAGCAAAAAGGTAGTTTTTGCTCCTGTCCCAAGTCAGGAGCCTCTGGCCTTTGTTAGTCTAATATTATTTTTACTTTTAGTTTCTTGTGTATAATTTGGAGTTTAGTATGGCGTTCATTATCACTGAACTAGTATGTATATTTGTTTAGGTACCAGCTGAAAGACAACTCCTGTGCCGGAATTTTTTCGCTGCATTTAAGACCTGTTGGTGACCTCCTGCTGTTGTCTGTTGTATGGTTGGGTTATTGTCTCTTTGACACATTTCACATTTCCATTCACAATTTTACGCAACATGTGTCTAGTGTCAGTGCGCTTGCAAGTCAGAAAATTGTGTCCAGTGAGGGTGACATGTTATCCTGTTTACTATTACCTTGTAATCTGGTACTAACACTGACTCAGCCGGTAGTCTAGTAACAAAAAAATGATTGATATACACACCCCATCAAAATGTTTTGGATTCAGGACAAGTTTTGCTGATTATCTGGTTGCCTTTTCCCTACATTGTTTTTTGTATTTTTTTGTTTGTGTAATAAAATTTGGAAAAGCAGCAAAATGTTCAAACTATACATGATATACCTCTCCAAAATCACACTCTAAATAATTTGTTCTAACTACATTTTCTACATTATGTCATGAAACTGACAAATACTCACATCAAATTCAGTCTGTAAAGACTTAGCTTTAGAACTCAGATATTCAAATACATTGGAGAAATGTCTACTACAAAAATCTACATTACATAAACAAAAAACAATTTGGCAGACGCTCCTTTAAGATATAGTTTGATCTTCTAAGGGCTCAGCCTGAAGACATTGTTACTGCAGAAAGGGGAACAACTTAAGTTTTAAATTATCATCCCATTTATTGTCATGCCTACATAACACTCCCTTTTTGAAGAATGAAATAAAATTATAGAAAATATCATTGTTGTTTGATTTTTTTGATTTTTTAAATGATCAGGAGTTGTCTCCCATAGACCTAGAACTATTAACATTATGTAATTTCTCCAGGTCACAGTGGCACCCAAAATATCTATGTTTTGTCAATAACTTGGTTTTTAATCAGGTACCTAAGTGTGAATGTGTATTCATGATTTTTTAAGTTTAAATGTACTGTTATCATTCTAATCATTTTCTGTGCTTTGCTATGTAATTTATTTGATTGTATAGGTCAAATTTTGGACACCATAATTTGTTCATAATTTTATCTTACTGTGGATTCATTAATTTTCGTTGGATACCAATTTTCGTGGATTTCGTGGTACCAGGTGAACCATGAATTAAATGTTCCACGAATGACAAATTTACTATAGGCTTGTATGTAGACTGCATCAAAACCACGAAACTAAATATTAAAGAACATGCAAGTGTTCCCTAATCCACGAAAATTGGAACCCAAGAAAATAAATGAATCCACAGTATCTTATCTGCTTGGATTTTTTTTAATTCATATGCAGTCTTTACATTTTTATTTCTGTTAGTACAAGCATCAAAAGTGGAATAACTCAAAGCCCAAAGATTTGTATTTTCTCCTCTCATTATATCTACTGAATAATTCATTCTTATCAAAATCATTTCAAAATATACATTTTTTCCAATAAATTCAACCTTAGCAAAAAAAAAGCATACTGAGTTTCACTGATGTTTATTTTTTAACAATCTTAATACCTGATCTTCACTGCTAAGTAGAAGTTTGGTACTCTGATCCTTTCCAGTTACATCTTTACCAAATTCTATATAACCTACAACATAAAAAAATTACTACTATTAAATATTATTTAAAAAAGAGGGACGTAAGATACCAGATAGACAGACAGTCAAACTCATAAATCGAAAATAAACTGACAACGCCTGGCTAAAAATTAAAGACGACAACCAGACAAACAATAAAACACATGACACAACACAGAAAACTAAAGAATAAGCAACACGAACCTCAACAAAACCTAGAGGTGATCTCAGGTGCTCCAGAAGGGTAAGCAGATCCTGCTCCAGATGTGGCCTGTCGTGTTGCTTATGTTATAGCAAATCTGGTAAATAGTCAGTATGTTACATTCATGAAAGGGAAAGGGATTAAGACATAAGCAACTGAAGCAAACCACTAAAATTGCATTAATACAAGAATCTCCATCCCTGGATATAGCAGATCATACAGAGTTATTCACTTTCTAGACCTTAACTGATTCAGTGCTTGACACATTGTATTAATACTAGTCTTTTTTGGTGATAAAGGTGGTGATACCCTGCTGGTAACTATCGATACGTTTACTTGGTCTGTTATTATATCACCATATGCCTTGAATGTTTTTTCTTTAAGTTTGTCTATTTGTCACAAACCTAATTCATAAATTGAGAAAATAACAAGAACATCAGAACATACAACTTACCACATGATAAACCAAATGTATCATCTAGTAGACCTTCATACGTCAGCTGGGAACATCAAGGAACACATGTATGATAATGGAATAAATAATACTATCAGAACATGCAACTTACCACAAGATATACCAAATGTATCATCTAGTAGACCTTCATAAGTCAGCTGGGAACATCAAGAAACACATGTATGATAATGGAATAAATAAGACTATCAGAACATGCAACTTACCACTAGATATACCAAATGTATCATCTAGTAGACCTTCATACGTCAGCTGGGAACATCAAGAAACACATGTATGATAATGAAATAAAAAAGACTATCAGAACATACAACTTACCACAAGATATACCAAATGTATCATCTAGTAGACCTTCATATGTCAGCTGGGAACACAATGGTGTTACAAAATCTACATCTGAAGGAAAAAGTATACTGCATATAAACATTATATCATACAAAGGATCAAATACATTTCAGAATTTTGGTAAATTTTAAGATATCATCCGTTAGACCTTTTTAATATTTCAATCTGATTTAACAAACAGGAATTTAATAACACTGAATGGTGCATTTAGATCTTGACTGAGCATTAGTTCCTTTTTTTGAACAAGAACCATAACTCTGTAGACAATGGTAAATTTGCTTTAACCTATCTAACTATTAACATTTAGTGCTTAGGCCAAAGCTCACAAATCATACCCCTATCTTTCAAAGTCCATAACTTGCTACGGGAAACCCTAAAAATAATTTGTGTCAAGAAGAAAATAAAAGGTCAGAACGGCATTCTATGATGAGTAGGTCCAGTAAGGACTCATTTTGGCCCTAAATTTCAGGTTCATCTAACGAAATATTTTGGACACTTTTTAAACACTTAAGTGTCTATTTCAATTGATTCAAGTAGTTTATGTGAAAGACTTTATTTGATTAAGTCATTAAAAACACTCCGAATCAAGCTTAAATGTAAATCTCATTTTCAAGTGGTTTTTGTCAAAAATGAAAGTGGCCACATCCGTGTTCATCCTCAACCTTTATATATGTTATGTATTATCATCAAATACAACTTACATTTCCATATTGTGAATGAACATGAATGCAGTCACTTTCAATTTTAAGTGCCAGTCTTTGTAAGAATCAGGCAATTTAGGTAAAAATTAAAACATGATAAGAAAAAACCCACTGAGCTAATCATGCTATTTAATGCTAACCACCATCCTGAGTTAAAAAGAATTAGTCTTTCGTTTGTGTGTGTCCAGTAAAATCTTGGTTAGAAAATTGGTTAGAATAATAGCAAATTACAGAGTTATCTCCCCTTATTCATTAATTTCTAGTGCATTTCAACCAAATTGTATCTTCTATTACCAGAACAGAAAATGGAAATGAATGTTATTTTGGTGCAGAACTACATATTGTGAACTGAAATCAAAGTCAAATTGGGTGGGTATTTTTGGTCATGTTTTCACCACTGCCTGATTCTTAGGCAGACTGGCACTTAAGACGAAAACAGTCTGAAATTTATCAAAAATGTAAAATTTTTGAAGATTTCAGTAATTTAGCATGACTTAACAGTGGGGGATCCAGGAATTTTCATGAGTGGGGGGCCACTGACTGACCTAAGAGGGGCCCACTCCAGTCACGCTTCAGTGATTCCCTATATAAGCAACCATTTTTTTTCCCAAAAAGGGGGGGCCCTGGCCCCCTGGGTCCCCCCCTAAATCCGCCTCTGCTTAATGATGTTAGTACCCGATATATTGGCATTGTGTTGCCAAAAACAGCTCATATTTGTGTAGCAAAAACATTCAACTTTCCAATAAGAAGCTAAAAGATTACATTTTCACAATTTTTTAAAACTGCTATATTTTGGGGCCAAAAAGTGGTCTTACTGAACCTTCTCCTTTTGAGAAAAAATTGTTAAAGTTTGATTTAAGTTTAAAGGAGAAGTTGATACAACTGGTTCTATATAGTACCATATGACAAAATATTAAGATCTGGAAATTAAAATAAGAGGACACAATTTAAATCATGTGAGTCAGATTCTGTGAAAGTTTCACTAAATTCTGTCATGCTTAAGCCATTCACAAACTTTAAAGGAAACAAAAAATGCATTATACAAGAAAGGGCTTGTATGATTTTGCAACAAGATTTTTTTGGGGCTACCATACTGTAAGACCCTTTGTAAATTGAAAAACTGTACACTTTTTTCACAGATGCTAGTTTCCTTAGAAAGATAGGTAAAAATTAACTAATTCAAATAGGTATTTTGTTAACTAATAGACAAAATTAAATTTTAATATTGGAGAATGGAAACTATATAGCAGATACATTATTCTTTCACAAAAACACATATCTTGTGATCAAAGCTTAAATGAGTGATAAATACCTCTGTCTATAAGAATGAGATTTCCTATATCACACTTGCTATAGTCTGGTCCAGATAATTTCTCTCCAAGTATATTTTTCATCAGATCATTCACCATCTATTGTAAAATATAATATAATATAATTCTTATATTTTGCATATCTATAAATACTTGAATTGGATTGGTCAACTAGAATATTTTTCTTAGTTCGTTACACTTCAATAAACCATGTTTCTGAAAAACTACTTTAGTAATCTATTCATGCGCCATACATTAGCTTGCATGGAATGCCGGGATTTTCAGCAAACTGAGATTAAAAAACAAATGCATACCAGTTATTCTTTTCTAGTGCATATATAACCCCAAAATAAAGAAATAAATAAATGCACTAAAGCTTTGAAAATGTGTAAATAAAATTTTTAATAAAATTCAGTGAAATTTCATGAATGATTTGGGTGAAATTACCTCATGGCAAAATACAACGTCATACGAATGAAAACTTTCATTAGAAAGATTATTTGGTTACTTGAACGCTTCAAATTTTGATAATATCTCATTAAAATGAAGTTTTTGAGGTAGTTGCTATTTCATTTTAGATTCGGTTCTTGTCATTCGTTTTTGATGCATTTTGTTATTTGATTTTGCCATGTGATTATGGACTTTCCGAATTGATTTTCCTCTGAGTTCAGTATTTTTGTGATTTTACTTTTTGCATTTTTGAACATTTCTGCATTTTAGAAAGTCAATATGGCAGTCAACTCCTAAGTTACATGTGACATGTCAATTGTGCATTTAACGGTTATTTTAGTAGTGTTTACACCAAAAAAAATATTATCAAAAATTGTGATTATTTGGCTTAAGAATTATAAAGATAATTTGCTGTCTATAAAAACAAGAAAAAAAATCACATATATATTCATAACAAGGTTAGAAAAAAATAGTTGATATTTGAATTGTGATGCTTTTCTAAATTATAAAGAACAAGTGAAGCTGTGAGATACTGCTCACTGATGAAACCCCAGTCGAACTATTTCGTTAAACATGAAGTCCCTCACTTCATCCACTGACTTATATAAACCCTGAAAAGGAATTTCAAAAATCCTAGTAATGTAGTTTCTGAGAAAAATGTGACGAAATTTCAACCTGGCTATCATGTGTAAAATGGTACAAGTGTTTTGTAAATGGGAAGTGGTTGTGTAATGAATCTGAAAACACATCAAAAGGTATGGCTAACTTAAATAAACCCTAAAACCAAGTTTCAGAAATCCTTATATTGTAGTTCCTGAGAAAAATGTGAGGATTATAGTTATGGGACGGACGGACTGATTGATGGACAGACAGAATTAAATCAGTTTAACCCCACTTTTTAAAGCGAAGTATAGATATAGAGATGCACAACAGTACATGCTGTTAACAGATAGCAAATAAACATTATATATGCCTCCACGAATAGGTGAAGGGGTAAAGGTGTTTTTTTTTTCATGTCTAACCTTTGATCCCTTGCCAATACCATAAACATTAGGATTAATTCCACATAGAGCCTGGATGTTGATAAGTGATTTGGCTATTGTTTGTATCCAGGTATGGTCACTTTCCTGTAAAAAAAACACAAAAATAATTTTATCAATATAATTCTACCAATTATCTCCCCTTTTACAATAAGCATTGGTCAGAAAATAAGAGTTAGCATGAAATTTGTCCCTTTTTCCACTCATATCTATAAACTAAAAAGCTAAATGTTTATATGCACACTGACATATACTACTGGAAGATAAACAGTCATGCAAAACTTTGCTCAAGTAAAAATTGTGTATTTATAATATGTGAAACCAACCATTTTAAGCTGTTTTAAGATATTATCAAATGAAAAGTCAAGTTTGCAGAATTTTAAGTGTATCAAAAAACAAACAAATTTCAAGTAAAACATGAATTTCATCAGCAACCAATCACTGATGTAGTAAAATAATTTAATTTTGGATGTAACACGTCTTCTGATTGGCTGATACCGTTTTGTTTATCAGCCCAAAGACATAATTTTGTCATCTGACTGTGACATCATCAACGTTTTTTCAGGATCTACTCCATTTTAAAATGGATTTTAGAATTAAATTATAAGAAATGACTATAATATTTTTTTCTGCCTATTCAAAATAACATAAAAAATGTGGTGCACACTTTAAATAATCCCGCTATGCGCATTATTCACTGTGCACTACATTTTTGTTATTATTTCTTCATAATCAAATCATCACTATAGTGTTCATTCTTTTATAATTTTTGAAAGTATTCTTGCCATTCAGATGGATTGATACTTAACAAAACCATATACTAAAAAAAGTTAAAAAAAATCTTTAACTATTAAATTTAAAGAAAGCTGGTTAGCTAGTTTAGAAAGCAATACTGTGAAGTGTATCAATATACAATCTGGCAATAAATTAAGAACTTACAGAAAATTTAACAATGAATTCACAAAAAGACTGGCAAATAATTACAAGATCTAGAACTAGCTGTCATGATCTTGAAATCGAAAGAGAGAGGTATATTGGAATTAAAGCTGAAGACAGAAAGTATAGGCTACATGTATGTAAGAACACAGTTTAAAATTAACTACATTCTCTTTTAAAATGTCCTGTTCTAAAAGATACTAGATCTCAAAATCTGTCTAATTTAAATTCTAAAATTTTTTAAGATTATCAGATGAAATGAAATTTGTTTGGAATCTTTCATCTGAAGATTGTTTATTACTTCAAACTTATTTAATTTATTAAACTTATTTTTTGAAAATCATAAGGAAATCATAGAAAATATCATTGTTGTTTGAAAAAAAATAGAAGAAAATATATAGATATATATGTAATAAAATCTACCAGGAGTTGTCTCCCATTGACCTAGAACTATTAAGATTATGTAATTTCTCCAGGTCAGTGGCACCCATAATAACTACGGTATGTTTTTTCAATAACTTGGTTTATATCAGGTTACTTAGTGGGAATGTGTATTCATGTTTTTTTTTTAGTCTAAATGTACTTTAATCATTCTAATCATTCTAATCATTTTCCGTACTTTAAAATTCATTTGATTGTATAGCTCAAATTTTGGGCACCATAATTGGATAATAAAATCATTTTATCTTATCTTTCTCATGAAAAATTAAATAATTAAAATAGTAATAAATTAAATACAAACCAGATAAAATGACCTAAATAACTGAGGTAACTCTAATGACAGTATATCTCTGTCTAGTGGTATCAGATCCATCTGTAACTCATGTATCGTTATATATCCCATAACACCCTCATGTTCAAGGATCATCTCACATACATGTAACTGAAATATAAACATATCATAGATAATTTATTGTCTTATCTTTTACAATACATGTAAATGTCAACTACTTTTCAAATTAATAAAGTTTGTGATTTTTTTCAATATTGCACTAAGAACAGAAAAAATGCGTGAAAAAGTGTTGATTTGTTTATTGACCGAGGTGATAAATTCATTCTTGGATTGCTATTTCATCAATTTAAAATACATGACAGAATGAGCTGATTCTTCATACAGTTGATAAAAATCCATATGTTCACCTACTGCAAATATTTATAGGTTTCATAAAGAGTGATATCAACTTGACTTCAATATAATACTTAACTAGCCTTCATCAAGTTTATTATTACCATTTCAATTAAATTACTGGTAAATTACTGGTATGAGAGTTTATATCAAGCAATATCCAATTTTCACAAGTTCTTGAACCTATTTTTCTTATGGTCAACACTCTCAATGTGTAAAATTAAAAAAATTATGAAATACTGATCTTGTAATTGGCACATTTACTTTTCTACATTGGTTAGAGGTATAGGGGGAGGGTTGAGATCTCACAAACATGTTTAACCCCGCCGCATTTTTGCGCCTGTCCAAAGTCAGGAGCCTCTGGCCTTTGTTAGTCTTGTATTATTTTATTATCACTGGACTAGTATATATTTGTTATAGGGCCAGCTGAAGGACACCTCTGGGTGCGGGAATTTCTCGCTAGATTGAAGACCTGTTGGTGACCTTCTGCTGTTGTTTTTTATTTGGTCGGGTTGTTGTCTCTTTGATAATATCCCATTTCCATTCTCAATTTTACATTACATTATGACATCATATGTCATTTCATTAGCTGGGAATACGCAGCTCTTAATGTTCTTTTGATGATTTTGATATTTACGGACCATAGATGCAAATACATGTATGTAGCTCTTAAGGTCCTTTTGATTGTTGACTTTTTTGTATCACACTAGTACTCAATGAAGAGTGAGAAAAGAAATATCTAAGCATGCAAGAAATAGATAACAGGCTACAACCATAGGAGAATTTAAGTAAATATGTATCTTGACCTCTAGATGTCTTCAGTTAGTTTTCTGTGACATCCCCATGTCTGATTTACATATATACCAACATTTCCTTTTATTCATAAATATTTTTATGGAGGGTCTAATCTGACGAAGTCATTTTGAATAAAGACTTTTATGGATCCATCAAATGGAAGAAATTCAAAACTGACCCTCCTTGGCACCATAATAATTCTATATTCTCTTTTGATATTGTTGCTTCTATCTGAGTTGACATGGTCAGCTATAACCTTCATGGTGGTCATTTGTGGCCGTACTAAATATACCCTCCTGTAAAAAATAATATATTCTACATCAATGAGTAAGCTACTTACAAGATACTGTGGGTTCATTATTAATCGATAGAAACCAATTTTCATGGATTTCTTGGGTATAGTTGAACAGCGAAATTCAATTTTCAATAAATGGCAAATTTCTGACATGCATGTATGCAGACTGTTTGTTGCAAAGAACAAGTAAATTCAGGTACCGCATGTATGCAGACTGTTTGTTGCAAAGAACAAGTAAATTCAGGTTCTGTAAATGATAGCAGTCACAAGTATTAAAATGCACTATTGTTTACCTGTCCTGTCACAGACTTTTCAATAGACTCGAAGTATTCAAGGGAGAGACAAAGTTTCCTTCTTTCTACTCCTAAGTTATAATATTTCTACTTTCACTAATTTAAATCTTGCTTGTGCAAAATAAAAGAAGAAACTAGGAATTCTTGTGAAATGGCATGTTTTGTTTCACTTTGAAATGAAAAATTTAACAGCACTTCAGGATATACATGATATACATACTGTTCACATCCATGTATTGACTTCTATGTTGGGTCTAGCTTGAACATTTTATCTACATGTCTTTGCTGAAATCAGAAATAAGTGAATTTTATAGCCAATTATATAGACAATAACTGTATAGTGTATTTAAATATCAGCTTAATTTGTACCAGGTTAAGAAACAGGTGCACTGCAAGCTTTAGCTTGCAGACGAAACGCGCGTCTGGCGTATTAAGTTATAATCTTGGTACCTTTAATAACTATATTTATCCTGCAATTGGGTGTCCTACTATACAGATACAGCCCTACAGATATTGCTATGATGTATCTGTATACTATACAGATATCGCTTTAAAGCTCTGCCCACTGCCGGACTGAGTATTGTTTGAACCTGTGTGACATCAGAATGTGTATTCCAGATGCATTCCAATGATGATGACAATTGTCAATTTCAAAACTCGAATGTGTATGCATGATTGCGTTACAAAATCAAACCATGTCAATTTCACATGCATGTTTAGTTAATGTCAAGTCTGAAGCATAGGTCAACTTGTACACTTCTGTTTCAAATTTGACATTGTTTTTTTTATTTGGTTTTACTGTTGAAATTAGTTGTTATGTTAAAATAGATAATTATTCACCTTGAGCTATGTATTATTGTTGACCATGCATGATTCTTTTTTGTGAACCCGTCTTCAGCATAATGTGTGATTTTGATATTACTATGCCAACCTCAAGAGATTACAAATCAAATATAAGCTAAATATGTTACTTTTTTGGGTCTTTCAAAAACACAAACAATATACAGAATTAATTGCAGGATAAAGACAATAACTGTTTAGTGTCTTTTATAATATCAGCTCGTCTCGAAACAGGTGTAGTAGCTCGTTAAAAGCTCAAATACACCTTGTTTCCTAGCCTCGTACAAATGCAGCTGATAATTACATGTAAAGAACCTAACAGTTATTGTCTATATAACATAAAAAGGGGACAAATTAATCATGATCATAGTACATTTCTTTGCTGAAATCATAAAAGTGTAAATATCATTCCATGAAATGTATGTACATATAGTGGACCAATTACTTATACTTTGGATTCATCAATATTTATTGAATACCAATTTTTGTGGATTCTATGGGTACAGATGAATCACATTTTAAAGATTATAAACTAGAGGCTCTTAAGAGCCTGTGTCGCTCACCTTGGTGTATGTGCATATTAAACAAAGGAAACAGATGGATTCGTGACAAAATTGTGTGATGGTGATTTGTTTGTAGATTATACTTTACTGATCATTACTGCCACTTACAATTTTCTCTATCTGTAATTAACTTGGCCCTTTAGTTGATGAGGAAAATATTTTGTAAAATGTTATTAAAATTTACCCAAATTCATGAAAATTGTAAAAAAATGACTATAAAGGGCAATTACTCCTTAAGAGGTCAACTGACCATCTTGGTCATGTTGACTTATTTGTAGATCTAAATTTGCTGAACATCATTGCTGTTTACAGTTTATCTCTATCTATAAAAGTATTCAAGATAATGATCAAAAACAGATAAATTTCTTTAAAAATTACCAATGGGGGGGGGGGGGGGGGGGAAGCAACCCAACAAACAGTTGTCCAATTCATCTGAAAATTTCAGGGCAGATAGAAATTTACTAGATAAACAATCTCACTCCTTGTTTAATTTGCTTTAAATGCTTTGGTTTTTCAGAGTTATAAGCCAAAATCTACATTTTACTCCTATGTTCTATTTTGAGATTAGCCGCCATCATGGTTGGTTGTCTGGGTCATTGCACACATTTTTTGAACTAGATACCCTAATAATGATTGTAGCTAAGTTTGGTTAAATTTAGTCCAGTAGTTTCAGAGGAGAAAATTTTTGTAAAAGAATACAAAATTTACGAAAAATGGTTAAAAATTGACTTTAAAGGGCCATTACTCCTAAAGGGGTCAACTGACAATTTTTGTCATGTTGACTTATTTGTAAATCTTACTTTGCTGAACATTATTGCTGTTTACAGTTTATCTCTATCTTTAATTATATTCAAGATAATAAGCGAAAATGGACAAAATTTCCTTGTAATTACCAATTCAGGGGCAGTAACCCAATAACGGATTTTCTGATTCATCTGAAAATATCAGGGCAGATAGATCTTGACCTAATGAACAATTTAATCCTGTCAAATTTGCTTAAAATGCTTTGGTTTTTGAGTTATTAGCCAAAAACTGCATTTTACCCCTACATCCAGTTTTAGCAATGGTGGCCATCTTGGTTGGTTGGCCGGGTCACGCCACACACTTTTCAAACTAGATAACCCAAAGATGACTGTGGCCAAGTTTTGATTAATTTGGCCCAGCAGTTTCAGAGGAGAAGATTTTTGTCAAAGATTTCAAAAATTAGGAAAAAATGGTTAAAAATTGACTTTAAAGGTCAATAACTCCTAAAGGGGTCAACTGACCCGTTTTGGTCATGTTAACTTACTTGTAAATCTTACTTTGCTGAACATTATTGCTGTGTACAGTTTATCTCTATCTATAATTATATTCAAGATAATAAGCGAAAACGGACAAAATTTCCTTAAAATTGCCAATTCAGGGGCAGTAACCCATTAACAGGTTGTCCGATTCATCTGAAAATTTTAGAGCAGAGAGATCTTGGCTTTATAACCAATTATACCTCATGTCAGATTTGCTCTAAATGCTTTGGATTTTGAGTTATAAGCCAAAAACTGCATTTTACCCCTATGTTCTATTTTTAGCCATGGCAGCCATCTTGGTTGGTTTGACGGGTCACGCCACATATATTTTAAACTAGATACCCCAATGATGATTGTGTCCAATTTTGGATTAATTTGGCCCAGTAGTTTTGGAGGAGAAGATTTTGGTAAAAGTTAATGAAGACGGACGACGCCGGACGCCAAGTGATGAGAAA
Source organism: Mytilus edulis (assembly GCA_019925275.1). NCBI lineage: Eukaryota > Metazoa > Mollusca > Bivalvia > Mytilida > Mytilidae > Mytilus > Mytilus edulis. The sequence goes on from CM034355.1 coordinate 61,667,117, forward strand.
AGCTCACTTGGCCCTTTGGGCCAGGTGAGCTAAAAAAGTAACTTGCTATAGCTTTGTATGAGGACTGGGGAATATGGTCAGGAGCCTATAATTCAGTAGTTGTCAATTGTTTAAGTGATACATTTTTGTTTTTGTTCCATTTTTTATATAAATAAGGCAGTGAGTTTTCTCGTTTGAATTGTTTTACATTGTCATTTCAGGGCCTTTTATAGCTGACTTTGTGGTATGGGCTTTGCTCATTGATGAAGGCTGTACGGTAACCTATATTTGTTTATTTCTGTGTCAATTTGGTCACTTTGGGAGAGTTGTCTCAATGTCAATCATACCACATTTTCCTTTTTATATATAGTTTCGAGAATAATATATCCATTATAATAATACCTTAAGCATTGTAGCTCCAGCCACTCTGTCTAATGGTTTCATAAGCTCTGTATCCAGTACTAAATCTTTCTTTCCTTTGAACTGTTCAAAAGGTAATAATTCTATTTATAATTTCTTTTCACCAAGTAAACATCTATACATATTGAAATAATTAAAATATGAAATTGAATGTAAATTAACATCTTAGAGATACATTTTTGTAATCATTATTGTTTTCATTTATACCTAAAAATGTGAATATTTAAAAGGTGTAGGTCCGGTAAGGGACGGTTTGGGCCACAAATTTCAGGTTCATCTACATAAGTTTTTGGACACTTTTTAAACACATAAGTATCTATTTGAATTGTTTCGATTAGTATGTGTGAAGATTTTAACTGATTTAGTCATTTAAAACGCTCTGATTCAAGAATAAATATGAAAAATCTATCAAATATGCCAACTAACATCCCTTTTCAGATGGTTTTTGTCCAAAATGAAAGTGGCCGCATCCGTGTTCATCCTCAACCTTTATACATGTTTTGTATTATCATCAAATACAACTTACGTTTCAATATTATGAATGAACATGAATGCGGCCATTTTCATTTTAGACGGAAACTAAAGTTTTGAAGATTTCAGTAATTTAGCATGACTTAATGATGCTAGTATGTGATATTTGTGCATTGTATTGTCTAAAACAGTTCATATTTATGTAGCAGAAGCATTTTACTTTCCAAAACATAGCTTAAAGATAACATTTTCACAATTTTGTAAAACTCCTATATTTTGGGGCCAAAAAGGGGTCTTACTGAACCTACTCCTTTGGGAAAGCTTCAATCTATGTTTAACAGGCAAAGGAATGACTTATATTTTTTCTTAAAATTTTAATATGAATATAAGGTGTTGTTTTAAACATACTATGTTTGAGGGTATTGCCATCAAGGCAAGCAAATAAGAACTTTTATTGGTTTTCAACTAGCTGTCAGTATCTGTGAGTGCTCTCAGATCAGTACTTAGAAGAGTCAATTTAATGTTGGGATATAAAAGTACCTGACTAGGTCCATTCTGTGTTTTTGCAATATATATTTCTATTTGTATCCTGCATGATCAATCAGATGATTGGAGCCTTTTTCAACTGATTTTATAGTTCATATGTTGTACTTGTTCACCACTGTCCAAAGTTAAGGGAGGATTGGGATCCTGCTAACTTGTTAAACCCTGCCACATTCTGTATGTATGTGTCTGTCCCAAGTCAGGAGTCTGCAATTCAGTGGTTGTCCTTTGTTGATAAGTAACATATCATGCATATATTTGTTTTTCATTCATTTTTTTTTCTTCATTTTCTTAGACTATAACAAAACATCCCCTTATCTATCAGTCTTTGTCCAATATTTTTGTGATGCCCCTCATTTGGAGATATTCTCAACCTGCTACATGTACATGCCTCCGGGTGCGGGAATTTCTCGATTCATTGAAGACCTGTTGGTGACCTTCTGCTGTTGTTTTTTTATTTAGTCGGGTTGTTGTCTCTTTGACACATTCCCCATTTCCATTCTCAATTTTATGTTGTCAACAAAGTTTCATGCCCAACATGGATTTCCAAGTTATCTAGTTTATCAAGTTAAACAGTGTGAATGCTGAGTTTCAAGTTTTTTCTAATTAGCATTCAACAGGAAATCAGATAAGACACTAAAGATGTCTGTGACAACTTTAATACTTTTTTAGCTCACCTGACCTGAAAGGTCAAGTGAGCTTTTCTCATCACTTGGCGTCCGTCGTCCTGCATCTGTCGTCCGTAAACTTTTACAAAAATCTTCTACTCTGAAACTACTGGGCCAAATTTTACCAAACTTGGCCACAATCATCCTTGGGGTATCTAGTTTAAAAAATGTGTCCGGTGACCTGGCCATCCAACCAAGATGGCTGCCATGGCTAAAAATAGAACACAGGGGTAAAATGTATATTTTGGCTTATATCTTTGAAACCAAAACATTTAGAGCAAATCTGACATGGGGGTAAAATTGTCAATCAGGTCAAGATCTATCTGCCCTAGAATTTTCATATGAATCAGACAACCCGTTGTTAGGTTGCTGCCCCTGAATTGGTTATTTTAAGGAAATTTTGCAGTTTTTGGTTATTATCTTGAATACTATTATAGATAGAGATAAACTGTAAACAGCAATAATGTTCAGCAAAGTAAAACCTACAAATAAGTCAACATGACCAAAATTGTCAGTCAACCCCTTAAGGAGTTATTGCCCTTTATAGTCAATTTTTAACCAATTTTCGTCAGTTTTTGTAACTTGTACAAAAATCTTCTTCTCTAAAACTACATGGCCAAATTAAACCAAACTTGGCGATAATTATCATTGTGGTATATAGTTTGAAAAATGTGTCCGATGACACCACCTACCAAACAAAATGGCCGACATGGCTAAAATTAGAACATAGTGGTAAAATGCAGTTTTTGATTTAGATCTTTAAAACTAAGACATTTAGGGCAAATCTTTCAAGATTTAAATGTCCATCAGAATAAGATCTATCCCCTCTCAAATTTTCAGATGAATCTGACAACTCGTTATTGGGTTGCTGCCCTAAAATTGGTAATTTTATGGAAATTTTGCAGTTTTTGGTTATTATCTTGAATACTATTATAGATAGAGATAAACTGTAAACAGCAATTTTGTTCAGCAAAGTAGGATCTACAAATAAGTCAACATGATAAAAATTGTAAGTGTACCCCTTAAGGAGTTATTGCCCTTTATAGTCAATTTTGAACAAATTTTCGTCATTTTTGTAACTTGTACAAAAATCTTCTTTTCTAAAACTATGGGCCATATTAAACTAAACGTGGCCACAATCATCACTATGGTATCTATTTAAAAAAGTGTCTAATGACCCCACCTACCAACCAAGATGACTGACATCAGTAAATACAGTAACAGGTGAGCGACACAGGCTCTTGAGAGCCTCTAGTTTGTTAATGTTGCCAATGACATAGGCAAAGGTACTATTTTTGAAGAAAAAACACATCCTAGTATTTTAAAAATTAAATCTCACATACAACATGATAAACCTTTTGATTTAAACCTATACATGGTGACACAATAAACAAACTTGTGAAAAAGATCAATATAAAAAAAGCTACTGGCGTAGATCAAATATCATCTAAACTACTACGAGCTGATGCACCAGTACTCAACAAACACATAACCACATCAATAAATAACACCATAGAATCCAGTGAGTTTCCCCAACAGACTCAAAGAAGCTCAGGTTGTACCATTACATAAAAAGAATGATCCACTGGATAAAAAGAACTATAGACCTGTGAGCATTTTACCAACAATTTCAAAAGTCTATGAAATGGTTATGTCTGACCAGTTAACTGAATTTTTTGAGAATATATTTCATGCTTTTTTATGTGCATTCAGAAAAGGTCATGGATGTCAGACAACTTTGCTGAGACTCCTTGAAGATTGGAAAACAGCTTTGGATAATAATATGTATGTGGCAGCTATTCTTATGGATCTTTCGAAAGCTTTTGACTGTTTACCTCATGATATTTTTTAAGTAAATTATCTGCCTACGGTCTTTCTTCTAAATCAGTGAAATTACTTCAAAATTATCTTACAGATCGTAGGCAACAAATCAAACTTCAGGGAGTACTCAGCAGTTGGGCTGACATCCAGAAAGGGGTACCCCAAGGCTCAATTCTGGGGCCCCTATTATTTAATATTTTTATAAACGACATAGTTTATTTTATTGAACATGGTACAAATAAAACATTTGCAAAAAAGCCTGTTTTTAATATACAGTCAGCAAAAATATCCTGTGATGACATTGTCAAACTTTTGGGTATTAATATTGACTATCAACTTAATTTTAATCACCACATTAAAAATATTTGTCGTAAAGCATCCCAACAACTGAATGTTTTAAAGCGCATTGGCTGCTACCTTACTAAATTGAATAAACTGACAATTTTCCACACATTTATTTTATCTAATTTTAATTTTTGTCCTTTGGCATGGCATTTTTGCAACAAAAATAACACCACCAAATTGGAAAAAAATCAGGAAAGGGCTTTACGATTTATAAAGGAAGACTATGTTAGTTCATATGATGAACTACTTTTACGAGCAAAGGTTCCATCACTGAAAATAAGACGTATGCGTAACATGGCTATTGAGTGTTTTAAAATTTTATATAAATTGTCACCACCATGCTTACATGATTTAGTTGTATTGAAAGACTGTAAATATAATTTTAGATATTCTAATATAGTAGATATACCTAGGGTCCGAACAACAACCTATGGTAAGAACTCTTTTAAATACACAGCTGCTGTTTTATGGAATGATCTTCCTGATGATTTTAGAAAAATTGCTAATTTTAGTCAGTTCAAAAATATTTTAAAGTCATGGAATGGAAATGACTGTAAGTGCACAGTTTGTGCAGACTTTTAGTTTATATATAATGCAAATTTATTTTACCATCTAGATCATATCCCATTTTTTCAATTTTTATGCTATGCATTTTTACCAGCTTTTATGCCTAGTTTACACTTATATGCTTTTAGCCTTAAAACCTAGCTTATGCTTATATTCTGCTTTTAGTGCTTCATTTTTATGCTGTGATTTTATTGCATGTGTACTATATTATGTATTGTATTGTAATGAATGTTGTACTGTTATATAATGTCTCATATGTCGGTTAAAAGCTCATTAGAGCTTACGTTTGTCTATGTTTTATATACCATGCCAACTCTAAATAAAGCTTATTTATTTATTTATTTAAAACAGAGCTCTCTGAACTCCAAATCCACAAAATCATTTTAATAGGGCCAAAAAGTATAAATTATATCATAAATTCACTACAGATTTGTTATGATTTTTCGTTTTCAATGCCATAATACTTGTGGTACAATGTATCTAATTAACACTTTTAAATCTGATATTTCGTACAGAATCAAGCAGGGATGCAAGGTCATTTCGAACCATATCTCGTATTCTTTGAACATTTGGAAAATTTGTTGTTGATCCAGCCATTTTCTTGAAAACGAAAGCAGAACTAATTGTAGTCCAACTTCCGTATACCATTGAAGTTCCGTCTTTTTAATTTCTTTAAAAATATAGCTATTAAAGCGTTTATAGTTTCCGCAGAGACATATATACACATGTGTCTATATGTTTCTGGTTTCCGGAAGAAAAACACACCAAAATGTATTATCGGAGCCTAAAATTATACGTTCAATGATTTAAGTCTTGGTTTCAGTTGTCATGGTTTTCTCTCAGTCTTTTTTTGTTGGAATACTGGTTATTTCACATTGAACACTACTAGAGAGTCTAGAGGCTGCCAAATCAAAATTTAATTAAAAATTCTTGCTTAAGAATAAGAATAAGGATAAGAATAAGAACTTATTAGTCTACAATCCAAACAATAGGATTGTTACTAAAATGATCCCCCCCCCCCCCCTAAAATACAAAACAAAACTGTGACAAACAAACAGACAGACAGGAATATCAAATCAATTACAAAACGATAGACATCAAACACTACAAACATATATAAAAATATAAAGATTATAAATATTTTGGCTGCATGCCTCCTCTTTAAAATTAACAATTCAAATATTATGCTTTAAATATATGTATAATATTATAAGTTTGGAGGCATCAATGAGGGCCTGGACAGGGTATTGGGAGCATGGGAGAGAGGGCGGGAGAAGGGAGATCAGGGGCGGGAGAAGGGAAGAAGGGTTGGAAGGAAGGAGAGAAGGGGCAGGAAAAAGGAGAAAAGGGTATAAAAGGAGACAAGAATATGTATCAAAATTATTAAAATTTAGCAGGAAAACAATTATTCAATATAAAATGAGTGATTCAAAAGATTCAAGAAAGTGGTAATAAAAAGTTTAAAAAAAAACAACAACAAAAGAACGACTCAGACGAAATCTTAAAACGGAAAGTCCTTAATCTAATTGCAAAATCATACAAATGGATATAAAAACTTATAATCCGAAATGTTTCAGCTAGGCATTTTCTATTGCAGAAAATGGTGGATTGGACCAGGTTTTATGGTTAGCCAAAGGTCTCACTTGTATGACAGTCGCAGAAAATTGCGCATAGTAACGAAATATTCCGAACATATATGAGAAAGAAAAAAAAACTAACAATTTCCAGGATTTTATTGTGAGCCCGTGCATGTATAGCGACACATGTCATCATCCTTATTTTTAAGATAGAAAAATAGCTTCAAAGTTGACCGATATGCATAGAATTTGGCAGAAAAAGGATGACATTTATACTTAATATAGAGTAACGTTTTTTTATTTCCCCTGTCTGGTTTCGTAAACTTTCCTATTAATTCTGACTGATTAAGTTTTATTTCCAACTAACAGGGTGAAGTCTGAGATTCAGCTTTAAAATTTCATTGGGTAAACAGTGATTTTCATATACAATTAGAATTGATTGATTAGAGGTTGCAAAATGTCAAGTGGCAAATATTTTAGGCATGTTTAGGACCATACAATACATTTTGAAATTGTTGTGTCTAAAAAACACACACATTTTAAGATATAATGCAGCCATAAAAAAGGTTGCAAAAAACATCCCATCAGTGAGTGAAAGTAAAAGATAAAATAATACAATCATGTTTTAATGTTGTATATTCTCTGTGTGATGTAAAGGTTTGGGTAGTGTGCATAGTTGCAGACAAACCTTGCAAACTGTATTAAACGTAAGTTCAATTAACATTCTGTCTTTCGTGAAAAATGATATAATAAAAAAAATCTGAGAACATACATGCATCATCTATTATAGATTAAACATTTGGTGCATTATAAAAGTTCCATCTTGAAATTGTACACTGTAGAAGGAAGAAGTCAGACTCTGTGCTCTGAAAATGCGGACTTTTGATGTATATAGTTATCTTAAAGATCATAGTGGAATATAGTTGGGAAATCTCAATTGCAAATCATGTCCAACTCAACAACAAGACACACCCATCCCTGTACACCCAAGTGTAAATTAACACAAACCAAAATGATATTCTAATTTCAAATGTTTACGTGTTTTCAGTTTGTTTCTGCATTTGAAGAAATATATCAAACAAACATATCTCTTACTTTGTTTTGGAGTTCGGAGCGCTTTTCTTGGTTTATTTTCGACAGTTCTTAAAATAATAAAACGATTATTCGTGTATTGTTGGCCACTGGGTTTTATTTAATGAATTGTGTGATTGTAAATTTCAAGAAATAATTTTTGAAATACTGAATTGAAAGAAAAAATATGAAACGGGGTCTGAGAGATATAATTTTATTTCGTAATTTATATTAACCTTTTCCTCATTCCGATGTTGCTGTCAGTGGCGACGGTAGCTTGCATGCCGTATGCTCAGATGCTCAAGCATCCACATCATTTTGTAACAATGGTTAGCATATGAGGATAACGTCCAATTATTTTCGATGAAGTATGCTTGGTCTTTTAGTTCATGTATTAAAACCAGATGGATAAATCACAGAAAAGTGTTCTCGATTTTTTTTTTTTAAATTTTGGAAAAAGATTACGTCGTCACAGTCGTCTACGGCAAGTGCACTGATGGACGATGCACAGATCCTCGGACATGTTTCATCTGAAATTGAGCCTAGCGGAGCAATGGCTTCTACAACTGACTAACAACATAACTGACAACTAAACCACCATATCCTGATATCGTTTCCTGTGACATGAAAGACGACGTGAACAAAAAATCTATAATAGAGTGTGATCATTCCTAGGCTTATCAGTTAATTTTCAGTTTCTATCTTGGTCCACATATTAATTAAATTATTTTCAATAAAAGAACAAGGTTCCCGTATGTCCCCTGTATTGCAAATATTTATGCACGGTAACCAAGGAACGAGGGCAATAACAAATAAAAAAATGTTTTTCCTTTTCCTTTTATTTTTAATGGATAAATAAAAGCTTCAGAGAAAATTCACTGATAGGATTTCCGTTATAATTTATATTTCAAAAGGATAAAGCTTAGGACTTATTTCGAAATTAATTTTCGTCATTGCTGATGATATAAAAATCTGGCAAGAATTGTAAACATGAGAGTGCAAACAAGACCGGATGGACGGACACTATAGGAATTTTGATGTTGTACCCTGCGACGCGTTAATGGAATCACTTCAGTTCCTGTATTCCGAAGTGCCGCTGTGATGAAGCCGTTTTTTTAGAAATGCTAGGAAAGGTGATCGCTTCAGTTCCTTTATACAGAAGTGCCGCTGTGATGGGACCGTTTTTTTTTAGAAATGCTAGGAAAGGGGATCGCTTCAGTTCCTTTATACAGAAGTACCGCTGTGATGGGGCCGTTTATGAGATGTCAAATGTAAGATTGGTGGGAAACTTTTACATCAAATAAATAAATTATGAATTGCATTCAATTTCGAGAATTTCGAGAAACATTAAAATTTTGTTTGAAATATAATTATATGAATTGGTGGTTATTTTGAAATAAAACAAGAATCTAACAAGTGTCGGATTCTAGGAGAGTACATGTGCTTACAGGCATGACAGGAACAATGCCTGAAAAAAATATAATTTTCTGCATAAAATAGTCTAAAAAAATAAAGAAGCTTTAAAACTGTCAATTGGCTTCTGGTTGCATGTGATCAAATCTGATAACAATTGTTTACTAAAAGATGTATATTGTTCCATTGAATCTGCAATTAACCAATGGATTTGCTAAAAAGATTGAACGTTAACAGTTACTTGCTACATTAAATTTTTCACATGTTTGGAAAAATCATGATACTATTTCAAAAAGGCGTTTATTATATGCAATTCATAACAAACTTACTGATAGATATCTTAATTATTGGAAAGAAAACATATTTTGTGATGATAAATCAATACATACTGATAAGCTGAGAACATATAGACAGCTTAAAGAAAATTATAAATTGGAAACCTATTTATTGTTAAATATAGACAGAAAAGTAATAGGGCATTTTGTTAAAATTCGTATTAATAATAGTGTTCTTAGAATTGAACAAGGGCGTCACACTAAAACCCCTGTAGAAGAAATAATTTGTCATTTGTGTCTCTTAGAAGTAGAAGATGAATTTCATTTCACTATAAAATGTACAAAACTAAATATATTTAGAGACCAACTGTTTTAAAAAAAAAAGGGAAATAGTTCCCTCTTTTTTTAAATATGACTAATGAAGCAAGATTTAAATTTTTGTATACATGTGTTGAGACTGATATAATAAGAATTATTGTTAAATTTATAAGCGACATGTACATTTCTAGAAATGCTTTATTAAGCATTAAAAACTTTGTGCTACCACCTCCTCATATAATGTTTATGAATTTGGTGTGATATATAATATAATATTTATATGTTTGTATGTTTGTGTATAACAAATTTGTATTGTCTTGGTATCAATCCTGTAATTTTGGATTTTAAACCAATAAAAGTTACTTACTTACTTACTTACTTACTTACTTCCGTTAAGGGCATACGATACAGTTTTGATCCTGTATTTACAAGTTCGTGAAAATTTGCATATAGGCTATTTTTTACCTGATTAAATCAAATATGTAATAAAAAATATACCTTCATGTGCTACTTTTTTAGTAAAATTAGGTCGAAATTTTGTATATTTGCTCAAAATTCAGATTTGTGGCCGTAATTTCTTTTTCGAAAGAAAGACATAACTTTTTTGTTATAAAAGATAAACACAAATTGTTTTTTGTTAAATAATCGGTAATTTCTGTATTTTATAAGTATTTGAAAAAAATATGCATTTTTTATTCAGAAATAACTCATATTTATCAAATGTTTATGAATTGAGGAAAATACGTAATTTTTTGCTGCATGTTTATCAAAATTAAAAAAAATCCTCTATTTACAGTTTTATATAAATTTGGGTCACATAATCTCCCTGCAAAATGAAACAGATTGCTGTTTTGAAAAATAGGGTTCATGAACTCGTTTTCAAATTAAATCAGTTTGAATGATAAAAATCAGTCGAAAAATGCACCTTTTCCCGATATGTCTCAGTTTGACGTCGCGAAAATAACATTTTACGTTAGCAACGTCATTACCTCCCCTGTAAGGTCCGTGTAACACTTATCAATTCAAAGTTTTAAAAAGTTTTGAAATTTTAGATTTTTGGAATTTTGATCAAAGTTTAAAAATATCAAAATTTCAAATTGTGTTAAAGTTTTGAAATTTTGAAATTTTAACCAAATTATTAAAATATCAAAATTCTAAATATCGTTTATAAATTTGATATGGCATGGTATTGGTTGCAAAAATTTGATATTTTTCATTCAAATGCAATATTTTTCATTTAATTGGTATATTTTTTCATTTATATGCAATATTTTTTCATTTATATGCAATATTTTTTCATTTGTATGGTATATTTTTTCATTTATATGCAATATTTTTTCATTTATATGCAATATTTTTTCATTTATATGCAATATTTTTCATTTGTATGGTATATTTTTTCATTTAAATGGTATAATTTTTCATTTATATGCAATATTTTTTATTTTAATGGTATAATTTTTCATTCAAATGGTATAATTTGTCATTCAAATGCAATATTTTTTATTCAATTTGTATAACTTGTCATTGTAATGCAATATTTTTCATTCAATTGGTATAATTGTCGTTTTTTTATTTATATGCAATAATTTTTATTTATATGCAATAATTGCATTATGGGAAATTGTTTGACGTCACAAGGTCAAATTTGCAACAACGTTTGTGATTGGTCGATATAGTCGGGCAGCCCCTGCTTGACTCACATGTTGAAGTTGGCACGTTCTCTATGAACTCCCCTGGTTTGATTAGCTGTTGATATCTATATATGAGAAGGTAACGTTTTGTATAACTGTTTGCATTCCCCCTTTCTTTCTCAACACGAATGCATGACCAAGAATTAAAAAAACGCGTCGCCCCACTAACTAAATCTTGCGTTCATGCGAGTACGGCATTGCAGCAATGCAGGCTGATACTGTTAGTGTTACTGTTAGGATTATGTACCCTTGTGTTGATTCAATACTAAACATATGGAAAGTTTATAGAAAATCCATAGTCCAAATAATTATGACGTCTGGCAAGGCTATTTTGATTTTTTTTCTTGGACGCCTTCCTGCGACCAAAATAGCCTTGCCAGACGTCATAATTATTTAGACTAGAACATGGATCCACAGCCTTTTCTTTTTAATCTTGTTCCCTCAAATAAGGCAATTTAATGACTGATAGATATCGGAGTATTGCTCGAAATTTCCTCAAAACAAGTTTATTACTGTAGTTATAATAATGGTTAAAACAAATAAAAATTTAGCTCAAATTAAGTAGTGCACCTTTTAGGGTGCACTTGACTGGCTCAGCACCACTCCAGATGTTTGGGAATTTACAGGTTGCTTATATTTTGGCATAATGTATTGTATGGAGTGGAGTGTTGGATTTGAGTATTGGAGTGGAGTGTTGGAGTGAACTTTTAGAGTGAAATTTTTGGAGTGAGATTTTGGAGTGAAATTTTTGGTGTGAAATTTTGGAGTGATTTTTTTGGTGAAAAAGTATATAGCTTTTCTTTGCTGCTAACCCGAAAAAAAGCTATACTTTTTCAAACTGTCATTCGTTTTATACCATGAAAATTGTGCAGTGGTATGAAAAGTAACAAATGACAGTTAATTTAAATTTTATGATTGTGGTGCAAATTTTAATATATTTTTGTTAACCCAGTTTAACAAAAATCTAAGGATCTTTGTTTTAAACAGAGTTACAGGGTGTCTAGTTGTAGCAGGGTCGACATATGACTAAAAGTTATCTTGCGCCATTTTCTGTGTTGTCCTGCTTATTAGTCATATTTTTGGTTATCCGCAAGCTCTTCCTGAACTACCTGGTAAAAAAAAGGGTTGGAAATAATAGGATCAATATTTATTTTTGGCCAGTGAGGAGTTAAAACACATTATCCAAAAAGCCCCAGATAATGAAATGGTTGGTGCCATATTTTAATTTTTTATTTCGTTTCCCGTAGTCAAACATTGCCTTGAAAATGAGGCAGGGTCTGCAATTAACTAAATAAAGTTGTTCAATAAAGTCTACCATGATATATGATTACATCATCTAGTAACAGATACTATGCCCATTATCTTCTGAACTGCTATGAAAAAAGAGGGACAATAGAAAACAAACTTTTTGTTTTGTTCGACAGTCAAAATGTTGTTGGCTGATATGTTGAGAAGAGATCACTTGTTATGTTATTTTATTAACAAATTACCAAATCTGATAAGTTGATTATTGTAAAATATGAGATAATGACACTTTCCCCATTTTGCTGTTTTTATAACAAGAGAAAGATAAACTTTTTTTATTACTTTCATTTAAATCCGATGTACATGTAAACCTCTCATATCTTCAGGGTTAACAACCCTCAGATATGAGAGGCTTACATCTTATTAGATAATCTGTGGGTGGGGTGGATAATAAAGAATGGAAATGGGGACTAAACCTAATACACGAGCATGTAAAATTCTCTTAATGAGGATGCTGCAAGATTCTTAAGAGATTGGGAAATCACAATGCTAAATAATTATATAACTCTTAGTTATGCATCAGTAGATCAGGAGAATTTGAAATTGTTTATAAAGGACTGTTGATATGAGGTCGTTCACCTTATTATTTAAAACATTATTATTCGAATACTTCACTGCAAGCATTTTTTTTATTTCTATTCATTATAGTTTGTTTTTAAATTATTCACTACAAAATTTTTCATCAAATTTCACTCCAAAATCTCACTCCAAAACTTTCACTCCAAAATCTCACTCCAAAAATTTCAATCCAAAATCTCACTCCAAAAGTTCACTCCAACACTCCACTCCAATACTCCACTCCAACACTCCACTCCATACAATACATTATGCCTTATATTTTTTTGTAAACAATTAATAAACACAAGCAAATTTTCGAAAAGCAAGTGAGTAATCTATGTTTGAAATTTTATAACAAAAATCTCTGTATTGAAGGCTGTGGATTTTCTATAAAATCTTGGTTTATTTGCCACAAAGTACTCGCTTTGTTTATAAAAAATCCGTAAACCAGAACTGGAAGTTGACAGCAGGTTCATCAGATGGAAACACTTGTTGGAAACAGTTGGGGTACATCTAATAACCAATGTAAAAAAGTGCCGAAATATGCACCACAATGGCCGTTTATGGAAAAATTGGAATGTGTTCTAGTTCCCATCTCTGAATCCCCGAATTAGATTTTTTTTCAACGTCCCACTGTAGTTAATAATTACTATATGTCTTTGCATATTTCAAAACATATTTTTCTTCAGGAATTGTTAGCTCTCTAGAACTTTTATTTGTCAGCATATTTTGTTCATATTTATACACATAATGCAAGCTATATATATTCATAGCCTCTCATACACCTTGTATCATCTTACAGCGAATATAGGTACTATCCAAGCAGGCGTGAGCGATTTTGATCTTACACGGTAACGACAAATCTTTCTTTTGTTCACATAATATCAATGTGACTACTTCAATCTAAACATAATTGCTGTTTTAAGAAATGATTTGATCGTAGCTTGACTAATTAGAGATGTCTCATTATTTTCCCAAAACAAGAGGGATTACTAAAAGCATGTGCAAATACTTGTAAAAGAAGTTGGCCCTCGTCTCATCCGATAGAATGTCAATGTGTGTGTATAATAAGTATAGCTGTTTCAATAATTGGCACTGAAATCTTTTCGATATTTTATCCCTAAAGAAGCCTTGTGTATGGTGTTTGGCTGACCACATACATCCTTATGTACGGTGCATAGTTAAGTTGTTGTACACCGTACACAAAAACTTTATTTTCATACTCGTTTATTACCCAAACAGTTTCAAAGAATGAGTAATCACAGGTAGCTTTATGATTGGTAACCATTACTGTTACCCTGTAATAGGTTTCTTTCAGATAAAACATGTAAATGTCTCAACAACTGTATCGAAATTGAAAGTGGGTGTTGACTTTCACAACTATTTGCGCATGTTATTTGTTCTTATTTGAATATCAAAGTTTTTTTATGAATAGGAAAAAATCGATGCAAAAATTATTTGGGAGCAGGAATTTCAAATGTTGAGAAATGTACATTGAATAATGAAAAAGCAAAACAAAGATTTCCGTTACCTTGTAAGGTCAAAATTGATCATGCCCGCTTGGTTAGTACCTATTTCCAGTGTACTGATGATACACGGTGTCATAGGACAATTTCGAATTTCGGCCAGATTCACTTTTATTTCAAGGAGAAATTGCCCTTTAATTATATGAATGGAAATTTGTTGTTTCCAACTTGTTAGCACTGACTAGAATAATGCTAAGTAACATAAAACTAAGATTAAGTTCAAATTCAGGTGGTGTCACTTTGACTGTTTCTGAGTTATGTCTTTTCCAATTTGCACTTGTTCACCACCTATTTAAGCATGACAATCAATCCATTTTGCCAGTGGAGGATCCATGTCATCAGACACAATCTTGTTTTATTATGCGACCACAAAAATATATTTAGGATCATAATAATGGTATGATGAAGTAATTGTTGTCCATGTTGTCTGCGTCGTTGTCCTTAGACACATTACGTTTCTAGACAATAACCATGATAACTTTAGTTTAAGTGTGGATCTAGATATGATTTTTTTTTAGAAGGTTCAATACCACAAGGTTGGGATTAATTTTGGATGATGGTCCCAACGGTTTTGGAATTCAGACTCAAAGGGGGCCAAAATAAGCATTTTTCTTTAAGTTATTACCATGAACTTAGAAAAATGCATAATATATATAAGATAAACACATAACAAATCAAAAACAAACAAACTGTGCGCATCAATGAATACATTTTATGATTTATAATCACCAGAGCATGAAATGAAGTACTATGCAAGCTTCCAAGTCATGCAAGTAATTCCAAAGTGTCCCATGTAAAAAGCATTATCGCTATTTTAGGAAATTTTCCTTTGATCTTGCTGACTGGTGATTTCCTTTCTCAGCAGGAGTCAAGACAAGTGATATGAACAATGATGGCAAGAAACTAAATTAAATGAGGCACATGGATCCTAATGAAACTGACAATGTCGTCATAGTTACAAATAGCGATCAACAAATTATCATTGCAATTGGTCATCTCAACTGGATTGCTTTTCTCATTTTAGCCATATCATCTCAGGCGAGAAAATCAATCTTGTTGAGATGATCAATGATAATCTGTAAGAACATGTATCTAAATTATATGCCTTTTAAAGCTAACTAAAGCCTTTTCCTATTGATTTAGTATGGTTCATCAAAAATGATTTACTTTAATTAGAAAATGAGTTATTCAGTCCATGTATTCAGTTTCTGCGCAAAGTTTCAAAAATTCTCAAGTGCCTAATTAATATAAAAAGTAAAATATTAAATATTTGGTCAACAAATAACAAACATGTGTTACTAAACTATTAGGAAAAAAAAGAGAGAGACAACTCGCGAAAGCATGTGTAATCACACTGTGTGAGAAATTAACTAAGTTTCCACATCCCATGTCAGAATCTTTCATAATAAAGGTTGCAGTCTTGAAATTGACTGCTCCATAGGCTAACATGCAAAACAGCTGATCTTTGAAAACAAAAAAAAATAAAAAAATAAAAAATGCTAGCCTAATTTTGCTATATATAAAAAAAAATTCATGTTCATATCATGTATGTACTAATGTGAAATTGTGATTTAATCGAAAAAAAGGGGGTTCTTGCCACGAAGAATAAAAAGTGACGCAATCCTGAAGTCAAAACATTTTTTTCCTACTTTCTGTTTGCTATTTTTACTAGGCCGCACCACTTCCAGTAAACATGATATCCTTCCACTTTCATGGATTGATATCCCCAAAAGATGCAAGTCTATATATATGTTTTCAATTCAGCATAAACCTACATGTATAATCAAACAGAAAAAATTGAGTTCAGAAAAAAATTCAGAAAAAAATGCACTATTTTGTTCCCCTCCATGTTTTGACATGCACCCGAAACTGGAGTTGTAATACAAGACTGCTACCTAAAGGTTAATACAGTCAAAAATTAAATACAATACTGACTGCCAATCCTGCCTAAAGTTTTTAAAATCTGACAAAGTCAAAGATGAAGCTTAGTAAGTTACAAAAATTACATCCTTGGTCCCTTGCTATTACACATTGGTGGGTTTTCATATAGCGCTCAAAAGTGACTAAAGCCCTCAAAATCCTAGCTTAGATCCAGATTCACACATGCATGTTTTTTCTCTGAAATGAAAATATTTAAGTTATACCCTTGACTGTTCAGAGTGTAAAATATCACTGATTTATACATAGAAATCTGATAAATTGCAGAATACTATACATGCTGTAGCTACAAATGCAACACCATGGATATTAGCTGTGAAATATTGGCTCATGTGATAGGTTTGATGGCTTAATGACATTCTTCTTTTTTTTGCAGAAGATGGCAACATACCCAGATCATGAACATGATGAAGAGCAAGAAGAGTCTATTTTTGAAATTTTTTTCCAAGACTTGGACGAAACGTTATCATATTGTGAAAATATCCCAGATAACCCTCCAAATTGTGACATAGAATACTTTCGCAACAGATTGAAAAGTGCAGTGGATGGCTTAAATTGTTTAGAATTTAATTTAGTTATAAATAGAGCTGATCAGAGCTTAATTGAGAAAATTCAAACCCTATTATCTTGTCTTCAGCCCCTGAGAGAACATTGGAGCACGATAGATTTTTCTATGCCATCTAGTTTCTTGAGCATTGTTGATGGAGCAGGATGTATTTCAGCGACTGATAGGCTGGGAAGGCCTCCTGCTTTTATATGCACCGACCAAGTGGAATATTTGTTTAAAATTGGTTTTAAGATAGGTGAAATAGCCAGAATGTTCTTAGTGCACAGAACAACACTATGGAGACGACTTAAATATGAGGAGAAGAATCTGGTTAGACATACTATGATAAATGATTCAGAATTGATGTCAGTGATGCGAGAAATCGTTAACAGTCAACCACATACTGGTGTGAGTATGATGATTGGCCACTTAAAAGCAAAAGGTATAAGTGTGCAACAGTCACATGTAAGGAGAACTCTGCGTGATATTGATCCAGGAAGCACCTTGATACGATGGGCTTAACTGCAGTTCGCAGGAAATACTCAGTTGCAGGGCCTAATGACCTATGGCATATTGATGGACACCATGCGCTGATCCGCTGGAAATTAGTAACACATGGAGGTATTGATGGTTTTTTCGCGATTAATAGTGTTCTTAAAATGCTCGAACAACAACTTGGCGGTCACTGTTTTGAACTCGTTTTTGAAAGCAGTTGAATCGTACTCATTACCATCTCGAGTCAGAGGTGATCAAGGAAGTGAAAATGTTTTAGTTGCTAGATATATGGAAGAAAGGCGAGGCTCTGATCGTGGTAGTTTTATAGCAGGAAAATCTGTGCACAATAGCAGAATTGAAAGGCTTTGGAGAGATGTTTATTATGCTGTAATTCAAACATTCTATTCATTGTTTTACTATCTAGAAGGAAATGATCTGCTAGATGTTGATAATCAAAAGGATCTGCTGTGTTTACATTATGTGTTTATACCTCGTATCAACGAAGCACTCTCTCAATTCGTAGTGGCATATAATAGTCATGGGTTAAGAACAGAACGTTGTTGGTCACCACAAAAGATCTGGGTGAACAGCATGATTCAAAAAAACATTCATTCAGCTGAACTGAATAGTGAAAATATTTTAATTGATGGAATTGAGCAGTATGGAATAGACCCTCAAGTTAATGATGTTCAAACACATGGTGAAGATATTGGCTCATTGGACATGCTGAATATGCAACCAGATCATGTAATTGTAGATGTGGATAACTTGTTGAGTCAGGTTGACCCTCTTATTCCAAGTAATGAACATGGAGTTGATGTTTATCTTGCTGCAAGAGAGATTGTACGACATGATGATGTGTAGAATTAGATAAAAATAAAACTCTGTTTTTTTTTTATTTTCACTGGTACATGTAGATTATTGTACACTGACCCTGTACTTGCCCATGTTAAGATGATGTTATTCATGTTAAATTATATTTGTGAAGTCAAAATTACTTTAAATGTATAACATACATGTACATTTGAATACATTGTATGAGACAACAAACCTTTACAAAATGTGAAATAAAAAGATAAATACAAAACATAAAATGTACAACAAGAGAGTACACACTGAAACGTCTCACCTGCTTTACTTTTCACTGATATTATGTTGAAAGTCCTAAATATAAAGCTTAACTATAACTATCACACATGATCCAAGAAAATGAGGTCATATAAACCCATTAAGAAATACAGCTGAAGGATGTCTCCGGCTGTGGGAATTTCTCTCTACATTGAAGACCTGTTGGTGACCTGCTGTTGTTTTTTCTATGGTCGGGTTGTTGTCTCTTTGACACATTCCCCATTTCCATTCTCATTTTTAGCTCACCTTTCCTGAAAGGAAATGTGAGCTTTTGCCATTACTTGGCGTCCGTCGTCGTTGTCCGTCGTCGTCCGTTGTCCGTTGTCCGTCGTCGTCGTAAACTATTTCAAAGATCTTCTTCTCTGAAACTACTGAACCAATTCCAACCGATCCTTAGGGTATCTAGAATAAAATTTGTGTTTTATTTTCCATTTCTTCAAAAAACATGGCCGCTATGGCTAAAAATAGAACATAGGGGTAAAATGCAGTTTTTGGCTTATATCTCAAAAACTAAAGCATTTAGAGCAAATCTGACATGGGGTAAAATTGTTCATCAGGTCAAGATTTATCAGCCCTGAAATTTTCAGAGGAATCAAAAAACCCATTGTTGGGTTGCTGCCACTTAATTGGTAATTTTAAGGAAATTTTGCAGTTTTTGGTCATTATCTTGAATATTATTATAGATAAAGAGAAACTGTAAACAGTAAAAATGTTCAGCAAAGTAAGATCTACAAATAAGTCAATTTGACCAAAATTGTCAATTGACCCCTTAAGGAGTTATTGTCCTTTAAAGAAAATTTTACACAATTTGTTCATCATATTTGCTAACTTTAAAAAATCTTCTCCTCTGAAACTACTGAACCAATTTCAACCAAACTTAAGGTAAATGATCATTAGGGTGTCTAGAATAAAGTTTGTGTTTTTATTTTCTGTTTCCTCAAAAAAGATGGCCGTCATGGCTAAAAATAGAACATAGGGTAAAATGCAGTTTTTGGCTTATATCTCAAAAACTAAAGCATAAAGAGCAAATCTGACATTGGGTGAATTTGTTCATTAGGTCAAGATCTATCAGCCCTGAAATGTTCAGAGGAATCAAACAACCTATTGTTGGGTTGATGCCACTTAATAGGTAATTTTAAGGAAATTTTGCAGTTTTTGCTCATTATCTTGAATATTATTATAGATAAAGAGAAACTGTAAACAGCAAAACTGTTAAGCAAAGTAAGATCTACAAATAAGTCAATATGACCAAAATTGTCAATTGACCTTTAAAGGACTTATTGCCCTTTAAAGACATTTTACTTAATTTGTTTTACTTGTTAGCTTACTTTAAAAAATCTTCTCCTTTGAAACTGCTGAATCAATTTCACCAAACTTAGGCTGAATGAGTTTCAGAGTATCAAGTATAAATTTTATATTTTATTTCCTTGTACGTCAAGAAAGCCTGTATGGCTAAAATAGAACATAGGGGTAAAATGCATTTTTTTGCTTTTGAAGAAGATATGACCAGATTCAAGAATATTTATATAAATTGAAAAGCCAAAATAATCATTGATGAAAGATTTAAGCAAATAATTTAAGGTGAGCGATTCAGGCTCTTGAGAGCCTCTTGTTATGTCGTGTACATGTTACAATCATTCTATACACTAAATATAGTAAGTTGACCTATTGCTTATAAATAGCTTCAAAGAAACAGACTGAACTATGGAAACTAAACAATGAACGATGAAAATGAGGTCAAGGTCACATGAACGATACTTGGCAGACAATTACAGCCTACTATACTTCCATACAACAGACATATTTGACCTATTGCTTATAGTTTTACACCAAAACACCTTGCAATGAACAGTGAAAATGAGGTAAAGGTCAAATAAAACCTGTGAGACCGACACATAGATCATAAAATATTTCTATGCATCAAATATAGTTGACCTATTGCATATACAATTAAATATTACAAAAAGACTAAAACTAAAAAATAATAATTTTTTTTATCTCTGAGCCATGAAAATGAGGTAAAAGTCAGATGACACCTTACAATCATTCCATATAGTAAAAGAAAAAAGACAACAAAAAAATAACAACTGAACCATGAAAATAAGGTCAAGATCAGATTGTCAGTTTTCCTATCGAAGGTCGGTGGTTTTCTCCAGGCACTCCGGCTTCCTCCACCAATAAAAACTGACCGCCACGAAATAGTCCAAAAGGGGTGCTTAAAAAAGGCGTAAAAACACCAAAAAAAAAAAAAAAAAAAAAAGGACAGATGACACTTGCCAGTTGTACATTTTCACCTTTACAGTACTTCCGTACCAGAGAAAAACGAAGACCATTTGTTCAGGACATGTCATAGATCATGACTCTGAAGTTTCAAGATTTTTGAAAATCGGAGGCTCACAATGACCCTGCATGTGTAGCCCTTTTGGCAATCCTTTTTTGGTCTATCTTAAGAGCTTTATAATATTCAAATATATGTATGGTTTAATTTGTTCATATATCAGCTACTTTGTACTTGAGAAATTGGAAAAATATGATTTCCCGTAGGGTTTCTATGTAAACTTTGAACCCTGGCTGTGGCCATTTTTCGTCAGACCAGAACAAAATAAGGATTTATGTAAAGTTTCAAACCATTTTGTCTAGTAGTTTCAGAGACAATCTTTGAAAATTGGCCAAACAGAATCTAAGATTTGCTCTAGCGGACATGTTTTTCATTGGACTAGAACAAAGTAGGGTCATTTGTTAAGGACCTTGCACTGACCATTCATGCGATTTTTACTTAAAATCTGTCAAGAGGTTTCAGAGAATGAAAATGTGAAAACTTTATGACAAATGATGGTCATAAACTTGATGGCAATTGGACTTTTACTTAGGTGAGCTAAAAAGTGTTTATGAAAATCTTCAAAATTTATTATAAATTTCCAAAAACATACATGTAAGAATGTGGGTTTTTGCACTTGGACCTATATATACACATAACACATACTTTAATAAAACATTTTAATGAAAATAAACCTGACAGTTATGTTCTCCATAAATTGCAAAACAAAAGTTCATAGTATTATGATAACATTAGATCTAAATATTTTATTTTCAACAACTCATCAGTTTCCCTAACTGTTATACATGTTTTACAAAATAATCAAACTCAGATGTCTGTGCAGTTTGAGTCAAACAACAATTTAACATATAAAGCACCCAAGTTTCTTTTTGGAACTTGTTCAAAACTATAACATAATAAAATGTTTGGCAGGGCACAGCTTGACACGACCGCAGAAGTGGAACCCTGAAAATGGGGAGCAAATATGGACACAACATTCGAGTTTCATACAGCTCTGAATTTGGATTGTGATTAAAAAGTTGACACTGCATAGGTTTCTGACACAGAATGAATGGGGTCTAAAAGCTGAAAAGTTTTAAATTGGACATTCACTTTTTATGGTCCATTTTCCAAAATTTAAATACATGGTTAGATTCAGCGTATCAAAGAACCACAAGAACTCAATTTTTGATGAAATCAAATAAAGTTCCAATTTTGGACCCTTTAGACCATAATGTGGACCAATTTGATAATGGGGACCAAATATCAAAAATCTAAATACATGGTTAGATTGAGCATGTCAAAGAACGAACCCCTTATATTCAATTTTGGTTGAAATCAAACAAAAGTTTAATTTGAACCCCTATTTGGACCAACTTGAAAACTGGGCCCATAATAAAAATTCATACATTTTCAGATTCAGCATATCAAACAACCCCAAGAATTATTTTTTTTGTTAAAATCAACTAAGTTTAATTTTGGACCCTTTGGATCTTAATGTAGACCAATTTGAAAACAGGACCAAAAATTAAGAATCCAAATACACGATTAGAATAGACATATCAAAGAACCCAAATAATTCAATTTTTGATGAAATCAATAAAAAAAAAAAAAAAAGAGTTAACATTTTACCCTTTTGGCCTCTTCCTCCTAAACTGTTAGGACCAAACTCCAAATATCAATCCCAACCTTCCTTTTGTGGTAAAAAAAAACATGTGTTTAAATTTCATAGACTTTTATTTACTTATACTTAAGTTATTGTGTGAAAACCAAATGTCTATGGACAACGACAACATGATACCATTTGTATAAGAATTTATATAATCAATATATTTATACAGAAATATTCAAATTTGTATTTGTAACAACCTTTGTACCAGGCAAGACAAAAAATGAAGATGAAGTATGGAAGAGTATTAAAATTAAAGACTCCCATGAATGGTTTAATGCCAGTCCAAAGCCTGGTGAGTTTGCAATTCCAAAAGTCATGTTTTTTTTGAATGTATTAAAATCTTCTGAAACTGGAAGCTTCAACTCCATTGAGCATGTGTTTGCTTTTGGAAACAATCCTGAGTCATGAAGAAAAGTAATAGATGGTGATGGATCAAATCCTAATGGAGGTACACAGTCTGCTCCAGTTGCAAATGATAAAACATCACCTAAGGTAATTTCACCCATCCTCATCTTCTGAAATAAGACAAATATTAAAACTTTATACAAAATGTTGACTTCAGTTGAGGTTTACTCATGTTTATACAAACCAGGTAAGTAATTGATCGACCAAAACCAACAGCCAAGCTGGTAGTAGATTGATCACAGGGAATGTCCATATAGTCATAATTATACAAAAATCAAAGAGGATAACTGATTCATTAAATGTTATGTAACAAAGTTGAACTTTAGTTGGCTATAAAAGCTAAACAACCTCACTCAATAAACTTTCATATTACTACATGAACAATATTTTTTATGCTTCACATCTCAATGAGGTCCCAATATGAAATCAAAGCCTTAAAGGCTGTAAAAGCAATTGCTGTATACTAGTAGTAGTTAACATTTTTTTAAACATCTTATTGACAGTTTTCCTTGTTTTAGCAGTGGCGGATCCAGAATTTTTCATAAAGGGGGGAGCTCCAGTCATGCTTCAGTGATTCCCTATATAATCAACCAAATGTTTCCCACGAAAGGGGGGCCGGACCCCCAGGGTCCCCTCCCTGGATCCGCCTATGTTTAGCTAATTGTTTACGTCCACGTACGACTTCGGACCGTGCGTCAAAGTTACTGTGACAGAGTTTTGAACGTGCCCCGATCGCAACTTCTCCTTTCTCGTGAAGAAATTGCAATGTTCTTTTATGCATAGAAAAAAAACACATTAAGCTCCAACTGTCTGTGTCAACTACATTTCACATTCCGTTGTCGGCTAAGTTTTGCAAAGGCATAATTGAGGGTTTGGATGGGGTTAAATGATTATAGAATAATGCCCTTAAAAAATGAAGATTAGAGAATAACGGGCAAAAAAATGAAGATTAGAGAAATGTGTGGTCTAAAAATATAATGAATATTGAATAATTAATAAAAGAAAACGCTAAAAGTTAAGTGTTTACAGAATTTTCCCTTCTTAAAATTTAAAGAAATTTGTAAAAATATAAAAGTGAAAACAAACTCTGTAAACTTTTTTTGGTTTCGTGATAACAGACTATAGGATTCAGTCAATGTGAACTGGTTTCCGATACTTCTATCAAAGAAAACTGGGGAAAAAATTAGAGAATAATGCGTAAAAAAATCACTTTTGAAGAATAGACTAATTTTTGAAGATTAGAGAAAAAAAGGGTAAAAATTAAATGTTTACAGAATAACAGACCACCCCCCCCCCCCCCCCCCCCCCCCCCCCCCCCCCCCCCCCCCCCCCCCCCCCATCAAGACCCTCATAATTGACGAAATCGTTTTTCCTCAAAAGTCGTAATTTCACCATGAATTCCAATCAAATGAGACGCAAGGGACATCCTGCAACTTGAAATTCGTCCACCAAAATCAGGGTTTGATATATTTCCGACGTGCAAACAGAGGATTCATTTCAAAATCTCGGCAAATCGGTGATTCACAGATCTATGATGAAAGCGGTCTCACTAATTAGAAACAAAAAGCGTCAACAAGCGACTAAAAAGGCGATTTTTGAAATTAAAAAAATGGCGACAAGGAAATTAAATTAGCGATACCAAAGGGGAAAATAAGCAACAAGAAATCAAATCAAGGGTCAATCGAGTTGAAAATATGTTTGCAATCTTGTAACTTATTTCCATTTTCTTGTCGCCAAAATTTCATTTCATTGTTGCTTATTTGCCCTTCCTAGTCGCTTGTTGACGCTTCTTGTCTCTAATTAGTGAGACCGTGTTAATCTATTTATATTTTCGTGGGAGTTGATTTGAACAAAATCGTTTTTGGGGCTATTTTAACGACCCCTAAGATGAAAATTGAACAATTAGGTTAGTAAATTCAGTGTCAATGTAATCAAAACGGAACATTGTGCTTCTTTAACAGTGAATAACCATCGGTTTCTTTACTATAACGTGCGTAATAATTTAAAACAATTTTATGAATGAACCATAGTTTTATGAATGAAAAAGAGAAAATTTACTACATGCAAATAAAAACACGAAACAATCAAAATAAAATCGTATAAGGAATAATTCATTGAAATAATCAATATTAACTCAACAACAAAAATGATTTAAAATTTATATGAAACATAATGAGAACGAAATATCAGGGGTAAAAAACGCACTTTTTCCATGCGGACTTTCAAAATAATTAGAGAAAACAAATGGCAACTTAAATGTTAAAATGCATCTTCATGAAAATAATTTTGTTAACTTCACAAAACAACGGTTGTTTGTCTATGTTTGTCTTTATGTATGTAAGAAGAAGACAAGTAGGATTTTGTCAGAATATTTAATGAAAAATCTGTTTAAAATTTGGCTTGATCTTGATCTTGATAGGCTTGATTATACGGGATTATACTATGTAATGTAGGTCAAAATGGCTATGTCCCATAAGAATAAAGCAACTTGCCTGGCAATTGCTTTAAAAAAACAAAGTCTGTCTTTACATGGTTTATTATATCACTGGTCCCTAATTTTTTTTAAAGATAAAAACAATGACAAGAATTGTCCTAAGTACAGGGATGCCCTACTCGCATTATCATTTTCCATGTTCAATGGACTGTGAAATTGGTGAAGTTTCAAAGTTGAAGGCACATAATTTCAGTCAAATCAGCAGAGCAGAAAGAATGGTATACTTTTATCTGCAAATTTTTGAAAAAAAGTTGGGATTGACTGTGGACAAGTCAAAAACATCATTTCCTTCGCAACTTGGTTGCCTTCGGTATATTAACATGCATTGTGAGATAGAGGCTGAATTTGGATTTTAATTAAATATTTGACACATAATAGTTTTCTGTCACAGAATAAATGTAGTCAAAGAACTAAAATTGGTTAAATGATTGAATTTATTTTCAATTGAAGATTTCATGCTGTTGCGCAATACAATTTGCTGTTGCGCAATACACTGCTGTTGTGCAATACCTGTGTTTTAGACTATAGACAAAAAAAAAGCAAAAATAAATTGTGAGAAATCCTAAAATTAAAAAAAAAAATTGCCCACCCCCCCCCCAAATTTTTTTTTCCAAAAAAAGGGTAATTTCGTTAATCTTGAAGAAAAAAAAATCCCCCCCCCCCCCAAATATTTTTTTTTTACCCCCCCCCCCCCCCCCCCCCCCACAAAAAAAAAAAATGTTAAGAAATTTTATTTTTGTAAAATGTGGTACAATTTCAGAGATATCCATAAACTTTAACACAAGTTAGTCTGAAAACTAGAAAAATACTTGATTTGGGCCCCTTTTTGGCCCTTCATTCCAAAACGGTTTTGGCAAATACCCCCAAAATCAATCCCAACCATTCTACTTGTGGTATTGAACCTTGTGGTACAATTTCAGAGCAATCAAAAATTTATTCACAAGTTATTGTCCGGAAACTAGAAAAAATGCTTGTTTTTGGCCCATAATTCCTGAACGGTTTGGGATCATTACCCCCAAAAAACAATCCCAACCTTCCTTTTGTGGTATTGAACCTTTGGTTAAGTTTCACAGAGATCCATTCACTTAAACTGAAGTTATTGTCCGGAAACCAATCTGTCTACGGACGACGACAACGACGACGAAGACGTGATAGCAATATACGAACGCAAATTTTTTGCAGTCGTATAAAAATCAAAAGGGAGGCA
The DNA here is from genome assembly GCA_019925275.1 of Mytilus edulis. Classification (NCBI taxonomy): domain Eukaryota; kingdom Metazoa; phylum Mollusca; class Bivalvia; order Mytilida; family Mytilidae; genus Mytilus; species Mytilus edulis. The sequence continues at coordinate 61,693,871 of CM034355.1, forward strand.
CATTGAATAGAATTAAACAGTTTCTAGTAAAGTTGGTGATTTTTTTTTTTAAGTTCTTTGTCCAAAAACTGGAAAATCACCCCTTTAGTAAAACTCCCAATACTTGGAAAACGTAAATTTGAAATTTGTAAAAAAAACAAAAGGGAGCTCAAATACAAAAGATATAACAATTCAATACAGTTTTATGCATAGTGGTTTAAAGCGTATTTGAGATAATGTCGAAATGTTGAAGACGGACGGTAAAACGTTATACCATAAGTCTTGTAAAAGGGCATACATGTATAGAAAATATAAGAATGCTATTCAGTCCTTTTGGGTAGTTTTTACCCTATATATCCAAACAAACAATAATTTACTTTCTTCTGTTTCTGATAATGCTTGGTTTCATAAGTTTCTTTCTAATGACTGTCCCTTACAATATTGCAATGCAGGAAACTCTAATTTTGGTTAAGAATTAAAATATACATGTATTAAAGATCAAGAGCATTTTATGTTTTAAATTAAGCCTTCATATAGAAAAAAAAATTCCAGCAAATATGTCTTCCAAAAGGGTGGTGTTAACAAATTTATTTTATAAATAAAAAAGAGTAGGCATTTTTTTTTAAAAGACCTTTTGAAGTAAATTTAAAAAAACCCCCCAATACCAAAAGTTCCCTCCCCCCTTCTTTTGCTGGAACGATTTTTTTGATATCCAAAAACCCACCCCCAATTTCAGGGTCAATTTTTCTTTCCCCTTTTGACAGAAAAACAAACCTTAAATGTTTAAATCCCTCTTGAATGTACTTAATACATAAGTGTCTGTAACCCACCCAACCTGAAATTGAAACCATTTATTAAAACCAACAAAAAAACCGAAACATTTTAAGATAGCATTGTATTCACTAATTAAACAAAAAAAGACCTATTAGAAAAAAAAAATTTGGAAATTTTAAATGGCAATCTTGAAAGAAAGTGAAAGCACACAAAATTCACCTCATCTACTATTTGTTTGGTGGAAAAAAGCTATATCCCTTTTGTTTTCACTTGAAATTGGGGACATAAAAGACTTCATTTAATTTTATTTTCCCTTAAAGCAAAGGTCAAGGTCACAAATTTTTTTTAAAATTAGGTGATATATACTCACATACAAAATACCCAAAAGCCTATGCCTAGACAAATTTTTGAATTTTTTGGGGACTTCGGGTCAAAGGTTACTGTGATTCGTTACTGACTCAGTTAGCAACCACATGTCCTCGACATGATGCACCCATGTACCAAATTATAGATATCTACTTCAAAAGAGAAACAAGAATGTGTCCCCAGTACCGGATGCCCCATCCGCACTATCTTTTCTATGTTCAGTGTACCGTTAAAATGGGGGAAAAATTGCTAATTTTGCTTTTAAAATTAGAAAGATCATATCATAAGGACTTCAACTTCATCAAAAAAAACCTCGACCAAAACTTTAACCAAAACTTTAACCTGAAGTGGGACAAACGGACGGATGCACAAAACAACGAATGAACAAATGCACAGACCAAGAAAACATGGGGCAAAAAAAGTCAACATGGAAAAATTTTGTATGAGGAATTCCCCACTTAAATAATATGTCTTCATTCTTTGAAAGAGAGACATCTATATTAACTGTTCACAAAAGAATTACAAATATATCCTGCAACAAGACTTTAATTGTTGTTTAAAAAAAACCTAAGTTAAAAGTTTCATAATAGCTATATAGTTTACAAACATCTTCAGGTCACCATTTCCATTTTCAGCAGGGTCTTTAGATGAACAGGTTATCAGTTTAAGGTTTGCTTTGTAATACATTCAAGTTCAACAGAAATGATTGCATGTGAAAAACTTCTCATTGATGACTTTTAAAAAGAGTTTATACTTAATACCCTCCACTTTTCATGTCATTGCATGTATTGATGACATTTTCCTTTAAGGAGATATTAATCTATAATTTACCCACTCGTCCAGAGTATTTCATTTTCTGTTGAATGGAAGTGTCAGTCCTGTCTCTCTAATACCATACAATACTTTGGAAGATGATGTATGAGTGCCAATGACATAACCAACTGATAACTCTTCATCCAAATAACAATTTAAAAAAGTACACCGTTAGAGGTCAATGTACACCCTTCAACACGGAACAATAACCTATAAAGGGCCCCAGTTTTCCAATCAAAAATAAAATATTACTCACGGTGAAGAGGAGTACTGGTTCTTTCCAGGACCAAAAATCTGACAATATCCATGATTAATTTATCTTTTGTTGCTGTTCAATATAGGCCTGAAACATCCCGCTGTTATCAACAGGGTTGACATTGCATTCATTTGTTTGTTCAAGTCTTGCAAACTTGATGCATCTTTTTAACTAAAAAAGAAAAACAGGTTATTAAAACTCTATCAACAATCTAAGTGTCAGGTGACATTTAGCACATAGGTATATAGCCAGCAAGAACTACATATATATATATTTAGAAAATAGAATTAATCTGCTAATTTGTTTAAATTGGGTTAAAACAGGCATTCTGTGAGTATTGCATGACATTATACAGTCAGTTAAAAATTCATTTTATTGGAACAATATGCGATCATGATCTATAACTTGTAACAGTGTAAAGTATATAACAAGCATCAAGTCAAATTCTTCAAGCTTGAAGAATAAAAAAGTTTTAAAACTATCCAACGACCATAACTGTGCTCAAATCTCATCAAACCAGAACAACATTTGATTTGATCTGTAACCAATAATCAAATCAATATCTTCAAGCTAATTAACAAAAACTAAGAGGCCTAATGAGCCTGTGTCGCTCACCTTGGTCTATGTGAATATTAAACAAAGGAAGCAGATGAATTCATGGCAAAAATTGCATTTTGGTGATGGTGATGTGTTTGTACATCTTACTTTACTGAACATTCTTGCTGCTTACAATTATCTCTATCTATAATGACTTGGCCCAAGTATGTTTCAGTGGAAAATGTTATTAAAAATTTACAAATTTTATGAAAAATTGTTAAAAATTGACTATAAAGGACAGTAAGTCCTTATGGGGTCAATTGACCATGTTGGTCAAATGTTGCCTTATTTCTAGCCTTCGAGGTCTTACTTAGCTGTACATTATTGCTGTTTACAGTTTATCTCTATCTATAATAATATTCAAGATTATAACAAAAAAACGGCAAAATTTCCTTAAATGACCAATTCAGGGGCAGCAACCCAACAACCGGTTGTCCGATCCATCTGAAAATTTCAGGGAGATAGATCTTAACCTAATTAACAATTTAATCTCGTCAGATTTGCTCTAAATGCTTTGGTTTTTGAGTTATAAGCAAAAACTGCATTCTACCCCTATTTTCTATAACAATTCTTATTATCAATCCAATACTTTCTAAATACTACCTTTTGAACTTCTCCTCTCAAGTCACCATCTGCTATATCTTCAATATTCCTTTCTCCAGCTTGTCCTACCAAACGCATTGTACATAACTGGAGAAAGGAATTTTGGTGATGGTCCTCCGTGTACAATGGATAGGAAAAGAATAATCCAACATCTCTGTACAGATTGTCTTCTAGGGCTACAATAAAACAAAACTAAATATTTTGCTAAAATGTGATAAAAGATTTAAGATATATTAAATTTAACATTTAGAGGCCTTAATAGACATGATAGATGTCAAAGAATAAATTTTACTATTCATAACTATATATAATCAATCCCTGATTCAGTGATATAATATATATCATTGTTTGTTTTGTGTTTCACAGACCTTCCAGAAATCAGAACCAAAATGAGGGAAACAAGAATGTGTCCCTAATACATGGATGCACCATCTGCATTATAATTTTCTGTCTAGTGGACCGTGAAAATGGGGTAAAAACTCCTTATTTGGCATTAACATTTGAAAGATAATATCATAAGGTACAAGTATACTAAGTTTCCTCAACTTCATCAAAAACTAACTCAACCAAAAACTTTAACCTGAAGCCGGACAGACAGACGGAAGAACAAATGAAACGAACAGACCAGAAAACATAATGCCCATAAATGAGGCATAAAAATGGTCCTTCCTTTAAAACCGTAACAAGTGTCTAGATCCCCAAAGTGTCCCCTATTGTAAATGGTGTGAGGGTTATTGTGAGAGATGGGTCAAGATCCCTAATGCACCAGCTCTAGATGAGGAACCCCAAGTAATGTGTACAAGAAATCTCTGTGTATTGATATTGGACATGTTTCTATTTTTTACAAATGATTGAGCTTAACCATTTGTGGTGATAAGGAAAGTAGAGGGACATAGAATAAATGTGTAAAAACTATGGAGCTATTAAAAGTTCAAAGAACTTATTGTGTTAAAACAGGGATTTTGACCACAAGGAGCCGCATCACAAAAGAATACTCTGGGTTTGCTAATTTACAGAAAAAGTAATCTCACTTCGTACCTGAAAATTTAACCACAAATAAGAAATTCTCAGCTTCAAAACGAGCCATCATATATATCCAAGTTAACGATATGGACTGAGCAACAGAAGAAAACGTTACCATTACGGCCTATGGAGAAACAATTGCAAACCTTCACCCAGATGACTGATAATTAAACATGACAAAATACCTCTCCATCCCTATAAAGTGGGAGACATAAAAATGTAACTGTATAGAGAATACATGAAATTCCTTTTTTAATCTTTCACCAAGATGAGACAATATAAATTCACCTGATGTACTATAGGCCAAAATTCTTCTGTTTTCAGGACCTTCAAAAATGTGCAAGGTATTGGATCTTTTTCATCAGCATTCTCAAGAACTCTCTTTTTGGTCCACCTTCATCTACGGCACCTTCTGCGATTCCTACATCGTCCGTAAACTTCACACTTATCTTGCTTTTAGCACAGAAGGATTTCCTTTTGATGGCTCTCCGAGCACCATCTAAAACAAGGTTTCTGTTGATATTGAATTTTCGTTATCTTCTCCAGGTCAACCTGTGACTGTAACTTTATTAATAACTCTGGCAAACTGATATCACTAAAATGAACAAAAAAGTATCACCAATGAAAGGGATAACCAGATGCTCCGCAGGGCGCAGCTTTATACGACTGCACAGTTCGAACCCTGAACATTTGGGGCAAGTATGGACACAACATTCAAGCTTGATACAGCTCTGAATTTGGATTCTGATTAAATAGTTGACACAACAGAGGTTTCTGACACATAATGAATGTGGTCTAAGAACTTAAACTTAAAAACTTTAAATTGGACATTACCTATTATGGTCCAATATCCAAAATCAAAATACATGGTTAGATTCAGCCTATCAAAGGACCCCAAGAATTCAATTTTTCACGAAATCAAATAAAGTTCAATTTTGGACCCTTTAGACCTCAATGTGGACCAGTTTGATAACCGGGGCCCAAACATCAAAAATCTAAATACATGTTAGATTAAGCATATATCAAAGAACCCCATATATACAGTTTTTGTTGAAATCAAACAAAGATTAATTTTGGACCCCAATTTGGACCAACTTGAAAATTTGGCCTAAAATCAAAAATTTAATACATGTTTAGGTTCAGCATATCAAAGAACCCCAGGGATTCAATTTTTGTTGATATCAAACAAAGTTAAATTTTGGACCACAATTTGAACCAACTTGAAAACTGGGCCCATAATAGAAAATCTAAGTACATTTTTTAGATTCAGCATATATCAAATAACCCCAAGGATTCATTTTTTGTTAAAATCAAACTTAGTTTAATTTTGGACCCGTTGGACCTTAATGTAGACCCAATTTGAAAACAGGACCAAAATTAAGAATCTACATACACAGTTAGATTAGGCATATCAAAGAACACCAATTATTTAATTTTTGATGAAATCAACAAAGTTTAATTTTGGACCCTTTGGGCCCTTTATTCCTAAACTGTTGGGACCAAAACTCCCAAAGTCAATCCCAACCTTCCTTTTGTGGTCATAAACCTTGTGTTTAAATTTCATAGATTTCTATTTACTTATACTAAAGTTATTGTGCGAAAACCAAGATAAATGCTTATTTGGGCCCCTTTTTGGCCCCTAATTCCTAAAACTGTTGGGACCAAAACTCCCAAACTCATCCCAACCTTTCTTTTGTGGTCATAAACCTTGTATCAAAATTTCATAGATTTCTATTTACTTAAACTTAAATTATAGTGCGAAAATAAAAAAATATGCTTATTTGGGCCCTTTTTAGCCCCAATTCCTAAACTGTTGGGACCAAAACTCCCAAAATCAATCCCAATTTAGTGCAATTTAAGTATACATAAATAAACATGAAATCTTCAAATACGTACCCATCCATTGGTATGGTTTTGTCACCTTCATCATCGGAGTCATAAAACTGTTACTATTTCAGTTTCAAACAGCTGGACATATGACCTAAGTAATAAATAAATCTTGGTTTGATTAACCTATTATTCATTCTGTTTTCCTTTTTACTCAATGCTATTTTTTATGTCTGTAATGTTTATATGAAGTTAGACATTTATGACACAACTTACGTTGAAACCTCCAGGTTAGGTACTTGTCACCAATACGGATATTCAATTGAAAAAATACATATAAAGTATGCTGGATTTTTGTATCAAATCTTTGACAAAAATATAAATAATCAACTATCACTTAGTTTGTCTTGTTCTTAATATTGTCTGAGTGTTCAACTGCGAAACACATGACTTTGCCTAGATGATAATCTACTATCTAGGATGCATGCAAATACAAGGTTAGATGAATCTACCATGTATAGTTATAACACTTCACATACACAAATTTTTCTTACGATTGCTTACGAATCTCAAAACTTTACCAGATTCATAAAACTTTCACAAGCTGCTGATAGGGCATTAAACCTTAACCAATCAATCAAACCTAAATCTTAAATCAATATCAAATACATTTGCAAAGTACTCGAATATATCCCAAAACAATCGGAAATGTATATTCATATACATCAAGAAAGTATTTAAATTTATTCCTAAACTTGTGGCCAACCAATTATAAACTATACTCAATCATTTGTAATTGATTCATAAAGCAATCGTATTCAATTACACACAAAAGACTTTTCACCATTCTTTAAGAATAGTGTTTGTGTTGTTACATTAAGTTAACAATGCTTTACAAATGACTAAGACTGGATGGCGAGCTATTTACGAATGAAGTTATCTAAAAACAATCAGCCATTTGTTGAAAATTATTTGACATGTCAAATCAGGGATCAGCAGAATGTATAAGAGTTGTTTTAAGAGTTAAATTCCAATGCTTGCTGTGAATGACAAAAAATTTGTAGATTTGTGAGCATTTATAAGAAAAAAATTCTGTATGTGAATTGGTATTACTAAGAAAGATGTGAACTTTGAAGTAAACTTAAATGTAAGTCAGTCAACAGTCAGGGGTATGACTCAAACAAGTGATTTCATTATCGCTTATTTCAGTGATTTTCAAATTTCAGTAATCACTTATTTAAGTGATTTTGGTGTTTTCTTTGATCTTCAAATGCTGATTTCACTAATTTTCCATAAAATGGCAATTTTTTCTGTAATTTGTCTACATAGATCAAATATCTTAATCTTGATATATCAATTTCATCAGTGCGCTGGGGCAGTAAGTTAGTGTGCTGAAGCTTTTAAAAGAACCCTTGGGAATTTTTCTGTAATCAAATTTTCATTAACTACTCTATCAATAACATAAAAGTCAACACATTTATGTAACCTGATTTGTTTTCTTTATAATTAGAATGATTTACTTCAAGGTTTTGACCTTATCTACAGATTATTCCAGTTTAAGCATAATCCAAATAAATTGTTAAAACTGACATACTAATTTAGCAAAAGAGCATTTTTGTATGTATTCAGTTGTTTTTTCAATAGAATAGTTGTTTTTTAAACCCAATGTAGATCTAGCTTGTGGATAAATTATCAAGAAAATGTTATAATCACTTTCATAAGTGATTTAATGTTTACATCTCAAATCACTTATTTCAGTGATTTTAAAAAGTCTGTTTCTAATTTTGTAAACATTTTTCATTTTTCAATAGCGAAATCACTTTTAAAGGTGATCCTGAAATCACTTGTTTAAGAAGTAGCCCTGACTGGTCAAGTAAAAAATATAGGTAACAGTGATTCATTATATCAAGAAATTGTGTCCAGATTATCTACAAATAAAATACCTGTAAGTTGAAGGACATGCCAGAGCATCATTACCAGTAGATGACCGCAAGCTTAATCGAGATCTACGCTCTCTACGTTCTAAGCACGATGGATGAAATGTTATCTATAAAACAGGGTAATCCGTCTTAAAATTAACCAATTTCAAATTGTAAAACAATTGCAGAGTATTCTTGGTCAGCACATATAGCATTTCAACGTATCATACATGCATGTTATTTTAATTCATTTTGATTTTTTAACAAATGTATACTGCTTGTCATCTAAATCAGGTTTCACTTTCTAAGACCTACTGCTCACTATTTACAGATTCAGTTAATACTGCCATTTTTCTGAAATGAAATCTCCCTAGCCACTTTTGTTTTCTTTTTGACATTTCTTTAATAATAGTTTCGGCAGGCATTGAAATATCTGAATTGTCCATTACTAAAGATTACAGAAACTCAGTTCAGAACTGATACTGGTAGATTTAAATCAAAATTGATCACCTGTGGCGTAAAGAGCTATTTAGAACAAGAGATTGAAATAAATTTGGGGCCTTTCTTTTAATGCAATAACAAATTTTCAGTACTTGTTGTATGTAAAATGCAAATTTTGTAATAGTGCCTCCTAGAACATGTAGAATACTCTGTAACTAGTTTAATCAAAGTCCATTGAAATATATTAAATCCACAGTGCTCACAAGGATGAAACAAACTGAAAATTTTGAAGTTCTGTTTGCATATGACAATCAATCTAGGATCTTAAAAAAGCAATAACATTTGAGGTCATGATAAAGACTTGTAATGTAATGAGTTTGTTAAAAAGATGCATGACACACATTTCATAATAAAACCTTTTCACATCCATTCTAATGGAATAGCTAAGTTACATGTAAATACTAACTGTCGGTGTGCCTGTATCTTCCGGATCACCTTCCACTATATCTTGACTTTGCACAGTTTTGGTGATGTCTGTTTGTGGTTTCTACAATATTCATAAAACTATATTATCCTAGTTCAATAAATTCCTTCAGGATTATTATCCTACAGGAGTGTGTCAAAAATACACACCAGAAACATACACTTCAAAATATTGAAGTAATATTTAGCACTAAATTCATAGAATACTGCATATAATAATTTATTAGTTTAAACATATTTAATTATACTGGATTGGGAAACAAGTTTTTCATCTTATATTAATCCCTTTCCACTTGCAGGTGCTAGTGCTGCTTGTAGCGGCATTACCCTGCTCTTTTTTTCGAAATCTACAAGGGTGTCTTTTACGTGCAAGAGATATGACTCTCTCTGAACACTAATTCAATTTATTGCATACAACATGTACAAAGAGCTGTTCGGGAAGTAGTTTCATACTGTACACTTAAAACTTATAGCACATCATGGAATGCTGTTTGCAATTGGATTTACATTAAACATAAACACTGTCATTGAAGCAAATGCCATTTTTTTTTTAAATAAAGCATATGTTGTGGAGCCCAACAATAACCATATTGTATATTTCCATGAGTGTTTATTCATTTCATCACAAAAAAACAACAACAAAAAGTCTAAAACTTAAATCATAAATACTAACTGCGGATGAGCCTGTATTTTCCTGGTCACTGTTCATACTTGCATTTGTGTCTGCTTGGGGTATCTGCATATTAACACATGAAAAAAGAAGTGTACATTTAATTGCAATTCAACTCGGAATATCATGTTTACCATTAAAATAGCTTTCATATGCTTTTGACTTTGATACAATAGTTTACATGCAAAAATAAGCAAATAAATGCATATTGACCCCTTTATTTTGTTCTGTACCCCACTGCTAAGACCTATTGTTTGTTATTTTTTCATTTTTTGTTGTGAGGACTTTTTAAAGCTCTAGTAGATGAGCTCAACATTAATTTAGTGCTTATAAAACTGTGTAATGGTTTTCAAGATACAAGCAAAAACATGTGAAATTCTGACAGTTTTGCCCCTGATGATTTCATTGTAGCCCTAAATCAACTGAACAATTTGCAATTTTTTGGATCTAGCTAATGTACCGTTTTCCAGAGTCATAAGCAAAAATATGCGAAGAATACAAAACTTGAAGTATTTAAAGTGAGATACATCATGTACATCATGTACATGTACAATAAAACTGACAATTTTGCCCCTGCTAACTTTTTTGTAGATCTTAATGAGCTGAACAATTTGCAATTTTCATTTTGCAGTTTTCAAGTGCACAAAAGAAAAAATTAAATAAAAGGCCATACCACCTGGACTGGTTAATATCAGATTGACTTTAAAATGTCTGTATGGGTAGATCTTATTATGTACTTATCAATTTAATCTTATACTAGAATTTTGATATCTGTAACAGTTTTTAAGTAAATACATGCAAAACCCAGGTGTTGGATGCCATGGTCTATTTTTAGCCATGGCAGTCATGTTTTTGACGAATCAAAATTTTCCTTACAATTTTAAATAGAAACCCTGATAATGTTTTTGCCAAGTTTGGTCCCAATCTGTTCAGTTATTATCAGAGTGGGAGAAGATTTTATTTAAATTTATGACAAGGACGGACGCTCAGTGACAACAATAGCTCACATGGCCCTATGTTGTTTGCTCATTTTCAGACAATTTGGATACTCAATATTTTTTCTTTCCCTTTCCTAGACATCCCCCCTCATAATTTTAATGCAAAGGTGTCATTTTTCTTCTGAAAAGTGTTAATATGGTAAATGTCACAACCATAAACAAACTAAAAAATCATTTTTAAAAATGCATGAATTTAGCTAACAAAGTGTGGTCATGAAAATATGTTTTATAAAAGAATGAACGTCAGCGAGTCAATCGATCTATATAAAAAAAAATTGTTGTAGGGGCAAAAGATATAAAATTTATTTCATGAAAAGCTTAACGTTAACATCATCATGATGGTCCATTTATCTGAATGTGTCACAAGATTGCTATTTAGTGTTACATGCACAATTGTTAATTACAAACTAGACTGTACTGTCTTCAAGGGAACCTGTATGTCGCCTGCATTTTATTGATAGCATTGCACACATTATTTATGTCCGCAGTCCACCATGTGTAATTTCAAAGTTTTTGATAAACAGGATGTAGTTGAGTGACAGTGCAATGAAAAACAATTCTAAAGGATAAAGCATAGAGATGCAAAATATCAAATGTCTGTACTGCATGTAGTTGTAAAGAAAACTGCAATGAAATTTTGCATACATATTTGACCAGCATGCCTTAAATATCAAAGTTTTTGGTATTAAATAGGAATTAAGCAAAGCCATGAAAATGCTTTACGCGTCATAGTACTTCCAGATAAAGCATTCTCCAAAATATTAAAAGTCTGCTGCATGTAGTTAAGAAAACTGCAATGAAAATGTGTGACAACATTGCGGTGCATGCGGCAAAGGTTTTGGAAAGATGGATTTTGTCAAAGTGACCCCTATATAAAAAACAGGCGACATAAAAATATATTATATGTATCAGTATATACATGAAGTGCACTTGGATAAGAATATTAATCTATAGGTACATAGAGTGAGTATGATAGGATTACCAAGCATTTCATACCTGTTGTGTGTCGAGTACGAATACAATTTTCTGCCACTGTACAAATATTGTTTTTATCCTGTATTTATAAAATGTACAAATTATTTTTTCATACAAAACAGAATTACAGAAAGACATTCTTAAAAAAAATGATTCCATATGAACAGTGAACACATCATATAGGAAAGCATGAATCATGTAAAATTGAAATGGGTCAAAGACAGAAAGGGCCAGTTTTTGTTAAAACAAGAAGAAGAGCTACAAACCTCACTCTGAAATCACATCTCATTGATGTGAGAGCCCATACAGAAGCTGCATACCAAATATGAAGAGCCTGCGATTTTTAGTTCCTGAGATAAATATTAAAAATACAGTATTTCCCTGCGACCAACATTCACATATTATAATTCAGCTGATTTTTCAACTCGCAAAATCCAGCCAAAAATCATTAATCTAACTTGAAGGTAAAAGACCATCATCCTACATGTAGCAAGAGCAGATTTTATCACCTTCATGTGATCTATCCACATGCAAAATAATAAAAGCCTAAATCACAAATTTTAGGTACATGCTAGACATGATTTTGTTTTGAGTGGCAGCTGTAGACTGATTACTATAGTGCGACCACCACTAAGAAACGTTTGATTTATTGTCGATTAAAACTACATGTGTTATATCCTGTGTTCTATGGTTTTGAGCTCTAAAATGTTATGATGCTGCATAATTACCTGTAAAGAGTGTGTCTTGCCGAATACTGGAAGTTCCTCGTCTGTCATGTCTGTGTCATCTAATTTGTTTTGATCCATCATGTCCTTATCATTTTCAAACTAAAAATGAATTCATACTTGTAAAACAACTAGCTATCAATATTTTTGCAGTAATATACTATGTCACTAATTAGAAAACTTTTTATGTGTGTTAACGAACATTGTAAAAATCTGCACCTAAAATAAGAACATTACATTAAATTATATTTCTTTCCTTTAAATGGATATTGCAACTCCCTCAAGACTCATAATACATTTTGATGAGGGGGGGCAAGGGGTATAACTGTTATGCTGTTATGGGCCAATTTGAATCTTTGTTATCTGTTATTCTGAAGAAAAAAAATGCTGTTATCTGTTATTGACTATTTCTGTTGCTGTTATAGGACTTTTACTTTTTTTGTTATCTGTTATTGTGAGAATGTATTTTTTGTTAACTTTTATTGGACCCCCTCTTGCCCCCCCCCCCCCCCCTCTTTGATGTTATTAATTCTTTAATAAATATTTTGCGGCCCATATTTTGTCATACAACTATAAGTAGGTGTTTTACTGTTTACTTTCTCAGGTAACAGTTAACTTTGTGATCAATGCTTATGTGTAGTTGTCCTTCATGTATAGTTATACAATATTAAACTGTATTTGTCATATAAGTAACATTATACTTTTAACATAAACAAAAATAACAACAACAATAAAATAACTGAGTGGAACACACACATATCTAAATATACACAAGTAAAACTAACTAAGAGTTCCCTGTCCTCAGTTCTTAAAAGACTGTTGTTAAAAACATAATAAAGGAACCTGTTTTTTCTGACACTTGGTTTATATTTGACGGATTTAGTAGGACTACTAGTTTTTCAGTATCAGATAGATTTGGAAACATAGCATTATCTATTGCCATGGCATTAAAAGGTTTTATATGTAAAGCATTATTGATTTGACAGTGGAGGAGAAAGTGATTTTCATCTAAGGTTTTACAAGTTGGACACGACGTAACGTTCTATTGTTTTGAGGTATGTTTAGATTATCTGCCCTTCAATGATCAAATTATGGTAACTAATTCTAACTTTTTGTAAATAAATGTCTAGTTTGTTTCAAAAATTTGGATGAAGATAAAATTTTTGGTCTTGTTTGACTTTAATATTTTTGTATAAAAGAAAGAGTTTGTTATTTTCCTTTAAACTGTTCATGTTATTTTCCAGTAATTCTGAATTAAAGTTGCATGTAATATTCTTAATCAAAGTCTGTAGTTTTTCACTTGTTCCATATTTTCACAGGACACTATTTTTTGTATATCAATATTCATTTCTTGTGTTGAATCTACCAGAATTTTTCTAATTCCATTTTTTTGGAAATATTGTACAATGAATGATAAAATACAATGTACAAACCTCAGGGCCCTCGACGAGAACATAAAGCTTCCCTTGACCAATCAGAGCCTTCAGCCCTATTCCATCAAATTTGAATGTTGATGGTACATTTGGTTTGGATAATTTTTTGTGTGAGCACGATAAAAAAATGATCTTGGTGGGATCTTTGTCAGTGCTGTCAAATATGTCAAGTAGTTTGTTTTTAATAGTGTCCTCTGTATCCTCCGAACTTATGTTAATTAATCCTTCTTCTAGGATAATATCTGCACACAGAATGCCTGGCAATTTTATATTTCCAATAAAAACAACTTTATATGACTTTTCAAATAACTTCTTCTTCTTTTTCATTTGTTGTCTAATGTCTTTTCTGGAGGCAGCTCCCTGTATTGGTGAGAAATGTGTCCTTGGGTGTGAAGTGGCTTTTGACGACTTAAACACAGAAGTAATCTGCTGAGCCAATCCACTTGTACTTGGCCTGTTGCCAATGATATCTCTTGCTTGTCCTATATTAAGTAAATATTATCATAGTAAAATTAAAAAGATAAAATTAAAGCAGTTGGCGATTATCATGACAAAATTTTAAACTAAACAATTATTTGGAAAGATATTACTTCAGGTACATGTATCCCAACTTAAAGACACAGATGAAGACGGTATCATACCATAATTTTTCAACACATTTTTTGGCCGTCATGTACTCAACTAAAAGTACTGAAGTTTAAATTAGGTATCAAAAATCCTTTCACCCTTTTTATCATCTGTTTCAACCCTTATTTTCCAAAACAGTAGAAAGCTCAAAATCACTCACAGTCGTCGTATAGTACTCAGATATCTTATTTTCAAAGTTCCTAAAGAACAATCAACTAATACTTTTAAATCCTTCGATAGTATTGCAAAAAAAATTCATGAGAATTTGCTCAAAATATATAGGTTTAAAAAGAGCCTGTTCGAGACATAATTCATTGAACTTTTTTTTCATCAATCTGCAACAAAAGTGGGCAACTGATCTTTGCCAAGCTATTAGGTTTTTTGTTGAGTTTCATCAATACAAAGAGCTCAGCACCTGTACATCCTGTAGTTCTGTTGTACAAAAAAATAATTGATTTTTCTACCAACCATGAATGTACATACCAGCACATTCTGCTGTTGTTACAACAATATATCTTCTTGTTCCCCAACCTCCATCTGGAGAAGAAAACCCTCTTGTATCAGCTGCAACAGCTTTCAACACCCCTCCTACATGGTACCTCAAACCCACTGCTGAAGGAAACTGTGATTTGAGTGTCTCCCTCTCCAAAACATCTTCTTTAAGTGGCAATAAGACCTCAGCATCATAACAAAGTTCACTATGTGAAACCTTTATATGACCTGACATCATATAAACCTAAAAACAGAAATATGGAAACCAATTATTGATCAGAGCCTGAATCGTTCACCTAAAATATCATGACAATTGCCACCAAATATTTGAAATTTGGGAACACAACTGGACTATTTTAACTCACTTGTGCATATAATACTGGTTTCCATTGGCATTGATTTTGAATATTTTTTCTAATACATGTATATCCCTATCCTCTCCTCTCTATTTATATTTCACAGGCACTTGGGTTCCCAGCCAGATATACAGGGAAGTAAGAATAGTCCATTTTTATAAAAATTAGCAACCACGGGCCTGTGTTACAATGTATCTGAGTGCCCAAGAAACCCATAATGGCATTTATAACAAGAAGTAATTGTAACAAGATGCTGTTACGAACTTACGAAGTCTCCCAAACAAAGCTCCCTTAATTTGCAATTCCTATGGTCACATATTCATTTGATTTGTTTTATTGTCCCATACAAGAACATATATATGGTCTAGGTACAAAGATCTTGATCGTTTACAATTTATCAAACATGAGGGGGCGGGGGTGACCCTCACAGACTTTACCTATATTTCATTTGAATTGCATTGTTATCCCATGCAAGAATATGGTTAAGGGGTGGGGATCTTGACCATTTACAATTTAACAAACATAAGGGATGGGGGTGCTCCCCATAGACATCCCCTACATGTAATATTTCGTTTTATTTGTTTTATTGTCACATACAAGAATAAATGGTTTAGGGGTGGGGATCTCAACCATTTAAAATATGTTCAAACATGATGGGGTAGGGGTGACCCCGATGGCAATCTCCAATTTTTAATGTATTATCAATTGAATATTCAATTAATAAATTAAGATGAAAGTTGTAGTGCAAGATGACTGAATTCAGTCATGACTTTGGTATACAGATAACTGGGACAAATAGATTTTCATCAAAAATTAGTCACAATTTAACAGTTTGAATAAAACGTAAATTCTCATTTATTTTGTTTTTGAACATGCTAAATAAAATATTGTTGTACTGTTTTCTCTGGCTTCTTGCATATATGTTACTGCATGGTCCTATTTAAAAAAAAAATAGTATATCCAGCTTCAGATTACACAAATGGAAGCAAGTACCCATTGTGCCTTATATATTAAAAAAGGGACTGAAATCCTCAGACTAAAAAAATAGTATATGTACATTTGCAATCGTGTACTTCTCACAAAATAGCTGAAAATACTTAAAGACAACGATTTGCATCAACAGGAGTCAAATTCTTCTAAGATATGGGGAGAAACCTCAGTTATCTAAATTTTAAGGAGGTGTTATTAAGCAGATTCTTGCATACTCTCCCTATTTGACAAAATCAGAATATTGACAAGTTGAAACAGAATGTGTTATAAACAATTCACCAATTGAAAGTTACAGACAATGGTATACAATAAAATGTCCAGTATTAGACAGGCGTTAAAAATGACACTTTTCTGTCAAACAAAGAGCCATAAATCCTGTTCTTGGGCTTATGCATTTTAAGCAAAAGTATCCATACCGAGGTGCCATAAAGAGAGAAAATCAATGGATGGAGAACAAAACACCAACAAGATGGTGACACATTCAACATACAATTTGGAATATTTACTTGTATATTAAAGGACTAATTCCCCCCTCCCCTTCCCCATTTTCCTAATGTAAATATAAATTTAATCCATTCAAAATATAAAACAAGTGAAACTACAAGCTACTGCTCACTGATGATACCCCCGCCGCAAGTGGATAATATTAATAGTGTAAAAATATGCAAGTGTTCGGTAAACAGGAAGTTGTTGAGTGATGAATCTGAAAACACATCACACAGTATAGCTGACTTATATAAACCCTGAAACCAAATTTCAGAAATCATTGTATTGTAGTTCCTGAAAAAATGTGATGAAAATTTTCAACTTGGCTATCAAAGACATGTGTAAAATCATACAAGTATTCGGTAAACAGGAAGTTGTTGAGTGATGAATCTGAAAACACATCAAACGGTATAGCTGTATTACATAAACCCTGAAACAGAATTTCAGAAATCATTGTATTGTAGTTCCTGAGTAAAAATGCAAAAATATTCATGGGACGGACTGATGGATGGACAGACAGAGTTAAAACAGTATACCCCCCCCCCCCCCTTTTTTAAAGCGGGGTATAATCCTAATCAGTGCTAACAAGTTGGAAACGACAAATTTTCAATCATATAAAGGGCAATTTCTCCTTGAAATAAAAGTGAATCTGGCTGAAATTCAAAATTGTCCTATGAGAGGCTATGAATAATATATAGCTCGTGTATAAATATGAACAAAATATGCTGACAAATAAAAGTTCTAGAGAGCTAACAATTCCTGAAGAAAAATATGTTTTGAAATATGCAAAGACATATAGTAATTATTAACCACAGTGGGGCGTTGAAAAAAAATCTACTTCGGGGATTCAGAGATGGGAACTAGAACACATTCCAATTTTTCCATAAACGGCCATTGTGGTGCATATTTCGGCACTTTTTTACATTGGTTATTAGATGTACCCCAACTGTTTCCAACAAGTGTTTCCATCTGATGAACCTGCTGTCAACTTCCAGTTCTGGTTTGCGGATTTTTTATAAACAAAGCGAGCACTTTGTGGCAAATAAACCAAGATTTCTATAGAAAATCCACAAAATTTCAAACATAGATTACTCACTTGCTTTTCTAAAATGTGCTTGTGTTTATCAAGGATTTATATAGTAGGACTACTATATAAATCCTTGTGTTTATTAATTGTTTACAAAAAAATATAAGCAACCTATAAATTCCCAAACATCTGGTGCTGAGCCAGTCAAGTGCACCCTAAAAGGTGCACTACTTAATTTGAGCTAAATTTTTATTTGTTTTAACCATTATTATAACTACAGTAATAAACTTGTTTTGAGGAAATTTCGAGCAATACTCCGATATCTATCAGTCATTAAATTGCCTTATTTGAGGGAACAAGATTAAAAAGAAAAGGCTGTGGATCCATGTTCTAGTCTAAATAATTATGACGTCTGGCAAGGCTATTTTGGTCGCAGGAAGGCGTCCAAGAAAAAAAATCAAAATAGCCTTGCCAGACGTCATAATTATTTGGACTATGGATTTTCTATAAACTTTCCATATGTTTAGTATTGAATCAACACAAGGGTACATAATCCTAACAGTAACACTAACAGTATCAGCCTGCAATGCCGTACTCGCATGAACGCAAGATTTAGTTAGTGGGGCGACGCGTTTTTTTAATTCTTGGTCATGCATTCGTGTTGAGAAAGAAAGGGGGAATGCAAACAGTTATACAAAACGTTACCTTCTCATATATAGATATCAACAGCTAATCAAACCAGGGGAGTTCATAGAGAACGTGCCAACTTCAACATGTGAGTCAAGCAGGGGCTGCCCGACTATATCGACCAATCACAAACGTTGTTGCAAATTTGACCTTGTGACGTCAAACAATTTCCCATAATGCAATTATTGCAATAAAATAAAAATTATTGCATATAAATAAAAAAACGACAATTATACCAATTGAATGAAAAATATTGCATTACAATGACAAGTTATACAAATTGAATAAAAAATATTGCATTTGAATGACAAATTATACCATTTGAATGAAAAATTATACCATTAAAATAAAAAATATTGCATATAAATGAAAAATTATACCATTTAAATGAAAAAATATACCATACAAATGAAAAATATTGCATATAAATGAAAAAATATTGCATATAAATGAAAAAATATTGCATATAAATGAAAAAATATACCATACAAATGAAAAAATATTGCATATAAATGAAAAAATATTGCATATAAATGAAAAAATATACCAATTAAATGAAAAATATTGCATTTGAATGAAAAATATCAAATTTTTGCAACCAATACCATGCCATAATTTGATAGTTTAGAAATTTGACCAAACTTTTAAAATACTAAACCTAACGCGCAATTTTGATTATTTCACTTTTTGAAAGTTTGATTTTTTAAATGTTTGCTTTTAAAAAATATCAAAATAGAAAAGGGGCAATAAGAGGGATACCTGAAAAAGCGAAAGAAATAAAAGCGGAACGAAACGAAACAATATGAATTAAAAACATACTGATACTTAAAAGTTTATGTATGAAATAAAACGGACAGTTGAAAGCGGTGAAAAATTGGATGACAAAATTAATATTTCTTAAAAGAAGATAATTCATTTAAAAACCAGACGTACGGCTCTGATATTGACCATTTTACCTGCTGGGTTTTCTAGCACCCATATTTTAGGAGAAACAGGAGTAACAGTAAAAACTGAACAACTCGCAGTAGGTCAAATAGTATGGTTATGTTGAGCATGTAAATACATTTTCTACTAAACTCTAAGCCATAAAAAGGCCCAATACACGATGTATTATCTCTTTTGATTTCATTTTTTTCTGTTTTGCTTTACAACTTCTTACTTTCTGCAATCATGTTGGCTAAAGAATATATCATTTCATGTACAGAATGAAAGATCATCTTAAACGTTTTTATCTGTTCTTTGTAAGTTGTTTGCCCTAAATATTCAGCTTTAAGCGTTCCGTAAGGAGGTCGATCAAGAAAAGCGCTTCATGATACTGAATGCATGGTTTAAGGTTGTGCTAGTCCACAGTATGGGAGGTTTTTAATATAATCTTTTTTACGCTGAAATTAAGACGGTAATAGGATCCAATATCAGCAAATTGGAGCCAAGATACTGTTACAAGGTATCTACAAAAACTCATCATAGATGGATACCGGAATATAAATTTTGCCGGTTTTTGCGGCGGACGCGCGTTTCGTTTACAAAAGACTTATCATTGACACTCGAACCAAATTAAGTTAAAAAGGCAAATAAAGTCAAATAAAATTGAAATGGCCAAATAAAGTAAACTTTTAAATCCAACGTATAGCTCTGGTTTTGTGAAAGTTGAAACCTTTCATATCATATATAAACGTATACTATAAACATTATTTTCATGAGCATTTTCATGTTTATGTAATAGTTGCCGCTGTATTACATTAAGCACCCATCTATCCAGTTGTAGGTGTCGGCATTTTGAAAGTTGAAAATTGTGTTCAAAAGCTTTTTATCAGCGATAAATGGTAATCGTCTGGGGAACCAATATTTAGATAGTCCCTGTTTTTGACTTGATACTACCACTAGGGGCTTCGATAATGGTACATTAAAATATTCTGATCCCTAATTTGATGATATAATATTCTGTGCCAGAAGAGGACCAAAGAAAAATTATCCATGCCTTTTAGTGTTAAATTTTGAACCAGACAAGTTGATTAATGGCGATGAAAAACTTAATAAAATTGTTAGCGCTTCGACAAAACAACCTCACCCCACTTTTAAAGTTACACGGTTGCTACCTTAAAGACAACGTTTGGACTGGTTATTATACACGTAGCTCCATTATAGGTTCTAAATCAACCACTGTTTTATTATAGTAAACAAAAGGAATAGATTTTTTTGTATTAAAGGATATTACTGTCCCGTATTTGCATTCTGTTATTTGGTTATTTATATGCGAAGTTATCGTACGACAATCGACTTTTAGCAAACTAAAAGTTCACATGTACACCCAGTCAGAATGGGGCGTGCAAAGAGAAGCCACACTGTCAGCTGCATGAAGGATTTTTTCCATTTTTTGGCCGTACACCAATGTCACTCTCTCGAAACCAGTACAATGTTAAACGCAGAATTTGAAGTAAAGAATTCACATACAGAACGCTGAAACTGAAATTTGAAATTCAAGCAAAATAAGAAAGAAACAATTAAAGAGGTGTTTGACCAAAGTGAAGTTAAAACATATTTAAATCCATCTATAAGGGCAACTTTGTCCTCGGAAGTTGAATCTTACGTTTCTTCGTAATTTGTATGTAAACAACCTATTTTAAATTATCGATTTTTAGTTGTTGCCAGTGACAAATATTTCATGAATGTTCTGGAACAAATTAGCAATTAATGCAACAGGGAGAGAGAGTGCATGATGAGGACATATAAAACCTTTCAATTAGTTTAATTGAGGTCTGGAGCTGGCGTATGACAGTAACTGCTAGCCTTATGTACTTTAGTCCTTTGTTATTTTATTATCATTGTCATGCATGTTAATTAGTTTCTTAGTTTGTTTCCTATTGTGACATAGGACTTGTATTTCCTATTGAAGTGCGTTTTACTGTTCGTATTACTGTGTGTATTTCATTCTTTATTGGCTAGGGGTATAGGGGAGGGTTGTGATCTCACGAAACATGTTAAACCCCGCCGCATTTGTGCGCCTGTCCCAATCCAGGAGCCTCTGTCCTTCTAAGTCTTGTATGATTTTGATTTAAGTTTATTGTTATGTTTCGGAGTTTAGTATTACGTCTATAATCGCTGAACCAGTACACTTTTTTTTGTCTAGGGGCCAGCTGAAATACGCCTAGCACAACTTTTATTGCGACGCTATATTTAAGTATTCCTTCCGTATCATTTCTTGGAACTGAAATACACCATAAAAGGCAATATATTATCATCATGCAATCGATAAACAAGAAAGAAAAACGCTTTAAGTTGTATGCCAGCCCACCGAGGCGCTTTTTCTGGATATACCTTCATCAGGAACGTCAAAAAGGCGAATACTACAGTATGGTTTACTGCGAGTTGGTCATTTTTCACTGATACTTCTAAATGTTGGGCACTGGGAACACAAAATAGCTTTGAATTATTTATCTCAAACGCTAACCTTATATAAGAGATTTAAATCAACGTAGTTGATTCCGGTTTAAATAGGTTTAATTATATTTTTTTTTTGATAGATGCACAACCTTAAAATTTCAGGATACTGTTATCCCATGTGATGTCTAATATGTTTCATAAAAAAAACCCGACTTCTTCTTTTCATTATTTATTTTGTTATTAAGAATGATTTGACATATTTCATGCTATTTATTTATAACTAAGAATAGTTCTTATCAGAGCCGTGTTTACATCAGTGATTACAGGTACCCCTCTTGTCGCCCCTTTATATTTTTGATATTTTAAGCAAACATTTAAAAAATTAAACTTTCAAAAAGTGAAATAATCAAAATTGCACATTAGGTTTAGTATTTTAAAAGTTTGATCAAGTTTCTAAAATTTCAAATGTATAAACAATATTTAGAATTTTGATATTTTAATAATTTGGTTAAAATTTCAAAATTTCAAAACTTTAACACAATTTGAAATTTTGATATTTTAAAACTTTGATCAAAATTCCAAAAATCTAAAATTTCAAAACTTTTTAAAACTTTGAATTGATAAGTGTTACACGGACCCTGTAACTGTATCGTATGCCCTTAAGAATATTTATTTACTGAGAAAAATGGCCAATTTGGTCACTTATCCATGTATAAATATTTATAAAAGATCATAAAACTTCTATGAAATCAGTTTTCACTAAATGCGATAAATTTTATGCCCCACCTACGATAGTAGAGGAGCATTATGTTTTCTGGTCTGTGCCTCCGTTCGTCCGTTCGTTCGTTCGTCCGTTCGTTCGTCCTGCTTCAGGTTAAAGTTTTTGGTCAAGGTAGTTTTTGATGCAGTTGAAGTCCAATCAACTTGAAACTTATTACACATGTTCCCCATGATATGACCTTTCTAATTTTAATGCCAAATTATAGGTTTGATCCCAATTTCATGGTCCACTGAACATAGAAAATAATAGTGCAAAAGTTCAGGTTAAAGTTTTTGGTCAAGGTAGTTTTTAATGAAGTTGAAGTCCAATCAACTTGAAACTTATTACTCATGTTCCCCATGATATGACCTTTCTAATTTTAATGCCAAATTATAGTTTTGACCCCAATTTCATCGTCTACTGAACATAGAAAATAATAGTGCAAAAGTTCAGGTTAAAGTTTTTGGTCAAGGTAGTTTTTGATGAAGTTGAAGTCCAATCAACTTGAAACTTATTACAAATGTTCCCCATGATACGATCTTTCTACTTTTAATGCCAAATTATAGTTTTGAGCCCAATTTCATGGTCCACTGAACATAGAAAATAATAGTGCAAAAGTTCAGGTTAAAGTTTTTGGTCAAGGTAGTTTTTGATGAAGTTGAAGTCCAATCAAATTGAAACTTATTACACATGTTCCCCATTTTATGATCTTTCTAATTTTAATGCCAAATTATAGTTTTTACCCCAATTTCAATTGTCAAGGTAGTTTTTGATAAAGTTAAAGTCACATCAACTTGAAACTTAGTACACATGTTCCCTATGATATGATCTTTCTACTTTTAATTCCACATCAAAGTTTTGACCCCAATTTCACGGTCCACTGAACATGGAAAGTTATAGTGCGACAAGACAAGACAAAATATTTTATTTCCTCAGACACGAACGTGTACAAGAGGTCAAAACATAATAAAGTATACATATAAATCGACAGCAGAGTAGTGTACGATAATAGCACGTGATTTTCATGACATTGAGACATATACATTTTATATATTACCTATTGAGTTTAAAGGATAACATATGTACAGAATTCTTTCTTATTGTTCACTGATTGTGAGTACATAAATATATATAAATGTATAAAAATTGCATCTACAAAAAATAAGTAATCTTTCTAAGGAAAGTACATACTTTCCTATACACCTTTATGTTGCAAAATGAGAGTAAACCGATTAATTTTTGCCTTGATGGATATTGTAGGTAATAATTAGGTACAAGATTTTGTCTAAGAAGTGATATACTAGGATGTGAACAAACACACAAATAGTGATATTCGTCGCCAATATTTTGATTACATAGATGACATATCCTATTTTCTTTTAAAATATTTTTCCATCTTCCCGTTTCAATTGGGAATTTAAGATTTGAGCATCTCAATTTAGCCATATACAATCTATCAGTATTTCCCAATCGAAGTAGATAGGGTTCTAATTCAAATATACTTTTGAATTTACCATAGAATTCTCCTCTAGAAGAATTATTAATTACAGAAAACCATTGTTGTATAAACTGATCAACAAGTTTTTGTTTGACAAGAGATTTCAATATTTTTCTATTCATAGGTATTTGATCATTCCATATAAAAGTAAGACCACATTCATCAAAAATGGATTTAATGTACGTAACCCATTTAAATTGTGTGGGTTTACTCTGGTGAAGTTGTATCATAAGTCTATATAATGTATTAGATAACTTATTCTCACTTGAGAGCATATCATTCCAAAACATAACCATACGTAGCTTAATAGTAATATCAATGGGATAACGACCCAGTTCCCCGTAAACAATAAAATTTGGCGTACTTTTCCTCACGTGCAGAATATTTTGACAAAACTGCAAGTGCATCCGTTCCAACCCCTGCTTATTTTCAAATCCCCATACTTCACTAGAGTAAATCATTATAGGTAAAATAAGACAATCAAAAAGCTTTAGCTGTATATCTACGGGTATTGCAATATTTCTAATCTTTCTATATAGTGCATACAATGCTTTATTGGACTGTTCCAATAATTTCTTTCTAGCTGAACAAAAAGAGCCGTTATAATTAAATACAATACCCAGATAAGTATATGAGTCTAATACATCAATATTTTTACCATAAATTTCAAAATCTGCTTTAACCTTGAATTTCTTTTTGCTGAAAATTACAATTTTAGTTTTACTTGTATTAACTGTGAGTTTCCACTCATTACAATATTGCTCAAAACCTTTCAATGCATGTTGCAGATCCTCCTCTGACTCAGATAACATAACTGTGTCATCTGCATATAATATTATAAATATTTTTACATAACATAATAAGGTTTCTTTACATTTATCAGATATATTTTCAAGGTCTTTAACATCATTATCTAGTAAAAATTTCTCCAGATCATTCAAAAAGAGAGAAAACAGAAAGGGGGATAAATTCTCCCCTTGTTTCACTCCTATATTACAACTAAAAAATGCAGAAATATCCTTTCCCATTCTAATACATGTCTGGATATTCTGATACATATTATGTATAACTCTCAGTATTTTGCCTTGAATATTATATTGTAGCATCTTTTGCCAAAGTCCAGCTCTCCAAACTGTATCAAATGCACTTTTAAAATCAATGAACGAGCAAAATAATTTTTTACCAAATGAAAAATATAGAGAAATAAGTGAATGTAAAATAAAAATATTATCCATAGTAGAAAACCCTTTTCTGAACCCAGCCTGTGCTCCTGTAATTAAGCCTATTTCATCTGACAATTTATTCAATCTATTGTTGAGCACAGCAGTGAATGTTTTACTAAGACATGAATTGAGAGTAATACCTCTGTAAGAATTCGGGTCAGATTTTGAACCCTTGTTCTTGAAAATTGGAACCATTATTCCTTTGGTCCAACATTCTGGTATAATACCTGTATCTAACACAATGTTAAATAACATTACATACACATTAATCATATCATCTAATGTACATTTAATATATTATCATATCCAGCAGATTTATTATTCTTTAATTTTTTTACAGCACATTTTATTTCTTCTACTGTTATTGGAGAATTTAACAATTCTTCTATATCTGGTGGTAAATTATTAACATCAATATCTATATCAATTTCATCATGTACATTATTTTCATTCATGGATTTAAAATAATCATGTAATGTTTCTACAGATATTTCAGATTTCTCATCTTTATTTTTAACAAATTTATTCAAAATTTTCCAAAACTCTTTCCCTTGTTTTTTTGACGTATTTCTCAATTTTTGTTCAAAGTCAAATTGATAGTTTTTGTATGCTTGGTTTGTAACCATCTTGTATGATTTACTTGTCTCTAGTAGTTGTTTGCGTGTTACTTCATTTTTATGAATGTTATAACGTTTTCTGGCTTTATGATATTTTTTTCTCGAAGTGAGACATTTATTTGTGTACCAGGGTTTTGAGTTCGGTTTCTTTCGTGATTTGTAGTGCGGTTTTGAAAGTGTCGCCTTTGCAGTATTTTGGAAAAGCTCATTTATTTCTCCGGTAATGTTGTCTATGTCTTGTTGAGTGCATGTATCACGTGTGTGTATGTTTTCAAGGTCATTCATTATATTGGTCAGCTGATCTTGACTATTGTGAAATGTATTTACAAATTCGTTTCTGTTATTGTCGTTCCACTTGATTGAAGTTGAGTTTTGTGATGCATCATGTATAATTTCATCATGTGGTAATACTGATTTAAAAACAATGTGTATTGCATTGTGAACATCAGAAAAAAGTGGTACAAAATCAAGTATCTCAAATTCATCTACTAAAGAGAACAATTTGGATGATAAAAGCAAATAATCAATAACACTGATATCTTTACAAGTAGTACGTCCAATACCTATATCAGAACCAAGTCTGGAGTTAGCTATATAAACATTAAGTTTTTTACACATATCCAACAGTTTATGACCATAATTATTAATATTGCAATGACACTCTGACATACGGGATAACGGTATATTTTGAAGCTTCAATTGTTCATAATCTAACATGTATGACAAAATTTCATCATCACTTTCTAACTCAAAAATACCAATCAATGACTCATCAGGAACAATAAAATCATCTCGTGTTCCCGTTTTTGCATTAAAATCTCCAATAAGAGAGACATATGAATCAAATTTATCAGCAAATGTCAATAATTCAATTTCAATTTCTTCAAATGCATCATTATTTGCATATTTAGAATTTTCCGGTGGTATATAAACAGCACCAAATAAAACATCTTTTTCACAGTTTAGTAGACATTTTTGGAATTTAAACCACTGTACATATTGACTTTCACTTTCAATAAAACTGATGAACTGTTTCAAAATATTTTTGTATATAATTACAATTCCACCTGACTTTTTAGTTGCACCCTTTCTATTCTTTGTTACATATGAAAAACCATCAGGAAGATCAATTATATCTAAATCATCTAATTTAGTTTCAACAAAAACTAATACATCATATGTTTGAAAGATGTTTGAAAATTCAGTAAATTTTAGTTTAGACTGTAAACCACATACATTAAGATAATAAACATTCAGTCCAGATAAGTGTTTATTTTGATTCAATACAAAATTGTTTCGTTTCCTTTGTCCTCTTGTACGCCTGTCCTAGTGTCCTGTGGTGTTCTGTGGTGGTATAGACTCTATAGGATTCATCGGCATGGTCCTGTTGTTGTTCCCAGGTACAGACATCGGAGTGTGTTGGTCAGATGGTGGATGTTGAGGTCCTTGATCAGATGGTGGTTGTCGGGGTCCTTGTTGATGTTGTTGGTTTATCTGAGGCACACATTGACGTGGATCGAAACGCCTTTTATTGATAAACAATTTATCCTCTACCAATACTGCTTCATGTCCCTTTTCACGAGCATCTTTCAGAATTGGTATAAGTTCACGCCTCCTTTCTATTATTTCTACTGGAAATTGTTCATGAACATAATATTGGGGTTTTTGTTTAAGTTCTTTTTTTGCTGCTTCCAAAACTCTATTTCTGTCTTTTCTCCTTTCAAACTTTGCAAGTATATTGCGTGGACCTCTGTCCTGTCTGGGCCTAAGCCTGTGCACAACATGAAAATTTATATCTTTACTTTCAAGTCCCAGTTCTGTTTTAATAAAGTCTTTTACTTTTTCTTCTGTGTTTTCTGTTGGATCATGATCATCATAAATGCCTTTAAATATAAGATTGTCTCTCATAGACCTTTTTTGCTGATCAATGATTTTTTCCTGCAGTTTATAATTTTCATCAGTTAATGTTATATTTTGTGTTTCTATTTCTTGTAGTTTTGAATGAAGGCCACCAAGACCCTTGTCTAATGACACAATATTTGATGTTTGTGCTTTTAAATCAGTTTTGATGCCACAAATTTCACTGTCCAGCTTATTACAATGTTCTTCCATATCTACTAGCCTTGATAGAATATCTTCCAAAATGTCAAGTTTTTGCAATTTTTCTCTAACTTCATGCATAAACACTAATAAATCAGGATGAGGTGGAGTTGATATAGGGTGCATCATAGGGATTGGCACTGACGGTGTCTGATGTCCCATGCGAGTGGGGCATCCGTGTACTATGGACACATTCTTGTTGTATATATTTCGCGTTTCATTCCCGATCCGATGCCATGTACGTTCCTCCTATTATATCCAATACGTTTTG
Source organism: Mytilus edulis (assembly GCA_019925275.1). Taxonomy (NCBI): domain Eukaryota; kingdom Metazoa; phylum Mollusca; class Bivalvia; order Mytilida; family Mytilidae; genus Mytilus; species Mytilus edulis. Next base: position 61,722,268 of record CM034355.1, read on the forward strand.
TTCCTTCTAAATCCAATACGTTTTGTTCCTTCTAAATCCAATACGTTTTGTTCCTTCTAAATCCAATACGTTTTGTTCCTTCTAAATCCAATACGTTTTGTTCCTTCTAAATCCAATACGTTTTGTTCCTTCTAAATCCAATACGTTTTGTTCCTTCTAAATCCAATTGATACGTTTTGTATGCAATGATACACAAGAAACAATATGGAATTATTTAGTTTTCAGAAAATAACAGGGATCAACTTGAGTTTTAAGGGAGGGGGGGGTGACCATTTAAATTATAATATTTTATTACACGAATATTAAAAAGAATGTTTGCAGTTTTTGCATTTTACACTCGAGTTAATACTGAAACTTTAAATTTCCAAAAAGATGCCCGAATAAAAAACAATTGCTGGTGAAAGATGGGACATGGAAATGAAGACTTTTTCAGATATTGTCTCATATAGAGAATCACTGAAGGATGACCGAAGCGCCACCCCCTAAGAGTCCTTAGAGCCTGCTTATGAAAACTTCTGGATCCGCTACTAAGAAGAACAGTTATGCTCACATTTTCAGCTAATTATCTAATAAACGTTGTAAATTGGGCCTCTCTATATATGGGACATTCTTTTTTTCGAATCTCGGGATGTCGGGATTTAAATTTATTTAAATACGGGACATCGAATTTCAAGTTTTTAAGCCCCGGATTTCGGGACACTCATCCCCCATATAGGACATATAACGTATACAATTTGGCATTAGGTCAGTCTTTTTTTAAGGAGGTACCATTTCATACTTAGGGAGGCTAGGATGAAAATAAGTATGTCCAGCATTTTTTTACTTGTAGTCTCTGTCATGCCTTTTTATTATTCATTTTTTTCGGTCTATACTTGTTTATACCACTAAAAATCTTATTGCCTTTTTATGACCCGAAACTTGTGTTTTGCCTTGTTTTCAAATTTCATACTACCCCTAAGAATCAAATGGAAGCTCCCTTTATTGACAACACAAATGGCGATCGCTCTACTGACTGCCGGGGTAAGTATCTTTTAACTGTATAAACACATTATGAATGTTTAACTTTAATGCCGTGGACGAGTTTAAAACTCTAGAAGAACTAGATTATGTATGGTACGATCCCTTTAAAATATATTTATGGTACGACAATTTGTTTTTCATTTGAGGGAATTTCAGTTTTCACGGACGGATTTTGTTCGCCTGTTGCTGGGCCTTTTGTTCAAATTATTTTATTGTTCATATTATGTATTTTGTTCGGCAGAATAAACATATCCCTCTTATTTATGGCTAGATTACTGTCTCTTACTGTTACAAGTCCACGATATTTATGTTAGTCAAAAATCCTGTCAAAAAATAAATTTATGATCGAATACACCGATATGACTGCTGTTATTTAAAATGTAAATCGATAATTTGTGTAAAAAAACAATTCAAGAACACAGAATTTGCACCCACTCTGTAGAGAATGTAATATTTTTATGTTATTTTATTTTATTTTATTTTATTTTGAAATTTTATTTTATTATATATTAAAAATAATGTAGCCCTGCATACAGTTATAATCAGTTATTAGTTCTGAAAAATTAAAAAAATCTAAAGTGATGTGTAAATTAATTTCCAAGAGTATATATAATAATATATTTTGTACAATGTGTCTCATAAGCTAAATAGATATGGCTGGGTTTTTATTGTTCTATTCACAGGCACTTGTTTCTGTCAATGTGCAGGCACGGATACAGGGGGAAAAGGGGGGGGGGGAGTTTCGGGGGTTGGATCCCCCTTTTTAATAGACAATCAATGCATTTGAATGGTGACATATAGTTAGAACCCCCCTTTGTCCTGGGTAAGAATCCCCCCCCCCCTTTTTTTTAAATTTCTGGATCCGCCCCTGATGGGTGGCTTACTTTCCACATGGTGACCCTGTACCAAAAATTAATGAGTGTGTGGATGGTAAACCACATGTCTATTAGGTTCTATTAGGTTTTTAATCTATGTATGCCAAGCAACAGGTTGGGAACAAACCCTCTATATGGTGATTATACCTGTATAGAGGGACAATCCTTCTATAGAGGGATAAAATTATCCCTCTGTACTCTATAGAGTGGTATTTTTGTTTAGACTGGATTCATATCAAAATAGGGCAGAATGACATTTTTTACTAATTGATGGCAGTAACTTGCAACAGTTGATACACAAATTGATGTACTTAATTTAAAATGCACATGCCCAGTTTGTTGCTTATCTGACTAAATATACAATCTATTGTTCTCACCATGATTGAAAGCTGTTATGATCAGGTGAATTCCACTCACTTATGCCTCACTGAACAGAATTTCTATTGTTAGCTTTAACATGAAATTTAAAGGTCAACTATTCCTTATGTTGTTGATGATAGGTCTACAATAGATTGCATGTTTTGTCACTTCAACAGAAAACTGGTCATCCCAATTTTTAGTTAGGGAGCTACCATTTGATTTTTAATGTGTGTGTTGTTGTGGGGGGGGGGGGGGGGGGGGGGGGGGGGGTGAGGGGGGCTAGGATGAAAGATTTTGTCCTGCCTTTTGTTTTAATTGTAATCTCTGTCCTGCCTTTTTATTTTTCAGTCTACACGGTCCTGCCTGTTTTTTTTATTAACTTATCCTGACTTTTTACAACAAATGTTGTCCTGCCTTTTTTTTTGCCAAGTTACTCATCCTGCTTTTTTTTACTCAAAATCCTGTCCTGCCTTTTTTTTCAAATTTCATCCTAGCCCCCCCCCCCCCTAAAAATCAAATGGTAGCTCCCTTAAGAGCATATGTTGCACATACATGTATAATGCTAGAGATTATATCTTTATTCAATATAACTAGAAAATGCCATTCTGCCCTAATTTGCTTTTAACCCATTGTAAACAAAAATACCCCTTTAAGAGGGACAATTTTATCCCTTTAAAGAATCATCTCTCCCCCCTAATCCGCCTCTGGGCTTTGAGTCTTACCTGTGTCTTTCTGTACGTATGGAAGTCTATCCACACATTCCAAAGTTGGTTTCTGTTCTTTAACATTAAATTTCTAAACAAAATGTCATGAAACTTGTACACAGATGGTCTGATTAATCATTTTAAAGTTTTAATTGAAAAAACAAAACAAAACAAAAGGGGGAGGGAGGGGGCAAATATGCCCTCTATGCTCCCGTCTCAATCCACCACTGCATAAATTTAAATTTTCTAAAAGGGTGTATACTTGGTTTTGTTAATTTAAAGTCAATAAAGATGTAGACATTCTCAATTTCAATTTGATGATCAAACTTTCTATCGCTTTTAAACATATGCAGAAGAAAGTTCCAAAAACTACACCAATACAATATGAATGACATGTTTTTAAAAGACCACAAAATATTTTGTGTTTGTATATAAATGGTACCGTAAATGTATGATGTTGTCGTCATCTGGATCGTCAGGTGACACATTTGTTATCCAAATGATAACTTTAGTTTTAAGGGCATATCCAATAGTTTATTTCTGACGGTGAGATTTTTTTCCCTTTAAGATATTTTATTCTTCAATTGACAGAGAATCAAATTTTACCAAAAAAAATATATGTTGTTGATTTCGTTTTTGCAAAAAATGCTGCTGAAAATTGAACATTTTTGCATATTTGGAGTGAAAAACGTTTTTTATTTAAAAAAATTAATTATGATTTTTTTATCAATATAAACTTATATAATTGGGCACAAATTGAATCTAAATAATTTAAGATGGTAAGAAAAATCTAACTTTACCATTTAAAGCATTAATTCTTACTCAATTAAAGCCAAAAACGTCATGGTGAACCAAAACAACGCCAAGAAATAAAAATTTGAAATGCACATTTTTTATTTTTTTTAAATATTTCTAACGGTGTCAATTTGGCCAAAGTAAGATATGTTATTCTTTGAAAAAAATTAAATGTCATAAGGTTTTGAAAAATATTTGTCACCATACTCGTTTTTGAGGAAAATTGAGAAATATGATATTGTTTACTCTATCCCTTCTGTGAGCCTCACAAATTGCGCCAAAAAATTAAGACGTTTTCCGAAAATAACGTTATATTTCCCCGCTAATTTTCCAAAGGCAGTGCGACGTATGGTGTGGCAGACAAATGTATTTACACTGTGACTTTGTTGGGTAGTTGTCTATATGTCTATATGGCACTCATATCACATCTTCTTATTTATAATGAACCAGTATCTGGACGAGATAACAATTCAGTTAGTTAAACTATTGTGTTCGTCAAAATTGTGAAACCTACAAACTGTGGAATTACAGACTATTTAAATAGTCCCTCTGGTAGCTTTCATCCCTCTTTCAAAAACAAAAGTATTACGCGTTAGAAATTCGTTTCTGTGTCTCGATCTATAGCACATTAAGCAGGGTTAATTTTCATATTATATTTCCATTTGATTTTATTGTTCTGAATATTCATATAGTATGCCACTTGACGTCCGTCATCCATAATAATTATTTATTTTACCCTTACTTTACAATGAAGCGTTTTGCGTATATTGAAATTAACAAAGAGCACGTGCAATTTCGCAACCAAACACTTGTCTTAAAACTCACTGACTCCGTATTATTTATTAATTTTGCAGTTTCAGGCTTTTTGTTCTTTATGGCTTCTAGCTATAACAAGTCTCTATGTTGACTCTTAGTGTTTTGAGTTATATGGGTTGTTGGGTTGCTGTCATATTAATGTATACTTTTAAATCTTTTTTCAAAACAAAAGGATTGATTTCGGTATGGGCCTTTTATAGCTGACTACGCGGTATGGGCTTTGCTCATTGTTGAAGGCCGTACAGTGACCTTTAGTTGTTAATGTTTGTGTCATTTTGGTCTTTTTGTGGGTAGTTGTCTCATTGGCAATCATACCACATCTTTTTATATATATATTCACATCTCTGTACTTATCCGACAGTATATCTTTGCTAAAATTGGGTGCGGCCGTTAAGTTGCTCGGATGTATTAATTTGCAGCTTTGTTTAGGCGAAATAAAAATGCGGTATATCCTATGCATAGTGCAGTGAGAGTCTCGCTTATCTATACGTTAAACAAACATCTAAATGAATGGTTGGAAGGATATACGAACTTCGAATAAAATCTTTAAACAACAACAAAGGGTACATGAATCTTCAAATAAGTCACAATTCTGATTTTAACACATATGCTGCGCCTTTTGCAGTTGTAGATGAAAAAAACCTTTATTAAACAAAAGAGATCAGTAAAACAATAAATTGAGAATAAACGAAAGGGCTGAAAATCAAGCATGACTGTCATTGTTTTACGCTTCAATATATGAGTTACTGCATATACACAATGGAGATTGTTTTCTGTTCTACAGCCCTCCACTTAGTTTGGCTGCATACAATGTCACTACTGATGTTGACTTCTATTTTATTATTGATTATATTCAAGCAAATGAATTGAAAGAAAAACAAAATATAAATAAAAACAAAATCCCAAAACTGAAAAACTGTTTGAGACAATTATCATTTGCGAACTAATGATTATGCATCACTATATAAAACTGATAAATTGATTGCTCCTGTGATCCAGTGGCAAATATATCACGCATATTTACGACGAGGCGAAAGTGAATCTAAAGTAAATCATTGATAAATTATTATGATAAAGAGTTTGCTAGTGGTAATCAAATGTCGTACCAGAATAAAGTTGAATAAGATCAAAATCTTGAGTTAAGCTATTACCCCCCCCCCCCCCCCTTTTTTCACCAATTTTGTATTATGGAATTTCGATGGCTGTTTTTTTACCCTATCCTATTTTGGATCCGCGGAGTTTGTGAGGCCTTATCAACTAGTCAAGACCTTCATGAAGACCTACACCTCTTTTTTTTTTTGCTAAATTATATTAGTTTCTTCAAACACCTCAAACACCAATATGTCAGATATTTTCTACTTGTATGTCAGTGTATATATTACAATGTTATCCTATTTCATTTTTTTTTTAAAATATTACAGTGTCATCTTTTGTTTTATAACGTACATTGTTGACGAGTTAAAGGTCGTATTCATTTAAAAAGCTACTGTACATTAATAGCACTTCAACTCAAAGCTTGGTGAATGTTAGTTTACGCCGTATTTAATTTTTCTCAAGAAACCTTTTTTTTCCATCTTTCTCAAGTTGAACCAGTTTTCTATTCTGAATGACAAAATCTCTGAAAAGTTTGGTAAAGACTTAATTTCAATTTGCATTCTAATGCAGTAATAAATCATTATGCAGTTGTTCTCTTGTTCCTTCCTGCATGTATTGCCGATAATTTCAATCAAACGGGAACTAAGTGAGTATGGTCTATAATGATCAAGATAACTGCATTTCTTTTATGATAGATCAATAGGACAAACATATCTATAAAGATTTGAGGTCTAATTTCTGTTAATATTTTGTATTAGTTTATGGCCGATTCCCGCCTTGCTCTTTTCTTTGATGAAAGCACCCTCCCTTTCCAGACGGCCATAGCAATATTCCAATGGTGATTCCGTTATGACGTCGTTGAAACAACGTTAAATTACGGGAAACAATAGATGACGTTTACGTTTGTTATTACCTCCCCTGAAACTGTTGGATATGCCCTTAAGTGAATCAATCTCTATGAAATCTTTTAAAAGGTTCAATACCACAAAAAGAAGGTTGGGATTGATTTTGGGGAGGATCATGTCCCAAGCGTTTTGGAATTAGGGGTCCCAAAGGGGCCCAAAAAAGCATTTTTTTTCTACTTTCAGGATATCATCTTGTGTATAAGTATTTCAATTGCTCTGAAATTTTACCACAATATTTGATAACACAGGTAGAAGGTTCATATTGATTTTGGGGGTAATGGTCTCATTAGAGAGTACTTCGAATACTCTCAGATCTGTTCATTGTGTCTTTTTGCGTCGGGATGTATAAGTACCCGGCCACGTCCACTTGTATATTTTGTCTCTCTGATGAGTTAAGCCTTAAAAAAGAATACTGTTTTATATATATATATATATATATGTTTGATGAACTCCCTTCACTGCTTAAAAATTACGTATTAAGAAATGATGATTGTCTTGAGATGGTTAGATGTAGATTTATATTTAGACATGTTAGAAGTTACTATTAATTAGTATTAATTTTAACCATGTCTGTACGTCATTTTATATTTTGATATTTTATGATATTTTCTTCAACATGTTATTTTTGCAAACTCTTTTTGAGGGGATTAATATTCAACAGCTGGTTCATTAGACCACATTCATCATGTTCATTTCTGTGTCAGAAACTTATGCTGTGTAAACTATTTAATCGCAATCCAAATTCAGAGCTGTATCAAGCTTAAATGTTGTGTCCATACAATGTACTTGCCCCAACTGCTCAGGGTTCATCATCTGTGGCCGTAGAAAGCTGCGCCCTGCAGAGCATCTGGTTTTGAAAGTAAAACAAACTTTTGGTGTACAAAATTTGGTTCGTGATAGCAAAATTAACTTGAAATAACAGTCACTTTCTCCCTAGTACCCAGTTAACCCTAGTAATGCCCTATATATAACTTATGAATTGTGAACCATTTCAACCAATTGAGTTGAATCTTACACAATTTGATTGGATAAAGCTACAATCAATTTACTTTCAAACTGTTAATTATTTTTTTTTCACACGCATATATATTGAGGAAATCAGAACATGCATGAATCAAACAAAAGTTTTCCTATAATTGAATGCATGTTTGATAAATTTAAATGCAAATATATTTGCTGCAACTCATTTAAAACCTTCTTCCCTGATGAGAACGGTAAATATGCTAGATATTTTTACTGGAGGTTTGATGAGATTATTGATGCTGTTATTATTTTTTCCTTGATAATGAACATTTCAGCAACACAGTTCGATCATCAACAAGTTGTAGGTATTCCTTTGGGCACTTATTGTGCCCCTTTTATTGCATTATTGCATTTTATTGATAAATTCAACAACATTTACTCATAATTATCTTGATGCTATTTTCCCGTTTAATAATCAAGAATTTGCTCAATATACTGTGGAAATTTACCCAAACAAACTTACTTTAAATAAACCTAATTTTAACAGTAACAACGGTCCTTATTGTCGATTTTTCAATCCTTATTGTTAATTTTATTTTTTGGATTGTGATGTTCCTTTGGCACCATCTTACAGTGTTCATATGTCACTACTTGTTCGCTTAATGCCCGTGTCTGTAGTGATGTTTTTCATTTTAACAAATGTAATCTATATATATTATTGGTAAATTACTAAGCCAGGGATTTCGTTACCAAAAATTACTTAAAACCAAATACTAAATTCTTTAGTAGACACAAAGATTTGGTTTTGAATTTTTGTTTAAGGCTAAGTGAGTGTAATTGCACGTCTCTAGCATAATACGGGATTAAAAATGTTATTCATTAGTTATGGCAGTTATCTCCCTTACTCCAAGAAAGAAAAATGGACACACAAAAGAGAAATTTTCTACTTTGTGCGGTCTATCATCATCATCAGACAGAATCCAGAAAGCATGTCTGTGCTGTCGTAAAACCTCATAGAGGATACCTGAATTACTCCAGTTAGAAATCTGTTTTTATTTTATACGGCACACGTAGGAGAAGGCATTTCGAGATTTTTTATATCAACAGAAAGTAAAAACGCCTCATGCACAACAAAATTACAAACAAATGTGATAATTCTTTTTCTATAGATATCAATAGAATAACATGAAACCTGAATTGATCCAACAATATCGTGTTATAAAGTAGCACTTTTGAACGAAAAATATTGGTGCAACACTTTTAAAGTCAGACATTTGTCAGAAGAACAAAGACGGAAAAAAAAAAAAAAAAGATGAGGCCCACAAAAATTTACTCAAAAACCATTAAGAGATCTGTATCATCACTCTATCAATTATCTTAGAATAAGTTAATACTATATGTCATTCAAATCCCATTTTCAAACTTATTTTATATGTGCAGAAATTAAACAGGTGTCTTGAAATTGAAAGTACAAATGTAAGATAAAAATATAACGTGTCATTTTTTCTTGATCAAATTCCAATTTTTTTTGCCAGTATGTTCATTATTCAAAATGAGAATGATTAGAGAATGTAATTTTTTTGTAGATTCTAACATTTTTATTCTCACTAGTCTCAATATTCAAGATTATGAATGAATAAAATATAAGTAGTATTACAGTTAAAGAAAAGAGGTAAGGGAAGTTATGTGACACTTGTAACTGCAATCTAATATTTAATGTAATGAGAGGTGAAATGAGTTAAGACTAACATTTCGATACCATTTTAAAGTTTTTTTTAAAAATAAATCAAAGTTTCCTGCAACGGATGTTTAACGATCTCAGTGATTATACATGAGGATCTTGCACGGTAAGCTCTATGCTTTAGATCTCACAAAACAAGTTTAACCCCACCGCAATTTTGCGCCTGTCCGAAGTCTGGAACCTCTGGCCTTTGTTCATGTTGTTAGTCTTGTACGATTTTTAAATTTAGTTTCTTGTGTATAATTCGGAGTTAAGTATGATGTCCTTTATCACTGTACTAGTATACATATTTTCAAGGGGCCAGCTGACGGACGCCTATGGGTGTGGAAGTTTCTCCCTTCATTGAAGACCCATCGTTGGCCTTCGGCTGTTGTCTGCTCTATGGTCGGGTTGTTGTCGCTTTGACACATTCCCCATTTCCTTTCTCAATTTTATTTAACCTACTTCATGATTATATAAGAATTGAGAAGCCCGTGGTTTACTGATGGTCATTCATTTTGGTTCATGTCTTTCACTTCACAACATAGTATTTATTTTTCGTAAATATTTTGTTGAAATATTATTTGGCCGTTGATTTTCTCTGTTTTAATTTTTTTCGCATTTTTTAAGTCCCAAGCTTTAATAGCTTACACATTATGGTTTTTATACCCCTGATTTAAAAAAAGGGGGGTATACTGTTTTACCTCTGTCTGTCCTTCCCTCAGTCAGTCCATCCGTCCCATGAATATTTTTCGGCGCATTTTTCTCAGGCCCCCGACCCTGTCATTTAAACAATTTTACTAATTCATACTCTTTATTTTTCTTTCAGATGGTGTAGAGAAAGCGTACAGAAGAAGAAAATTGAAAGTTGAGTATAGTTTACTTTACATAGGCCCCTACCCTGTCATTTAAACAATTTTATTAATTCATACTCTTTATTTTTCTTTCAGATGCTGTAGAGAAAGCGTACAGAAGAAGAAAATTGAAAGTTGAGTATAGTTTACTTTACATAGGCCCCTACCCTGTCATTTAAACAATTTTACTAATTCATACTCTTTATTTTTCTTTCAGATGCTGTAGAGAAAGCGTACAGAAGAAGAAAATTGAAAGTTGAGTATAGTTTACTTTACATAGGCCCCTACCCAGTCATTTAAACAATTTTACTAATTCATAATCTTTATTTTTCTTTCAGATGCTGTAGAGAAAGCGTACAGAAGAAGAAAATTGAAAGTTGAGTATAGTTTACTTTACATAGGCCCCTACCCTGTCATTTAAACAATTTTACTAATTCATACTCTTTATTTTTCTTTCAGATGCTGTAGAGAAAGCGTACAGAAGAAGAAAATTGAAAGTTGAGTATAGTTTACTTTACATAGGCCCTACCCTGTCATTTAAACAATTTTACTAATTCATACTCTTTATTTTTCTTTCAGATGCTGTAGAGAAAGCGTACAGAAGAAGCAAATTGAAAGTTGAGTATAGTTTACTTTACATAGGCCCCTACCCTGTCATTTAAACAATTTTACTAATTCATACTCTTTATTTTTTCTTTCAGAAGCTGTAGAGAAAGTGTACAGAAGAAGAAAATTGAAAGTTGAGTATAGTTTACTTTACATAGGCCCCTACCCTGTCATTTAAACAATTTTACTAATTCATACTCTTTATTTTTCTTTCAGATGCTGTAGGGAAAGCGTACAGAAGAAGCAAATTGAAAGTTGAGTATAGTTTACTTTACACAGGCCCCTACCCTGTCATTTAAAACAATTTTACTAATTCTTACTCTTTATTTTTCTTTCAGATGCTGTAGAGAAAGCGTACAGAAGAAGAAAATTGAAAGTTGAGTATAGTTTACTTTACATAGGCCCCTACCCTGTCATTTAAACAATTTTACTAATTCATACTCTTTATTTTTCTTTCAGATGCTGTAGGGAAAGCGTACAGAAGAAGAAAATTGAAAGTTGAGTATAGTTTACTTTACATAGGCCCCTACCCTGTCATTTAAACAATTTTACTAATTCATACTCTTTATTTTTCTTTCAGATGCTGTAGAATTCATACTCTTTATTTTTCTTTCAGATGCTGTAGAGAAAGCGTACAGAAGAAGAAAATTGAAAGTTGAGTATAGTTTACTTTACATAGGCCCCTACCCTGTCATTTAAACAATTTTACTAATTCATTCTCTTTATTTTTCTTTCAGATGCTGTAGAGAAAGTGTACAGAAGAAGAAAATTGAAAGTGGAGTATAGTTTACTTTACATAGGCCCCTACCCTGTCATTTAAACAATTTTACTAATTCATACTCTTTATTTTTCTTTCAGATGCTGTAGAGAAAGCGTACAGAAGAAGAAAATTGAAAGTTGAGTATAGTTTACTTTACTTAGGCCCCTACCCTGTCATTTAAACAATTTTACTAATTCATACTCTTTATTTTTCTTTCAGATGCTGTAGAGAAAGCGTACAGAAGAAGAAAATTATAAGTTGAGTATAATTTACTTTACATAGGCCCCTACCCTGTCATTTAAACAATTTTACTAATTCATACTCTTTATTTTTCTTTCAGATGCTGTAGAGAAAGCGTACAGAAGAAGAAAATTGAAAGTTGAGTATAATTTACTTTACATAGGCCCCTACCCTGTCATTTAAACAATTTTACTAATTCATACTCTTTATTTTTCTTTCAGATGCTGTAGAGAAAGCGTACAGAAGAAGAAAATTGAAAGTTGAGTATAATTTACTTTACATAGGCCCTACCCTGTCATTTAAACAATTTTACTAATTCATACTCTTTATTTTTCTTTCAGATGCTGTAGGAAACATGTACAGAAGAAGAAAATTGAAAGTTGAGTATAGTTTACTTTACATAGGCCCCTACCCTGTCATTTAAACAATTTTACTAATTCATACTCTTTATTTTTCTTTCAGATGCTGTAGAGAAAGCGTACAGAAGAAGCAAATTGAAAGTTGAGTATAGTTTACTTTACATAGGCCCCTACCCTGTCATTTAAACAATTTTACTAATTCATACTCTTTATTTTTTCTTTCAGATGCTGTAGAGAAAGTGTACAGAAGAAGAAAATTGAAAGTTGAGTATAGTTTACTTTACACAGGCCCTACCCTGTCATTTAAACAATTTTACTAATTCATACTCTTTATTTTTCTTTCAGATGCTGTAGAGAAAGCGTACAGAAGAAGCAAATTGAAAGTTGAGTATAGTTTACTTTACATAGGCCCCTACCCTGTCATTTAAACAATTTTACTAATTCATACTCTTTATTTTTTCTTTCAGATGCTGTAGAGAAAGTGTACAGAAGAAGAAAATTGAAAGTTGAGTATAGTTTACTTTACATAGGCCCCTACCCTGTCATTTAAACAATTTTACTAATTCATACTCTTTATTTTTCTTTCAGATGCTGTAGAGAAAGCGTACAGAAGAAGAAAATTATAAGTTGAGTATAATTTACTTTACATAGGCCCCTACCCTGTCATTTAAACAATTTTACTAATTCATACTCTTTATTTTTCTTTCAGATGCTGTAGAGAAAGCGTACAGAAGAAGAAAATTGAAAGTTGAGTATAGTTTACTTTACATAGGCCCCTTCCCTGTCATTTAAACAATTTTACTAATTCATACTCTTTATTTTTCTTTCAGATGCTGTAGAGAAAGCGTACAGAAGAAGAAAATTGAAAGTTGAGTATAGTTTACTTTACATAGGCCCCTACCCTGTCATTTAAACAATTTTACTAATTCATTCTCTTTATTTTTCTTTCAGATGCTGTAGGAAACGTGTACAGAAGAAGAAAATTGAAAGTTGAGTATAGTTTACTGTACATAGGCCCCTACCCTGTCATTTAAACAATTTTACTAATTCATACTCTTTATTTTTCTTTCAGATGCTGTAGAGAAAGCGTACAGAAGAAGCAAATTGAAAGTTGAGTATAGTGTACTTTACATAGGCCCCTACCCTGTCATTTAAACAATTTTACTAATTCATACTCTTTATTTTTTCTTTCAGATGCTGTAGAGAAAGTGACAGAAGAAGAAAATTGAAAGTTGAGTATAGTTTACTTTACACAGGCCCCTACCCTGTCATTTAAACAATTTTACTAATTCATACTCTTTATTTTTCTTTCAGATGCTGTAGAGAAAGCGTACAGAAGAAGAAAATTGAAAGTTGAGTATAGTTTACTTTACATAGGCCCCTACCCTGTCATTTAAACAATTTAACTAATTCATACTCTTTATTTTCCTTTCAGATGCTGTAGAGAAAGCGTACAGAAGAAGAAAATTGAAAGTTGAGTATAGTTTACTTTACATAGGCCCCTACCCTGTCATTTAAACAATTTTACTAATTCATACTCTTTATTTTTCTTTCAGACATTATTATATAATTTAGGGTCTGACATTTATGATTTAATTACTGTATTTTGTTAAATTTTGCTGAATCAATTATTAATTAAAGTAACTTAATTGGACAAAGAATTAATTTTACAATTTAGTTTGATATATAAAGAAGTTGTAGTTAAAGAAATGTCTCCCCATACTTATTTTTATTCATTCCCTAGGCTAGATCTCTTTAACTTACCTGGTTCAATTACATGTATAGCAAAAAGGTGAACTTTTGCCATCATTTTGTATACATTATAGAAGTAAGATGTGTTACATTGTACATAATTGTCAGTGACTCAACTGTCCACCAGAGCTCATATGAATTGGAAGTAGGCAATTATAGCTACACAACTATAAAACCTTCAACAATGAGAAAAACGTATATCCAACATGAAAAATACCAAACAATTCAAATAAAGACATCAAAGACATAATAAATAATAAAACAATTTATGAAGAAAATATGACAGATATAAACGAACAACCACTGAACTACAGGCTCTTTATTATCAGTATCTGTTCGTCATATTAATATCTGTAATATTATATCTGTTAACATTTCATTAAAATATCCATTAACTCACACCCCTATTCAAATTGAAACCAAACTTCATAACAATATTTACTAAACTGTTAATTTATCATTGCATCATGTAATACCTTTTATATTAATTCTTGCAGGACATGCAACTTTTATTGGAAAGGAGACAGGAAAAGTGCTGTCATTCGATTTAAGAAGCAAGACATGTAAGATTTGTGAGTTCCATCAAAACAGAAAGAGACAGTTCCGGAGCATCAGTGTCATTTGAATTGGCATGGGTCTAGTAAATCCATGGAGGCAGATATGGCAGTGTCCATGGTCCACAGATTAAAAGATGATGTATGTGAAATGAATGGTATGCTTCATATTCAATAAAAGAATTTTGAAATACAATTTCATTAAATGAATTCCCAAAAATGAATTGAAAATATCATATAAAGGGAAATAACTCTTATTTCAAATTGCTTTCATATTAGAAAGGTGATTATTTTGTGATTTTTACAGGAAACTTTGATTTTGTTCTTATGTATACACTTTTATAACCTAAAATCAAGTTGTTAATGCTATAACATGACCAATGTCATGTACAAATCCAGTTTATATTTATTTAAGTTGCTTTATTTACATTAGCTACATGTAATTAAATAGGGCAGAATATAACAGCTATCACTATTTTCCAAATAAAGAAATATGCTTGCTGTTGTATATCTTGACCGCTCTTGTGTTGGCTTTTTGTAGGTTTATAATTATTATTCAATCTTCATTTCAGTCATACATGCTGATAATGATGCAGCAACATCAGCCAGACTTGGAGGTTGAGTTTGGAAACATACAGAAAAAAGATGACCAGAACCATATGAAGAAGGGGTTATCAACATCTTGTATGATATTTCAAAGAGGTCTTTTTACAAATTAATTTTAGTGTTACAAGTATTTCTATGACAAGGCTTAATGTGTTTAATGCCATATGAAGAAGGGGTTATCAACAAGCTTGTATAATATTTCAAAGAGGTATTTTTACAAATTAATTTTAGTGTTACAAGTATGTCTTTGACAAGGATTATTGTGCTTAATGCCATGTGAAGAAGGGGTTATCAACAAGCTTGTATAATATTTCAAAGAGGTATTTGTACAAATTAGTTTTAGTAAGTCTATGAAAGGCTAACTGTGCTTAATGCCATGTGAAGAAGGGGTTAATAACATTTCAAAGAGGTATTTGTACAAATTAATTTTAGTGTTACAAGTATGTCTTTGACAAGGCTTAATGTGCTTAATGCCATGTGAAGAAGGGGTTATCAACAAGCTTGTATAACATTTCAAAGAGGTATTTGTACAAATTAATTTTAGTGTTACAAGTATGTCCATGACCAGGCTTAATGTGTTTAATACCATGTGAAGAAGGGGTTATCAACAAGCTTGTATAATATTTCAAAGAGGTATTTGTACAAATTAATTTTAGTGTTACAAGTATGTCTATGACCAGGCTTAAGCCCAATCTTTTACTAAATCAAATCATACTTATAGATCTTATTATATTGATCTGTGAAGACTACTAACTCTAAAAAAACCATTTCAATGAAATTTCAATTTTGTGTTGTTCAGACATATAAAGGTCTTTGTGTTGATTGAATTCACAAACATTACATGTACATTGAAAATTGAAAGAACTATTAGTATATATGTATACATGTATGAGTAATCTTCATGGCCTAAATTATGGAACATAACCAAATAGTTTTTAGTGAGGCTATATAAAGTTTAGAACAGAAAGGTAGACATTAAAAAAATAGAAACTAGGACCTTTTTTTTATAATTGAAAGGCAGATATATTAAGGTGTTTTATGTAAGGGATGTGACAATGAAGATGACACTAAGATTGGACTGCAAAGAATTGTACCACATATTTTTGGATCACATGAAAATTGTAAAGATGCTGACTGGTGGAGGTATCATCAAGATCCAGAAAAATGTATGTAAGATCTTTAATACTGGTAATGACAATATATTATTTTCTGTATTGTCTTATTTCTCAAAGAAATAACAGATATAAGAAGATGTGGTATGAGTGCCATTGACACACCTCTTCCATCCAAGTCACATTTTGTAAAAAGAAACCAATTATACATATATATCAATCCTAAAATCCCAAAAATTAATTCTTTTATACAATGTATGCAGAATCTAACCGTGTATTAAGTTTTTGGAATTATGGCAGGGTTTTTAAATTGGTCAACATTGAGGTCCAATGGGTCAAAAATTAAACTTTTGATTTAAAAAAAAAGAAATATCTGGGGGTCTTTTATATGCTGAACATAACCATGTATTTAGATTTTTGATTTTAGGTCAGACCTCTGTGGTCGTATCAAGCTGCACCTTTTTTTTCTAAGAACTCCCCTTTTTTCTTAACACCTCCTGCCCCTTTTTTATAATTTCGGCCCATTTACATAATTATTGAGCATATATACTAACACTAAAGTTTCAGGCTAAGTATTTTGTGAAAATTAAAATTTGATAAACTTTATTTTCATTTCATTCATTTCCATTTCAGGTATAAAAGTTTACCAAATAAACCGCTCAAGTCTGAAGGATTAAAGGTTGAATTGAATAATTTAGTGCAAAGAAATGATTGGTAGGAGTAAATCTTTAAATGATCTTGGATCTACACAGTCAAATGACAGCTTTAACCAGCTTGTATCTGTAAAAGCACCCAAATCAAGGTAATTTATATGTGGTATTTGCATGTCAGTCCACATTCTATAGCAACAATGAATACAAGTATAAAAAATATGTGGTATGATTACCAATAAGACAACTCTCTACAAGAGACCAAATGACACAGAAATTAACAGCTATGGGTCACAGTAAGGCCTTTAACAATGAGCAATTCTCATATGACATATCGGTAGTTAATTAGCTATAAAAGGACCCAATTCACATAGTTATGTTTAGATATAAGAATATGTGGTAATAGTGCCGATGAGACGCACCTCTTCCATCCAAGTCACAATTTGTAAAAAGAAACAAATTATACATATGTCACAGTACAACATTCAACACAATGTAAACAAGAAAACTAAAGGCCAAAGTAATGTAAAAAATAAACAAATGAAAAACAAATATGTAACATTGCAATAATTGACAGCTAGTTCAAAGCCAATAACAAAAAAAAAACCTGCATGCATATAAAATTTAGATAAAAAGATAAATGTTGAAATTGTTTGTTTTTAGGAACCAAGCTACAGTTTGCACTGGTTGGATCAGTTATAATTAAGCGAGTATTACTCTAAATTATAACAATCATTGGTTTTCACTACTTTAAAACATTTTTTTTATATATTTCACTGTTGTAGTTAAAGCATCCATATCTTGATTGTATCTGTAAATACTTTCTTCTTTTTCTTTAGTGAATCTTAAACAATGTAATTTTTTCAGGATTCATATTATAGAAAAATCAAAATTGACCTTCAGATATCATCCAAAGTCACCTTTGCCTTACATTGTGCTTTATTGTTAGCATACATGTCTGGAGCTGGCATGTCAGCTAACTGCTGGTAGTCTGTTGTAATTTATGTATTATTGTTGTTTGGTTTATTTTCTTTTGTTACATCTTCTGACGTCAGAATCGAACTTCTCTTGAACTGAATTTTAATGTGCTTGTTGTTATGCATTTACTTTTCAACAATGGCTAGAGGTAGAAACAGTAGAAACAGTGCTTTACAAGATAGTCAGTCTCAGTACAGTAGAAACTGTGTCTTACAAGATAGTCAGTTTCAGTACAGTAGAAACTGTGCATTACAAGATAGTCAGTCTCAATACAGTAGAAACTGTGCATTACAAGATAGTGAGTCTCAGTACAGTAGAAACTGTGCATTACAAGATAGTCAGTCTCAGTACAGTAGAAACTGTGCCTTACAAGATAGTCAGTCTCAGTACAGTAGAAACAGTGCCTTACATTTCAAGATAGTCAGTCTCAGTGCAGTAGAAACTGTATCTTACAAGATAGTCAGTCTCAGTACAGTAGACACAGTGCCTTACAAGATAGTCAGTCTCAGTACAGTAGAAACTGTGTCTTACAAGATAGTCAGTCTCAATACAGTAGAAACAGTGCCTTACATGTCAAGATAGTGAGTCTCAGTACAGTAGAAACAGTGCCTTACAAGATAGTCAGTCTCAGTACAGTAGAAACAGTGCCTTACAAGATAGTCAGTCTCAATACAGTAGAAACAGTGCCTTACATGTCAAGATAGTGAGTCTCAGTACAGTAGAAACAGTGCCTTACAAGATAGTCATTCTCAGTACAGTAGAAACAGTGCCTTACAAGATAGTCAGTCATTGTTATTATTATCCTGCTTGGTTCTTGAAATATATAATAGGAATACTTGTAAACTGTAAATATAAAAAAAGAAGATGTGGTATGATTGCCAATGAGACAACTACCCACAAAAAGACCAAAATGACACAAACACTAAAAACTATAGGTCACCGTACAGCCTTCAACAATGAGCAAAGCCTGTGTTCGAAAATATTTTTGAAACACAATATTGCTATATGTATAATATTTAATTATTCTATATTTTTCTTTATATTTTTATATAAAATATCATTCATACAATAAAACTATGAAACAAGTTTATTTCTACAAACTTTGATATATGGGAGATAACTCAATTTATGTGATAATTGTTGATAGATCAAAGTTTTGAAATGTTGTGTTTTCATGTTATATGATTTACTTATTTCTAGAATACATTAATATCATTTAAAAAAAAATTACAGCAATTTGTATCTTATATACCGGTATGGGATTCACATTTGCATGGTTGTAGCTCCTGTACAGGTTAATTACTTGATCACTGAAGTAAGTTGCTTTTGCATGAACTGAATTTTAATGTGCGTATTGTTATGCGTTTATTTTTCTACATTGGTTAGAGGTATAGGGGGAGGGTTGAGATCTCACAAACATGTTTAACCCCGCCGCATTTTTGCGCCTGTCCCAAGTCAGGAGCCTCTGGCCTTTGTTAGTCTTGTATTATTTTTATATTAGTTTCTTGTGTACAATTTGGAAATTAGTATGGCGTTCATTATCACTGAACTAGTATATATTTGTTTAGGGGCCAGCTGAAGGACGCCTCCGGGTGCGGGAATTTCTCGCTACATTGAAGACCTGTTGGTGACCTTCTGCTGTTGTTTTTTATTTGGTCGGGTTGTTGTCTCTTTGACACATTCCCCATTTCCATTCTCAATTTTGCTTTTGCATTAGTTCAATTTACACATTGGTATGTTTCTTTCAGATTACAATTGAGGATGAAGATATCTTTTATAGAAGGCCATCTGATATAATCAATTTGCAGCTATCAAAAGTTAAAATTGCCGAACAAATGCAATGATATATTTTTATCTGTCTGTCAAACCCTCCATATGTCTTGTAAGGGCATAAAGGGAAATAAGGATAGTCCAAAATATTTTAATGGAGATAATTGAACTATTCTAAGTTTAATATTGCAATATGTGTCAACACTGGACTTGTAAACACAACTCCTCATAAATTGCATGATCGTTATTGAAGAAACATTACTTATAATGTTACAATAAGCAATTGAGAATGTGCACAATGGAACATAATTGTGGTTTTAAAATATTTCAAGGGAGATAATTGAATTAACTGAATCTTTATTGCAATGTTGCAACAGGTCTTAATGTAAGATCATTATGTAACAACCCTCTTTAATAGCTTGAATGAAATTGATCAAACTTTTTACAGTTGCAGTACACAATCATGGAATAATTGTTATTAACTGTTTAAGTCTCTTTATTACTTGCAAAAGCAATGAATATTTGTGTTCTCTGACAAATTCTTATAATTTTGTTTACCGTGTAGCAGTGATCCTTCTCTCCCCCCTCCCCACCCCCACAATTTTTAAAAATCATATCTTTTGCTTTAACATTTCTGATACAGGTATCC
This sequence comes from Mytilus edulis, assembly GCA_019925275.1. NCBI lineage: Eukaryota > Metazoa > Mollusca > Bivalvia > Mytilida > Mytilidae > Mytilus > Mytilus edulis. The sequence continues at coordinate 61,742,411 of CM034355.1, forward strand.
AAAAGAATCAAATTTCATATCACACCAGAACAAAGGGATAAAGCGGGGAAAAGACATCAAGTCTCTTATGGCCAACAAACCAAAAGACAAAGATTATTTGTTGGTGACCATGTGCGCAATGGAGTCAATGGTGAAAGTTGGAAAGTTTATTTTTTATACATTACTTTTATTCTCAAAAGTTGTAATAACCAGCATGCCTTGCAATATTTTGCATTTCCTCAGTAATGGCAAGAGTATGAAAAGGATTTTAAAAAAAACATAATACAAATATAAATAATGTGAAGCAACTAATATAAGATTCATGATATTGCTCGTTATCTTCCAGAATACTTTAATAATCTTTAACATATAATGGCCAAATAAAATCTATCAAAGAATCTATAACCAGAACTACAAAGATTTTGTAGTCTTGCTTTATGTAAACATGCATTTTATTATACATGTACCCTAAATATTAAGGAGAGATACATATTGATGTGTAAGTTTGTTCATCTGTACATTTGTCTGTTTGTCCGTAAAAACAGTCCGTAAAAACATGTTTTTATGCTACATAGCTAAAAATAAAAATGTGAGAAAAAAAATCTGGCTATTCTATAAAATTCCACATAGTATAAACAATTTTTAATAACACAGAGTTCAGATTTTTTCCTTATATTTTAATAGTGAAGGGAAAGTGATGTATTATTCCTATTTGAAAAAAGATGTTATTGTTACTTCACAGCTGGGTAAAGGATTGATGGACAATACAATTGCAGCAGAGTTTTGTCACAGTATGGGTGCTGCAGCTGAAGAAAATTGCAGATTTTATAAGGTGAGAAATATTATACAATGATCATGATAAATATATAACATTACTGTCAATGCTTTAGACATTACCTAATGATGTTTTTGTACTGCAACTATAAACACATTGATAGCTATTCAAATTTTAACACACTCTTTTCAGACTTTTTTTCATCTCAAATGAACCCATAATGGTGGAAAATTTGGCCCTGATGAAATCAACATTGCACAAAATATTAATTTCTTACTATAATCAGGAAACAACACCACATTTACATGTAGTTGCAGTTAGAAGTATGCCAAAGAAATATTGTGTATTTTTATGTCCCCACTTTTATAGCGCAGAGGGCATTAAGTTTCATTATTATACTTTACATATATTTCAAACAATTATATATATTGGGTGAAACGTTATCAGGTGACATGGAATAGTTCGGTTTATTTTCATTCAATTGCAAGGAAGGACCAATAACCCTAAAAATTAACACCATCCGCAGATGAGGAAATAAGGCATTGGACATGAATAGAGCTGAGAGTGCCAGTAACCAATGATATCTCTTATAAACAGTCCTTTTCAGGGCCATCAATATTTTACAAAAAGATTCTACTTTTGTTGTAAATTCAAGAAAGTTTGAATTATATTGGTGTCACTTTACATGCTTTAGCTGTTCTAGAATTACAACTTACAATTTAAAAATATTAAAAATTGTTGAATTTCAAATTTTTGTTTTATAACTTTAGTTTTATTGCCTCAACCTAAAGGTATGAAAAAACTTTAAAGATTGGTCTGTTAATATTGTAGTGTGTTCTATATCAAACATTTTTTAGAGGTGAGACTCTAATAAATTTTTTGTTGTTGTTTGTCCTTTCTGAATTGTTTCAAATTTTAGTATAGAGGTAATTTTTGTTAGCAGAGGTGAGCCAAGAACGAAGGAAAAGACTGAGGGAATATTGCAGGAGGTACCCACCACATTCTACTAACCATTGCATCGAAAGAAAGAAAAAGGATGATGAGCTAAATAAAGCAGAGTTGTGGGTAAATAAACTTGTACAGGGTAAATCTGAAAATAACGTATGAAAGAATTGTTACTTAACTTGAGTACAAATTATATAGTTTAGTGGTGAAATGTTAGAGGAGCAAGTACATAAGTACCCATCAAATCACCAGTTCATTCAGCAAGGCAAACATTGATGAAATTATTTCAATGCTGGAAATTCTTCAAATACCAAATTCTAATTAATTTTAATGAAAACAATGTATATTCACACCTTTAAAATCTGTTTTTGTGCTTACATACTAATTTTAGACAATTAATTGTGAACATTTATGCCATGAAAATTTGTGACAATATCCAATCAAAATAAATGCAAAATTAAGAAATAAGTCCTTCATGTCTCATTTTAACATGGGCATAAAGCATGACATGAAGAAATTATTTCGATTCTAATAGGACAAATACAGTATTTTTATAGGTCGAAGCATTCGAAAATACTGAAAATATGTTTGGCTGTTCATTACATATCATATTTGATAATATAAAAAAGAAGATGTGGTATGGTTGCCAATGAGACAACTGTTCACAGGTGACCAAAATGACAGAGACATTAACAACTATAGGTCACAGTACGGCCTTCAACATTGAGCAAAGCCCATACCGCACAGTCAGCTATAAAAGGCCCTGATTAGATTAAAAAGTACGACCAGGGTAAATATATGTTGTTTGATGATAATATATTTAACTTGAAAAGAACAGGTACCAACTTGTTCACATGTAAGTGTGGTCATCACTTCTGGACTCTTTTTTCTGAGTTTTGATATGTACTATATGTTTTATTATACACCTTTAAATATTGGCTTAATTCAGTATCACTTGCAGTCTGTGCAATCATATTTCTGTTTAGGGGCATTGAGTTTTTGATGAATTTTGTAGTTGCATCAATTTGAAACACAGTTCTCATTTTAATAGATGTAGAAAGATGTGGTATGAGGGCCAATATGATAAGTTATAATGATTAGAGTTTACAGTGTCTAATAACCAAACCTTTAATCAGTAATAATAAAATTGAGTAATTGTTAACAACGAATAATTATTGTTTAACAGGTTTCCAGAGACCAAAAGGAAACAAAAAATGCAGCACAATTTGCAAATTTAAGACAATATAAGATCATGCATGGTGTTCCAACTAAGTACACAACAGGTACAACCCATTCTAATGCAAGTTTTTTGTATCAATGGTTCTGATTGGATGGCAGTTAGAGTAAAATTCTCTATCTCCTTGTCTGTAACTCAGGAAGCTGACATTTTTGAATTACGAAATTTATTGACATGTTATTTCTACAATAATTAGCAAATCAACTCACCTGTTGCACCAAAAATCTTCTTTTTATCAAATTTCATTACATTTTAAAGTCGCTAAGAAGTTAGAAAATTCCCTGTGTTGGATGTTTTATGTCATAAAGTGTACCAGGTTAATAATCTATGATGTAACCTAGTTTTTGCCCCAAAGAAGATCACACCTTTTTGTGGAACATTTAATTAACACTAAAATAATGATTGAAATTGAATTATGTGCGTCACCAGGAAAACAAAATGTGTGCTATAAAACTAATTGATCAGGGGGCTCTACTTCAAGCACATGTTATAACATCCAACCTCTATTCTAAATAGCTGCCATCGGAAGAACAATGTACAAAAATTTGGTGACATTCAATTTCATAAAATGTTTAAATCCCCTCCCCTTTCCCCTTTCCCCTTTTCCACCTTGAAAAGAGGTTTGTTGATTATTGAATTTAATGGGGGCAAAAAGAGTGGTATCTGCTCCAAAAAGTTGTGTTGAGACACTATTATTGACAAATTTATAGTCAAGGGGGGATAACTCTAAATAGATTGACTTTTCAAAAAATTCAATTTCAATAATTGATGACATTTGTCTCTTCCATTATTACATAATATGCTCATTGGTTATGTAATGAAAGTATTGTATATTTAAATTCACAATTGGTACTTATAATTGTAGTGTATTAAAATTTTACACATGTATATATGATTGATTTTAAAACATAAACAGTTAAAAATGTCAAATCTGCGGCCTGCATCATCATAACATGTGTTTGTTTTTATTTTGACTTTAGAGGGCCATAAATTTTATCAGTAATAAATTTATTTCAAAATTGATACATGAAATATTAATTGCAGAGTTAATCCAGCAAGACAAACAGTGGAGGAAATATTCCATGGAAGAATTCAGAGTTTTGTGTGTGGAAACCAAACTGGAAATAATGATGGTATGATTTCATGTTAATATGTTGAAATTTAATGAAAAAATATACAATGTAGTATTTATTTTCTCCAGTTATAATTATAGTAATCAGCATGAGGTTTATACAATGCTGAATCAGTAAATGATAATTTAGATCTTGATTGAGACAATGTATGTTTATTCTCTTTATATTATTTCTGTTTTGCGTGTTGGTTAGGTTTTGTTGGTGGGCGAAGCTTTATAAGTGCATGGCAATTTAAACATCTGACTTTTATCAACAAACTTGTTTTGTGGGTTTGCTTTACAAATCTTCTATATAATTTTAAGAATTTTATGATATATATATAAATATTATATTAAATTTTGTTCAATATTTTTACATTTGCCACTTTCTGATAGTTTCCATTAAATATAAATGTTTAACAGTTATTACATTACATTTTAGGTCGCAGCTCTGTTTAATAAGAAGCCATGATGGCATAATTGAAAAATCCAGAGGCAGAACAAAATGGTGAAAAATTAAGAATAGGAGATGTAATTTATTACTTCCATAATGATCAAGTAAGTATTCACTGAAAACAGTTAAGTGTTTTAATAATTTTTTTATGAAATAAAATTGAAAAAAATAATCATTTTGATTGTTTAAATTTATATTAAAAAATGACAACACGACTACTTAGCAGTATGTATAACTATATATAGAAAACTAAAGACTGAGAAAGTCAATCCCCACAACAACAAAAATGAAGTAAAGAGAAAAACAACCTCAGTCTGAAGATACCTGTCCAGGTAGGGTACCACGTCCTCTTGCAGATTCACTCCTTGTGGTGAACTGGCATGTTCAAAATTTAGGTCAGCGCATTATTGATCTAGTACAAAATAGGGTAGTTATTTATATCTGATTATCTCCTCATCTCAATTATGCACTTATAACGTTCCACTTGATAACAAAACATTCATCCTTTAATCTCTTTGAAAGCGATATATTTATTCAGTTGTAACTTTTAGGTCTTTTTTATTATGTTTTGATTTGACCTAAGCAAGACATAGATATTATGGTATTATCAAATACATTTTGTATTCCATTCTCGATCATATATAAAATAATTGATGCATAATGCCGAAATATATATAACAAAAAATTGCTAAAATAGGTGTTGAAGAGATGGACCCAAAGCAAAGCTAAATCAGAACAAGAAATTAGATTTAAAAAAAAAAAAAACAGCATAAAAAAATAATGCGCATGAGTTACAACATACAAATAGAATGGAAACATGGAATGTGTCAAAGAGACAACAATTTACCCAACCTAAATGTACATTACAATCCAAGACCACCAATATCTAGCTATTGAATACATAATTATCTACTTTATTGGGTTTTAAGTTTCTCGGCATTGAAAAAGAAAATAATTGCAAAATAAAAATTTATAAATTAAATGTTTAAAGGAAAACCATATGTTGTCACTTTTTTAATTAATGAAATGTCATTAAGTATTGGCATTTGGTTTCAAAATAAAAGTTTTATTTGAGATCATGACAAAATCAATTATCGGACTAACTTGTATCTTTTACAAAATTTGAATTTATTATACTTAGTCTAAGACAGTAGTTTGGGAAACATTTTACAAAGTACGGTTTATCTGTTTGAAATGAGCTGTACCAATCGGCATTAGTTTTTTCAGAACCCTTCGATATCGTTGAAATCATGCTATGGCAATGTGTTCGACAGACTACCAGAGCCAATCATCCTGCAATTACGCCAAAACAGTATTGGAAAGTCTCATTATATTTGCATTAATAGACCATATCATCGATGGGCTTCCAACAGGTTGTATATGACTTTTTTGGGCTAAAACCACTTTTTGACACCAATGGTCTGGGCGGGAGGAAATCTTTGGTATTACAAAATAGCATACAGTTAGCACAATCAAAACGTTTGAAATAAGACATATTACAAAATTGCTAATGTCAGTTGATTGTAAGATTTGCCTCCAAAATGTTTTATGAAAACTTAAAAATTGCTGTATAATTGTTTTGGGAATAAAATAAGTGTACATTTCTTTATTTCTGTTAAAATAATTTTAAGTTCTTGGATAATCCAGAAATGTCAACGTTTTTATTTCAGTTCTATTTACAATAATAATTCTATTTCACATACAACATTTTGGAAGCATGGGTTTTGTCAAAATTTTCAAAGCCTGTTAGTGAGATATTTTGTTCTTAAGAAATTTGTTATTTACAACATTTTGAAAGCCCAGCGATGATATGATAATGGAACTGGAGAGTGGGGTTGCTTCTAGTATTATCAGAAAATTGCTACTTTGCGCTGTATCTCCTTCTCGTGTTGTAGGAAATATAACAAACGAACAAATCTCAACATTGTCTGAAACATTGGAAACTGACCAGTTATGTATTTTGACGAATTCAATTGCATGGGAGGTCGCTCGATAGCGAACACGTACACTGGTTTATAACATCTCGCGAGTGCTACCGTGGAGATCTATTGTAAGTGGTCGTGTACGTCTGTTGAAATCAAATGTATGATCAACAATGATTAACAATGAACAACGATTATCATCGCTAGCATTACTGCTTATTCTTTGGCCTTTCAGTGTGAATATTGACAAATAAATAGAGAAGCTCGTTTCTGCTTAGATCCGAAGAACAGATTTTTAACAGTCTGTTAGTTTTCTGGTTTGAATTGTTTTACATTGTCTTATCGGGGCCTTTTATAGCTGACTATGCTGTATAGGCTTTGCTCATTGTTGAAGGCCATATGGTGACTTATAGTTGTTAATGTTTGTGTCATTTTGGTCTTTTGTGGGTAGTTGTCTCATTGGCAATAATACCACATCTTTTTTATATTTGGACAATTTTGAGTAAATTATGTATCAGAAAAATGTATAGTTTATGTTTTCAATTAACCATGATTTACCCTATTTAGAAGCTTTGTGAAAAGTTTTACTTTCATAAATTTTCATAAGTCCTATCTACATGTAGCTCCTCTTTTAACTGTCCTATGACGGAAAACCGAAAGAAAAAAAATCTGTATAAAAGAGTCCCAAATTTTTTTTCTTGCTTGCACATCGTTTCTTTCTAGCTACAATCAAACAGATATGGGGTCTAAACTAAAAGAAGTGAATCATAACTGATTAAATCGGTACTGAAACAGTACCAACAAAATCAGTCTTTAAACAGTAAAAACAAAATCAGTACTGAAACATTTAATTGATTTCATTGAAAGAATAAACTATAAGTATTTAGTCTTTCCTTTCCTAACAGTACTGATATGTACGAGGGTAGAAATGTACCAAAACAATGTGGATAAATTCTTGGTATTTATGCAAGTGGGGGGGGGAGGGGGGGATATTCCTTCATGGTTGATATTCTGACAGAATTATTTTGATATTTAATTTCAGGCTCCAATTATATGTAAGAGGAAGAAGTGATATATTGTGACAGATTCTGGAATGTTCAACTTTATTTGGAAACTGTTGGATAAGTACGGACAGAATTTACACCAGAAACCAGCATCATCAGATCTTGTCTTGTAATTGGAAACTATAATTTTTATGTAAACTGCTGAAACTTGAGAACCAATCTTCACTATGTGTCTACATGTATATGCAATGTATTGTCAGAATCCATGCACTTGAGAAACTAAAGATTAACTATAATTTAAAACTGTATGCTTTAGTGTTGTCTAAATCCATAAAAAAAATCCAAGATCACAAAATGACCTACTTTACCTACCTGTCCCAATGATGAATACAGATTATTGATTCTTGTAAAAAAGAAACACTGAGGAAGAATATTGATATAAAAATAATGAGAATATAAAACTGATCAGCTAAGGATTGTACATGTACATGATGTATACATGTCAACAATTACTAGTTGATCCTAACCTTGAAGTTATTGCAACAGAAGATTTTTAAGTTTTAATCTTTAGCATTATACCCCAAATATTCACAGAAAAAAGTCCCATAAAATCCTACTTCCAGAAGACTTAAAAAAATCGCCATTTAAAGAGATTTGCATTGAAAAGGGAGACAACTCTGCAAAAAAGGCAGAAATATTAATTAAAAACTTAAACAAAATAATAACTTTACCTCTTCTATTTATCATAATGTATTGATTCTTAATATCTAAGCCGTCTTTAAAGTATAATAAACAACTCTGAAAGTGTTTTCATATGTTTTATTAAGCTACAATCTAGATTTCATAATTCATTTGTTGACCATTTATTGAATTTTTCAACATGTCAAGGTAAAGAATCTCAAATTTTATAAAAAAAATAATTAAGCATGTATTCTTCTTTTTGTGGTTTGAAGATTTTTTAAATAAGGAAGATGCTGAAAAAATATAATAGACAGATATAAACAATACCAAATTTTCAAATTATTTTTTCAAAATGGTTACAAAGCAACAAATTTGTAATTTCTTTAAATGAAAAATGCACAAAAGAAATAAAAATTTCCTTTAACACTTCAGTTTTGTACATTTCATGAGCAGAAGTTACATAACTTAGTAAAATACGATCTTAGAACCCTATCAAAGTATTATACTTTACATAAATTTTAAGAAAATCAACCATAAAAAGACTTATTTTTGCAGGGTTATCTCCCCTTCCAATGTTAATTTAAAATTTCTGATTTTGAGTTAGATTTTATGGGACTTTTTTCTTTGTATATTAAGGGCTTAATGCTATAGATTAGAACATTTTCTGTTGCAACTAGATAAGGGTTAAATCTTAGTTTGACTGGACTAATATTGAAATTAAAGTTTACATAATGTATGCATGTCAACAATTACCAGTATATTGAAATTAACAATATTAATAAATGTCATATGAGGAATAAAAATAAAAAATGTTACAAAATATGAATTTTAAATGAGCTGTTTTAGTTTAATTGTTTTGCTGCCTGTAGTGAAGTTTTCTGCAGATATGATCCATGATATGCAAACTGCATTAAAACAGAAGGTAGATAATGAGATTTGTACATTTTGGAAATCACAATACCAAATGACAGTTCTGGTATATGCACATGCCTTTGCATCATCTTTTATCTCTGACCTAAATGGCCATAATTCACACCATTTGGCATTTGTTGTACATCTATATGCTATTCAGTTTCTATTCCAAAAGTTATACTTTCTGGATATATAAGGAGAAATAAAATATAATTTTGTTCAATGAGACAGCAACCAAACAAAACACACAAAAGTATTATGTACATGTATTGTCTGCAAAAACTTGTCACTTACTGATATCTTTTTACCCATGGTAAATTCTGAAATTATTGCGTGCATTTATTATTGCAATTTTCAAGAATCAACTAAATTTTTAGTTTAATTATTAGGATAATAAAAAATTCTGCATTAAGGGGGTTCGCGGGTCTAAATCATTTATATAGGATTTCTCTATATTTTTCTATAAATGAACTTTGTCTTATAGTTAATAGAAAAATAAAATAAAAAAGTGGGGTCACCATTCATTTGCGCTCACAATCTGCCTTCGACAGAAGCATACATTTTTGTAAAAGTGTTTTTTTTTCTGTTGAAGTAATAGGAGAAATAAAGTTAATATCAAAATAAAAAAAGAAATTTATTACAGAAATCGCTCAAATTTTACAATAATTTAGTTGAAGTACAGCTTATATGGAAATTATATTAAAAAATATAGGTCACTGATGAGTTGAAAAAGATATTTCAATTTTAAAGCCAAAAAAATGGCATTTTTCCATCAAAGGGAGATAATTTGGAACTTTTTCTATGCTGTATACATTTTAAAAGTCATCTGGGGCCAACACAAATTGATTGTTTTGAATGATTTTTGTACCATATGATAAAGTAACAACTACAAAAGATAACCAATAAAATTTGTAATGAAAAACAAATGTTTAATTTTTTTCTGAAATTTGTATACCCTCGAGCCTCCTTAAGACGTCTATTAATTCAGTTATTGGAATGTGAGTTCTTATTAATGCGATACTCACCCTGTTACATTATTTGCATTTATTAAAACATCATTATAATTTCTGAATTTACAGTAATGATCATAATCATGATAATGATCCAGATGACTTATCATGAAATCAGATAAATATTGTTTTGTAAAATTAGATATGCAATGAAATTGCTACAGATTGCAACAAAGAAATCAACCTCTTTTCAAATTTATGGATAAGTGTTGTTTATCAGATACTGTTAAAAGGCGGTATGTCATTTGTCAATTTCATGTTTTAAAATTTTGTGTTTTTCAAACACCAATGTCAAGTTTAAGAATTTGTGTTTTTCAATTACTAAAAGTACATGTACATGTAGAAGTTAAACTATATGTATGCAATGCTTCACAAATGTAAGGAGTACATGTCTGTCTTGCAGTTGTCATTGACCTCATTTGCATGGCTCTTTGGTCAATAGTAATTAAGTCCTCTTTTAATATGTTACAATGTGTAATCAATATGTCAACTATATTTGGTATATAGAATGATTATTAAATGTATAAATTCCTTTAATTGAAATATTAAATAAGAGAATGTGACATGATTGTAAATGAGACACTCCACAAGGGACCAAATACTGTAAACCAACTTAATTTTGTGAGCGATTTATTTTCGCGACTTTCGGGAGTAGAAAAATAACTTGAAATTAAATCGTTGTGAAAAGTAATAATTTGGATCTTTCCCTATCAAACTACATTAAGTAAATAAGAAAATCGGGAAATTAAATTGCCGTGAAGTTGAATAGCTGGGTATAAACGTGAAATAAAGTATCCGCGAAAAATAAGTTGGTTTACAGTAACACTGAAATAACTATAGGTTACACTATATGACCTTCATAAATGGATGAAACCTATTCTGCAAAGTTGGATATAAAAGGCCTCGAAATGACAAATGAACAACTTAAAACAATTCAAATAAAAAAAAAAACTTATCCGACGATTTATGTACAAAATGATGAATGAAAAACAAATATGCCTGTCTTGCAGGGTTTATCTGAACTTAACCTCAGTTTCATGGTTCTATCTGTTTCTTGAATACTTAACTTGTTAAAAAATATTTGGTTTGTGGGATGATTTTAACAGATTCAGATTTAGGGTGATAGCTCATTGATTGGTTATATATGTATATGGAATAGCTCGAGTTGGCCTAGTCTAAATAATCATAACGTCTGGCAAGGTTATTTTTTTTTTTCTGGGACACCTTCCTACGACGTCATTACGCTGAAACCATTTTTTACGCTGGGACTTTCAGAGCAAATTGTTTGGATTAACAGCATCATGTTTTGCTCAAATCAAAAACATAAGTTAGGTTCATTAGAACACATTCATTCTGTGTCAGAAACCTATGCTTTGGCAACTATTTAATCACAATCCAAATTCAGATCTGTATCAATGAATGTTTTGTCCATACTAGGCCAAACTGTTCAGGGTTTGACCTCTGCAGTCCTATAAAGCTGTGCCCTGCATAGCAGGTGAACGGAAAAAAAGTCACAGGAAAAAAAATCACAAAACCTCTAGGAAAAAAAAGTCACAGGAAAAAAAGTCACAATAAATAAAATTATTTGGAAGAAGCATGTTGGAATGCTCATAACAAACATAATTTTTTTCATGTACTAATAAAAAAAATAAAAACCATAATATATAAAATGTTTTATAAGAAGTATGTTGGAATGCACATGACAAAAGTCATTTTGTATATCAGCTGTATATGTATGAAATAAATAATTCAAAAAACTGCAAGAAGTCATTTGTATGCATTTCCCGTAGGGTCTTATGTTAAACTAAGTCCCCCGCTGGCGGCCATCTTGGATGATGGATCGGCTACAAAGTAACAACACTTGGTCAACACCTCATAAGGAACATTCATGCCATGTTTGGTTTCATTCCATTCAGTGGTTCTCTAGAAGAAGTTCAAAATGTAAAAAGTTAACGACGACGGCGGCCGACGGCCGGCAAAGTGGTGAGAAAAGCTCACTTGGCCCTTCGGGCCAGGTGAGCTAAAAATGGAAAGGTGCCACAAGAAACCACTAACTAATGCAGATGTATCTAACAACTTTATGAATGTGTGATCTAGACCATCCTGATACTGGAACAAGTCCTGATAGTTGACACCGTTTGCTTGTATTAGAATTAAATTGTTTTCAAGAAAACTTATTTCCATATTTTGTTTGATATTAAATAAAACAGCTATCCTGGTTGATATATCACGACTGCAATGTTCAGGTTCCTCAAATAAAACGTCACCATGAAATAAATATTTTGTCTATGGCAAATTGTAGGAATTGTATCAAAGTAATTTTCCATTTACAAAAAGGTTGGAATATACAAAAAATAGGAAAATGAAGTAACATTGTTTATGAGACATCTCTCCGCCAGAGACCAATTCACATAGAAGATAACAACTATAGGTCATCGTATGGACTTTAACAATGACCAAAACCCATACCGCGTAGTCAACTATGATAAAAGGCCCAGAAATTACGTTCATTTGCATATATTGCACATAATAACAATTGAATGTGTGCTTGCTGAACGTTCAGTGGCAAACATTTCAAGCATGAGAATAAAAGTACCCGGCCACACCCACTCTTATGCTTGCCCCGCCCACTCTTATGCTTGCCCCGCCCACTCTTATGCTTGCCCCGCTGATGAGTTAGGCCTTTTTTCAATGATTTGTATAGTTCGTTCTTAAGTCATGCGCCTGTAATTCAGTGAATGTCGTTTGTTTATGTGTTACATTTTTGTTTTTATCGTTCATTTTTATGGCCCATGTATGGGCATTATGTTTTTTTGGTGCGTTTGCCAGTTCGTCCCGCTTCAGGTTAAATTTTTTGGTCGACGGGTAGTTTCTGATAAAGTTGAAGTTGTACACATGTTCCCTATGATACGATCTTTCTATTTTCAATGCCAAATTAGATATTTAGCCCCATTTTCACGGTCCACTGAACATAGAAAATTATAGGGGGATGGGGCATCTGAGTACTATGGACATATTCTTGTTTGTACTGGACAAGGCAGTAAGTTTTCTCGTTTGAATTGTTTTACATTGTCATTTCGGAGCCTTTTATAGCTGACTATGCGGTATGGGCTTTACTCTTGTGTATAATTGTCTCATTGGCAATCATACCACGTCTTCTTTTTTTATATATAGATTATAATTAAGTATCATATGAAAATTATGCAAAGTAGGAAGAGCTCGATATATGGACTGCCATAAGAAAATGAATGGAAAATGAATGCTTGGTATGTGCAAAATCCCCCCTTTTTTTGACCTTTCGAGGCCACCTGTTCTTATACATCCAGCTATAGCATAGAACACCATACCTTAATAGCAAGGGATATCATTGTCTGTCATATAAGTCATATTTCTATGTTAACTTTATACGATACGAATATGAAAATAAGTAGGTGTGTTATGATTGTCAATGAGACAACTATCCACCACAGTTCTAATTTAAAAGTCAATATTTACTATACTAAATATAAAAATATTAATTTTCGCGAACCATTTAGGTCACGGAAATTCCAAAATATGGCATCAGTAAGGAAAGTTGTGCAAATAATGTGAATACACAGAACCCCCAGCCAAATTATATTTAGCTAAAAGTATTCATCATTTTCTATTTTATATGTACTAACAACATTCCATTTTTCTATAATTTCGATTAAAATATTCCTAACGGGCCCATCTGAGTTAAAAAAAAAAGTCAAATGCCCAAAATAAACATTGACTGATTGGTTGAAGTACTGTGGCGTCAATGATAAGCATAGCAAGCCTCGATGTAAAGCACATGCTTCACATGAATAAGGAGAGTTTTACAAATAATGTGAATTGAATAGAATAGAATAGAATATTTTTATTTCCCAAATTACAGGGCCCATAAAGGGCATAAAACCAGATACAATTGATTTACATAATTAGTAACAACAGCAATAATAGAGGCATATACATATATAATTGGAATATAAGCATTGGTCAGAATCAAGCTAAAAACCACATATATATTGTGAATAAAAGAATTATAATTATACATGTATATGTATTTTTTTTCAAATTATTTACTTGACTAAAAGTCAGTGTTCATGCCTGGTCTCCTTAATTCAAAACAGTCACAAATATAACAACCCTCTTTTTCCATAAGAGTAACATTTTCTTGGGTCAAGAGCCATAAAAATTTAGAAGATTTATTTAAATTTATAAAATTATAACAATTGTTAGAAATGTCTTGAAAAAAATCGTCCCTTTGAATATCATAAAGAGGGCATTCTAATAGTAAATGAAGCTCATCTTCAACTTTACCAAGCGAACAATTAGTACAAAGACGCTCAGATCTTTCTATATGCCTTTTTGAATATCTGTCTGTTTCAATTTTTAAAGAGTGAGCACTATTCTTAATTTACAAATTGACTGCCTTTTTTTGAAGTCCTGCAATTTTAAATATTTTTCTTTTTTAAAACTTTTTTTTATGGAAAAATAAGTACCAAGCTTCCCTTTTTCAGAGTTTATTGTTTGATACTTCAGTTTATTCCAAATTGTGACATAACTTTTACATAGTTTATTTTTAACATACTGACATAAAGAACATGGCCAACTATTTTCCTCAGTGTAAGCCAGTACGAGTTATCGCGCATGATTTAGATTTCTTATCCGTCTGATCAGTCTTTTCTGTGTGTGATATCTTATCAAGACAACATGCTGATTTTGTAAAGACAATGTTGACACTCGTAAATAATTTGACAACCCTAAGTAAACAATATTATAAATATATGACATTGTAGCATGCTAGGTTCCGCATGAATACGAGTTGTATAAACTGACTTTATTTCCAAAAGATAAAATTCGATTTTACCGAATATCAAACATGGGCGTCAAGTTGGTTACTTATTTCCTATTCCCTATTCGTTATATATTCCCTTTTCCCTATTCGTTACCTATTCGTTACCTATTCCCTATTCTCTAATCGTTACCTATTCGTTACCTATTCCCTATTCCCTCTTCGTTACCTATTCCCTATTCCCTATTCGTTACCTATTCGTTTCCTATTCCCTATTCCCTATTCGTTACCTATTCGTTACCTTTTCCCCATTCCCTATTCGTTACCTATTCATTACCTATTCGTTACCTATTCATTACCTATTCGTTACCTATTCCCTATTCCCTATTCGTTACCTATTCGTTACCTATTCCCTATTCCCTATTCGTTACTTATTTGGTTTTAAATATCCTTCCCCCTTTTTAATTATGGCATGGAATGGTTTAATATGGCTGCCGTTACCATGGAAACGGCACAAATGTGAAAAAATCAGGTTTTGGTTTTTGGTGAACTGTTTGGATATGCTTCAACTCAGAATCATCATATTTTAAAACAGTTTAGGTGCCTACTATATACAGGTGTTGGATGATTTTGGCGATCATTGGAACATCTATGTTGCTATGGAAACTACACCAAAATTTTCAAAATTCTCAAAATGCTCAAAACTTCATGAAACTTCACAGTAATGATGAGCAACATTGGAAGATGTGGCATTTGGAGTTGGAATTTCCAAAAAAGGTCTTGTTACCATGGAAACAATGCAAAAAGGTCAAAAATTTCAACAATAAGAATTTTGAGCAAACTGGATGAAACTTTACAGGAATGGTAACTGGCATAGGCAGAGTTGGAATTTGAAGTTGGAATTTTCAAAATGGCCACCGTAACCATGGAAACAGCAAAAATATCCAAAATTTCAAAATGTTCAAACTTTTTGAAACTTTGCAAAAATGTTACTAGACATCTGTAGATGCTCTCTTTGACTTTGGAATTGTCAAAATGGCTGCCGCTCACCTGGCAATAAGGGGAAGGGTGCCATCTGTTATTGCTAGCAATTACAAATCTAGTTGTTAATACTCTTATAACTGGTAATAGTTCTAAATTTGTTGAGGTAAAATGATCTTTTTATGACCTTTTTATATGTGTTTGTGCTCAACCGATCCTTTTACTTCATGTTCGATACGCATTTGTTCCTTACTTGTTTTGATACGTTCTACCTTTTAACTGCTTTAGGTAGCAATACACAGTTAGGAGTTTAGTTTCGCATTATGGCCCCTGTGGATTTTTCAAATAGGAAAGTTATTGTGTAATAAAATTCATTTTTAGACAGATGAGTGCTAATTTAGCCTTCAAAGGTGGTTTATAAGAGCATCAAGATTATGTTTGACATGTTTTATGGGCTGTTTTCTGTTTTTCAGTCCGTATTTTCATAGCTGGACCGGCCATCGGTCCAGAAATTAATGTTACAAACACTCTTTTTCTACACGAAGTTTTTGACGCAATTTTACAAAAAAATGAGACGAAAGACATATGATTTTCATTGGATTTGCTGAATGATATATGTACACAGTTTCAGAAAAGGTATTACTTCAAGCGATTGAAATTCGACTTTTAGCCAAATTTTGGGAAAATATGTGACAAATTTCCCCCCCTTTTTGCAATATTTTATAACAAATAAATGCAGATTGTTGCCATGGATACACCAAAAAGAAATTATATTTTGCAATTTTATATACTGGAAATAAAATCTATGGAGGATTCTGATTACATACATATGCCCATATATGACACAAACAGTAAGCTTGATATTGCAAGAAAGCAATGAAAAGGGAATGGTAAAATTCATAAGGGCAAATTTTAGTATTTTTTCCTAACTGTTTATTGCTACCTTATGTCCGTATGTTTGAAGATGGATCTTGGTTCGACGGGATTAAATCACCGTGTTAGCGCTTGCATAAAAAAGAAGATGTGGTATGATTGTCAATGAGACAACACTCCACAATAGACCAAAATGACACAGAAATTATCAACTATAGTTCACTGTACGGCCTTCAACAATGAGCATAGCCCAAACCGTGTAGTCACCTATAAAAGGCCTAGACATGACAACCTCAAACAATTCAAACAACAAAACTGACGGCCGTATTTCATATACAAAAAAATAAACGGAAAACAAATATGTAACACAAAAACAAACGATAACTAATTAATTTCAGGCTCTTTTCTAGGGACATGCACATACTAACATAATGAGGTGGGGTTAAACATGTAAGCAGGGTGTACATCGTTTTCGGAACATGCTATAACCTTTTTAATTCGTTCCATCACTCGCTTATAATTCGCTTATAATACGTGTATCATACGTTGCACCTTTTAAAACATGATTTTCAATTGTTTTGTTGTCTCTGGTGGTAGATCTGGGTTCTTAGAGGTTATATAAATTATAACCGCATATGTACCCGTTCCAGCGCTCGGATAATACCCTGTTAAATATTCGTTACTTATTCGCTTTTAATACGTTTGTTGTACGTTGCACCTTTTAGAAAAGGATTTTCAATTAAGTTCATATCTCTGGTGGTAATAATGTGTTCTTATAGATGAAATAACCCTATTAGCGCGCATGTTCCCGTTCCAGCGCTCGGTCAATAACCTGTTACCTATTCGTTACCTATTCGTTACCTATTCGATACATATTCACTTATGATACGTTTGTTGTACGTTGCACCTTTTAGAAAAGATTTTCAATTGTGTCCGTGTCTCTGGTTGTAACAATGTGTTCTTAGAGATGAAACGACCCTATTAGCAAGCATGTACCCGTTCCAGCGCCCGGTTAATACCCTGTTACCTATTCGTTACCTATTCACTTATAATACGTTTGTTGTACGTTGCAACTTTTAGAAAAGGATTTTAAATTGTGTTCATGTCTCTGGTGGTAACAAAGTGTTCTTAGAGATGAAATGATCATATAAGCGAGCATGCACCCGTTCCAGCGCTCGGTAAATAACCTGTTACCTATTCGTTACTTATTCGCTTTTAATGCGCGTGTTATACGTTGCACCTTGAAATAAATCGTTTTTTAATTGTTTTTATGTCTCTGGTGGTAACAATGTGTTTCTTAGAGATAAAATTGCCCTATTAGCGCGCATGTACCCGTTCCAGTGCTCGGTTAATGCCCTGTTACCTATCCGTTACCTATTCACTTGTAATACGTGTGTTGTACGTTGCACCTTTTAGAAAAGGATTTTCAATTGTGTTCATGTCTCTGGTGGTAACAAAGTGTTCTTAGAGATGAAATGACCCTATAAGCGAGCATGCACCCGTTCCAGCGCTCTGTAAATAACCTGTTACCTATTCGTTACTTATTCGCTTTTAATGCGCGGGGTATACGTTGCACCATGAAATAAATCGTTTTTTAATTGTGTTCATGTCTCTGGTGGTAACAAAGTGTTCTTAGAGATGAAATGACCCTATTAGCGCGCATGTACCCGTTCCAGCGCTCGGTTAATACCCTGTTACCTATTCGTTACCCATTCGTTACCTATTCACTTATAATACGTTTGTTGTACGTTGCACCTTTTAGAAAAGGGTTTTTAATTGTGTCCATGTCTCTGGTGGTAACAATGTATCTTAGAGATGAAATGACCCTATTAGCGCGCATGTACCCGTTCCAGCTCTCGGTAAATACCCTGTTACCTATTCGTTACCTATTCACTTGTAATACGTTTGTTGTACGTTGCACCTTTTAGAAAAGGATTTTCAATTGTGTCCATGTCTCTGGTGGTAACAATGTGTTCTTAGAGATGAAATACCCTATTAGCGCGCATGTACCCGTAAGTAACGAATAGGTTACAGGGTATTAGCCGAGCGCTGGAACGGGTACATATGCGCTAATAAGTTATTTCATCTTTAAGAAAATAAGTAACAAATAGGTAACAGGGTATTAACCGAGCGCTGGAACGGTTGCATACGTGCTAATAGTTTTTTTCATCTCTAAGAACACATTGTTACCAATAGAGACATGAATACAAATGAAAATCCTTTTCTTGAAGGTGCAACGTATTACAAACGTATTATGAGCGAATAAGTAACGAATAGGTAACAGGGTATAAGTTGAGCGCTGGAACGGGTTCATACGCGCTAATAGGGTTATTTCATCTCTAAGAACGCATTGTTACCACCAGAGACATGAATACAAATGAAAATCCTTTTCTAAATGGTGCAACGTATTACAAACGTATTATAAGCGGATAAGTAACGAATAGGTAACAGGGTAATAGCCGAGCGCTGGCCGTGAACGGGTGCATACGCGCTGATAGGGTTATTTCATCTCTAAGAATACATTGTTACCACCAGAGACATGAACACAAATGAAAATCCTTTTCTTAAAGGTGCAACGTACAACAAACGTATTGTCACCCTGTTACCTATTCGTTACCTATTCGTTACTCTTTTTACCATACTACTTCTTTAAGAAATGACTTTGGATTTTTAGCGCATTTCAAGTTCGCGGATTGCGCTGGTACACTAAAAATTATATTTTTAACTAGTGTACATGTTATACCTATTAATTGGATACTATTCTTCAAAATCTCAATGCACAATTATTGAAAAAAAGTCATTATTCCCCTAAAAAGCACAGTTTTCTAAGCCCTTCTTTTTGAAAATATTCTTCAAAATTCCAAGAAAAATAAATGGTTTTAACAGAAAAAATACATGTCATTAGAGTCGACTTGACTCTAAACCGATAATGATAGAAGTTTGATGCACAATAAATCACATTGCTGGTTATCTGAGGATTAATTTGAGCCCTTAACCACACCTGTACGTCTGCAAATGGCGATGAAACAAGTCTCTGAAATGCCCCAAAAATATCTTAAAATTTGCTTCCTTGGTTATTTTCTGAAGGACTGTGTACTATAGTTCAGTGATAATGAATGTCTCCGAAATAAAAGTCACATTTATTATAGGAGATGATTTTTGCAACCCCGGCAGCGAGATTCGAACTCGCAACCTTTCTTCCTTGGGATAGTTCAGCATACCCCTGTACCACTGGCATCGTCTCGAAAATTTTGAAATTTAAGTACTTAATTCTACTACTGAAAATAAAAAAAAAAAACTTAAGAAGATCCTATCCCAGTTTGATTTCTATGAGAAAATTATGTGTTCAGATGATATATTTTTGTTGCTAAATGCATGGTTTTTACCCAAATATAGGAAGAATCAACTTAGTCTGTCATTTTTCCATTGAAATATACATGTTCCTTTATCTGAACAAACAAAGTGTTTTCAACTGTATTATTTATACCCCAACACTGACGAAACCATGTTTTGTTACATCTATTTCAACTTTGCCAAAAAATATTCAGGATATTTTAGTGACTTTTTGTCTCTTTTACCATACTACATCTTTAAGAAATGACTTTGGATTTTTAGCGCATTTCAAGTTCGCGGATTGCGCTGGTACACTAAAAATTATATTTTTAACTAGTGTACATGTTATACCTATTAATTGGATACTATTCTTCAAAATCTCAATGCACAATTATTGAAAAAAAGTCATTATTCCCCTAAAAAGCACAGTTTTCTAAGCCCTTCTTTTTGAAAATATTCTTCAAAATTCCAAGAAAAATAAATGGTTTTAACAGAAAAAATACATGTCATTAGAGTCGACTTGACTCTAAACCGATAATGATAGAAGTTTGATGCACAATAAATCACATTGCTGGTTATCTGAGGATTAATTTGAGCCCTTAACCACACCTGTACGTCTGCAAATGGCGATGAAACAAGTCTCTGAAATGCCCCCAAAAATATCTTAAAATTTGCTTCCTTGGTTATTTTCTGAAGGACTGTGTACTATAGTTCAGTGATAATGAATGTCTCCGAAATAAAAGTCACATTTATTATAGGAGATGATTTTTGCAACCCCGGCAGCGAGATTCGAACTCGCAACCTTTCTTCCTTGGGATAGTTCAGCATACCCCTGTACCACTGGCATCGTCTCGAAAATTTTGAAATTTAAGTACTTAATTCTACTACTGAAAATAAAAAAAAAAAACTTAAGAAGATCCTATCCCAGTTTGATTTCTATGAGAAAATTATGTGTTCAGATGATATATTTTTGTTGCTAAATGCATGGTTTTTACCCAAATATAGGAAGAATCAACTTAGTCTGTCATTTTTCCATTGAAATATACATGTTCCTTTATCTGAACAAACAAAGTGTTTTCAACTGTATTATTTATACCCCAACACTGACGAAACCATGTTTTGTTACATCTATTTCAACTTTGCCAAAAAATATTCAGGATATTTTAGTGACTTTTTGTCTCTTTTACCATACTACATCTTTAAGAAATGACTTTGGATTTTTAGCGCATTTCAAGTTCGCGGATTGCGCTGGTACACTAAAAATTATATTTTTAACTAGTGTACATGTTATACCTATTAATTGGATACTATTCTTCAAAATCTCAATGCACAATTATTGAAAAAAAGTCATTATTCCCCTAAAAAGCACAGTTTTCTAAGCCCTTCTTTTTGAAAATATTCTTCAAAATTCCAAGAAAAATAAATGGTTTTAACAGAAAAAATACATGTCATTAGAGTCGACTTGACTCTAAACCGATAATGATAGAAGTTTGATGCACAATAAATCACATTGCTGGTTATCTGAGGATTAATTTGAGCCCTTAACCACACCTGTACGTCTGCAAATGGCGATGAAACAAGTCTCTGAAATGCCCCCAAAAATATCTTAAAATTTGCTTCCTTGGTTATTTTCTGAAGGACTGTGTACTATAGTTCAGTGATAATGAATGTCTCCGAAATAAAAGTCACATTTATTATAGGAGATGATTTTTGCAACCCCGGCAGCGAGATTCGAACTCGCAACCTTTCTTCCTTGGGATAGTTCAGCATACCCTGTACCACTGGCATCGTCTCGAAAATTTTGAAATTTAAGTACTTAATTCTACTACTGAAAATAAAAAAAAAAAACTTAAGAAGATCCTATCCCAGTTTGATTTCTATGAGAAAATTATGTGTTCAGATGATATATTTTTGTTGCTAAATGCATGGTTTTTACCCAAATATAGGAAGAATCAACTTAGTCTGTCATTTTTCCATTGAAATATACATGTTCCTTTATCTGAACAAACAAAGTGTTTTCAACTGTATTATTTATACCCCAACACTGACGAAACCATGTTTTGTTACATCTATTTCAACTTTGCCAAAAAATATTCAGGATATTTTAGTGACTTTTTGTCTCTTTTACCATACTACATCTTTAAGAAATGACTTTGGATTTTTAGCGCATTTCAAGTTCGCGGATTGCGCTGGTACACTAAAAATTATATTTTTAACTAGTGTACATGTTATACTATTAATTGGATACTATTCTTCAAAATCTCAATGCACAATTATTGAAAAAAAGTCATTATTCCCCTAAAAAGCACAGTTTTCTAAGCCCTTCTTTTTGAAAATATTCTTCAAAATTCCAAGAAAAATAAATGGTTTTAACAGAAAAAATACATGTCATTAGAGTCGACTTGACTCTAAACCGATAATGATAGAAGTTTGATGCACAATAAATCACATTGCTGGTTATCTGAGGATTAATTTGAGCCCTTAACCACACCTGTACGTCTGCAAATGGCGATGAAACAAGTCTCTGAAATGCCCCCAAAAATATCTTAAAATTTGCTTCCTTGGTTATTTTCTGAAGGACTGTGTACTATAGTTCAGTGATAATGAATGTCTCCGAAATAAAAGTCACATTTATTATAGGAGATGATTTTTGCAACCCCGGCAGCGAGATTCGAACTCGCAACCTTTCTTCCTTGGGATAGTTCAGCATACCCCTGTACCACTGGCATCGTCTCGAAAATTTTGAAATTTAAGTACTTAATTCTACTACTGAAAATAAAAAAAAAAAACTTAAGAAGATCCTATCCCAGTTTGATTTCTATGAGAAAATTATGTGTTCAGATGATATATTTTTGTTGCTAAATGCATGGTTTTTACCCAAATATAGGAAGAATCAACTTAGTCTGTCATTTTTCCATTGAAATATACATGTTCCTTTATCTGAACAAACAAAGTGTTTTCAACTGTATTATTTATACCCCAACACTGACGAAACCATGTTTTGTTACATCTATTTCAACTTTGCCAAAAAATATTCAGGATATTTTAGTGACTTTTTGTCTCTTTTACCATACTACATCTTTAAGAAATGACTTTGGATTTTTAGCGCATTTCAAGTTCGCGGATTGCGCTGGTACACTAAAAATTATATTTTTAACTAGTGTACATGTTATACCTATTAATTGGATACTATTCTTCAAAATCTCAATGCACAATTATTGAAAAAAAGTCATTATTCCCCTAAAAAGCACAGTTTTCTAAGCCCTTCTTTTTGAAAATATTCTTCAAAATTCCAAGAAAAATAAATGGTTTTAACAGAAAAATACATGTCATTAGAGTCGACTTGACTCTAAACCGATAATGATAGAAGTTTGATGCACAATAAATCACATTGCTGGTTATCTGAGGATTAATTTGAGCCCTTAACCACACCTGTACGTCTGCAAATGGCGATGAAACAAGTCTCTGAAATGCCCCCAAAAATATCTTAAAATTTGCTTCCTTGGTTATTTTCTGAAGGACTGTGTACTATAGTTCAGTGATAATGAATGTCTCCGAAATAAAAGTCACATTTATTATAGGAGATGATTTTTGCAACCCCGGCAGCGAGATTCGAACTCGCAACCTTTCTTCCTTGGGATAGTTCAGCATACCCCTGTACCACTGGCATCGTCTCGAAAATTTTGAAATTTAAGTACTTAATTCTACTACTGAAAATAAAAAAAAAAAACTTAAGAAGATCCTATCCCAGTTTGATTTCTATGAGAAAATTATGTGTTCAGATGATATATTTTTGTTGCTAAATGCATGGTTTTTACCCAAATATAGGAAGAATCAACTTAGTCTGTCATTTTTCCATTGAAATATACATGTTCCTTTATCTGAACAAACAAAGTGTTTTCAACTGTATTATTTATACCCCAACACTGACGAAACCATGTTTTGTTACATCTATTTCAACTTTGCCAAAAAATATTCAGGATATTTTAGTGACTTTTTGTCTCTTTTACCATACTACATCTTTAAGAAATGACTTTGGATTTTTAGCGCATTTCAAGTTCGCGGATTGCGCTGGTACACTAAAAATTATATTTTTAACTAGTGTACATGTTATACCTATTAATTGGATACTATTCTTCAAAATCTCAATGCACAATTATTGAAAAAAAGTCATTATTCCCCTAAAAAGCACAGTTTTCTAAGCCCTTCTTTTTGAAAATATTCTTCAAAATTCCAAGAAAAATAAATGGTTTTAACAGAAAAAATACATGTCATTAGAGTCGACTTGACTCTAAACCGATAATGATAGAAGTTTGATGCACAATAAATCACATTGCTGGTTATCTGAGGATTAATTTGAGCCCTTAACCACACCTGTACGTCTGCAAATGGCGATGAAACAAGTCTCTGAAATGCCCCCAAAAATATCTTAAAATTTGCTTCCTTGGTTATTTTCTGAAGGACTGTGTACTATAGTTCAGTGATAATGAATGTCTCCGAAATAAAAGTCACATTTATTATAGGAGATGATTTTTGCAACCCCGGCAGCGAGATTCGAACTCGCAACCTTTCTTCCTTGGGATAGTTCAGCATACCCCTGTACCACTGGCATCGTCTCGAAAATTTTGAAATTTAAGTACTTAATTCTACTACTGAAAATAAAAAAAAAAAACTTAAGAAGATCCTATCCCAGTTTGATTTCTATGAGAAAATTATGTGTTCAGATGATATATTTTTGTTGCTAAATGCATGGTTTTTACCCAAATATAGGAAGAATCAACTTAGTCTGTCATTTTTCCATTGAAATATACATGTTCCTTTATCTGAACAAACAAAGTGTTTTCAACTGTATTATTTATACCCCAACACTGACGAAACCATGTTTTGTTACATCTATTTCAACTTTGCCAAAAAATATTCAGGATATTTTAGTGACTTTTTGTCTCTTTTACCATACTACATCTTTAAGAAATGACTTTGGATTTTTAGCGCATTTCAAGTTCGCGGATTGCGCTGGTACACTAAAAATTATATTTTTAACTAGTGTACATGTTATACCTATTAATTGGATACTATTCTTCAAAATCTCAATGCATTCCCCTAAAAAGCACAGTTTTCTAAGCCCTTCTTTTTGAAAATATTCTTCAAAATTCCAAGAAAAATAAATGGTTTTAACAGAAAAAAATACATGTCATTAGAGTCGACTTGACTCTAAACCGATAATGATAGAAGTTTGATGCACAATAAATCACATTGCTGGTTATCTGAGGATTAATTTGAGCCTTAACCACACCTGTACGTCTGCAAATGGCGATGAAACAAGTCTCTGAAATGCCCCAAAAATATCTTAAAATTTGCTTCCTTGGTTATTTTCTGAAGGACTGTGTACTATAGTTCAGTGATAATGAATGTCTCCGAAATAAAAGTCACATTTATTATAGGAGATGATTTTTGCAACCCCGGCAGCGAGATTCGAACTCGCAACCTTTCTTCCTTGGGATAGTTCAGCATACCCCTGTACCACTGGCATCGTCTCGAAAATTTTGAAATTTAAGTACTTAATTCTACTACTGAAAATAAAAAAAAAAAAAATTAAGAAGATCCTATCCCAGTTTGATTTCTATGAGAAAATTATGTGTTCAGATGATATATTTTTGTTGCTAAATGCATGGTTTTTACCCAAATATAGGAAGAATCAACTTAGTCTGTCATTTTTCCATTGAAATATACATGTTCCTTTATCTGAACAAACAAAGTGTTTTCAACTGTATTATTTATACCCCAACACTGACGAAACCATGTTTTGTTACATCTATTTCAACTTTGCCAAAAAATATTCAGGATATTTTAGTGACTTTTTGTCTCTTTTACCATACTACATCTTTAAGAAATGACTTTGGATTTTTAGCGCATTTCAAGTTCGCGGATTGCGCTGGTACACTAAAAATTATATTTTTAACTAGTGTACATGTTATACCTATTAATTGGATACTATTCTTCAAAATCTCAATGCAAAAAAAAATTTTTTTTTCCCCTAAAAAGCACAGTTTTCTAAGCCCTTCTTTTTGAAAATATTCTTCAAAATTCCAAGAAAAATAAATGGTTTTAACAGAAAAAATACATGTCATTAGAGTCGACTTGACTCTAAACCGATAATGATAGAAGTTTGATGCACAATAAATCACATTGCTGGTTATCTGAGGATTAATTTGAGCCCTTAACCACACCTGTACGTCTGCAAATGGCGATGAAACAAGTCTCTGAAATGCCCCCAAAAATATCTTAAAATTTGCTTCCTTGGTTATTTTCTGAAGGACTGTGTACTATAGTTCAGTGATAATGAATGTCTCCGAAATAAAAGTCACATTTATTATAGGAGATGATTTTTGCAACCCCGGCAGCGAGATTCGAACTCGCAACCTTTCTTCCTTGGGATAGTTCAGCATACCCCTGTTACCCCTGGCATCGTCTCGAAAATTTTGAAATTTAAGTACTTAATTCTACTACTGAAAATAAAAAAAAAAAAACTTAAGAAGATCCTATCCCAGTTTGATTTCTATGAGAAAATTATGTGTTCAGATGATATATTTTTGTTGCTAAATGCATGGTTTTTACCCAAATATAGGAAGAATCAACTTAGTCTGTCATTTTTCCATTGAAATATACATGTTCCTTTATCTGAACAAACAAAGTGTTTTCAACTGTATTATTTATACCCCAACACTGACGAAACCATGTTTTGTTACATCTATTTCAACTTTGCCAAAAAATATTCAGGATATTTTAGTGACTTTTTGTCTCTTTTACCATACTACATCTTTAAGAAATGACTTTGGATTTTTAGCGCATTTCAAGTTCGCGGATTGCGCTGGTACACTAAAAATTATATTTTAACTAGTGTACATGTTATACCTATTAATTGGATACTATTCTTCAAAATCTCAATGCACAATTATTGAAAAAAAAGTCATTATTCCCTAAAAAGCACAGTTTTCTAAGCCCTTCTTTTTGAAAATATTCTTCAAAATTCCAAGAAAAATAAATGGTTTTAACAGAAAAAATACATGTCATTAGAGTCGACTTGACTCTAAACGATAATGATAGAAGTTTGATGCACAATAAATCACATTGCTGGTTATCTGAGGATTAATTTGAGCCCTTAACCACACCTGTACGTCTGCAAATGGCGATGAAACAAGTCTCTGAAATGCCCCAAAAATATCTTAAAATTTGCTTCCTTGGTTATTTTCTGAAGGGACTGTGTACTATAGTTCAGTGATAATGAATGTCTCCGAAATAAAAGTCACATTTATTATAGGAGATGATTTTTGCAACCCGGCAGCGAGATTCGAACTCGCAACCTTTCTTCCTTGGGATAGTTCAGCATACCCCTGTACCACTGGCATCGTCTCGAAAATTTTGAAATTTAAGTACTTAATTCTACTACTGAAAATAAAAAAAAAAAAACTTAAGAAGATCCTATCCCAGTTTGATTTCTATGAGAAAATTATGTGTTCAGATGATATATTTTTGTTGCTAAATGCATGGTTTTTACCCAAATATAGGAAGAATCAACTTAGTCTGTCATTTTTCCATTGAAATATACATGTTCCTTTATCTGAACAAACAAAGTGTTTTCAACTGTATTATTTATACCCCAACACTGACGAAACCATGTTTTGTTACATCTATTTCAACTTTGCCAAAAAATATTCAGGATATTTTAGTGACTTTTTGTCTCTTTTACCATACTACATCTTTAAGAAATGACTTTGATTTTTAGCGCTTTCAAGTTCGCGGATTGCGCTGGTACACTAAAAATTATATTTTTAACTAGTGTACATGTTATACCTATTAATTGGATACTATCTTCAAATCTCAATGCACAATTATGAAAAAAAGTCATTATTCCCCTAAAAAGCACAGTTTTCTAAGCCCTTCTTTTTGAAAATATTCTTCAAAATTCCAAGAAAAATAAATGGTTTTAACAGAAAAAATACATGTCATTAGAGTCGACTTGACTCTAAACCGATAATGATAGAAGTTTGATGCACAATAAATCACATTGCTGGTTATCTGAGGATTAATTTGAGCCCTTAACCACACCTGTACGTCTGCAAATGGCGATGAAACAAGTCTCTGAAATGCCCCAAAAATATCTTAAAATTTGCTTCCTTGGTTATTTTCTGAAGGACTGTGTACTATAGTTCATGATAATGAATGTCTCCGAAATAAAAGTCACATTTATTATAGGAGATGATTTTTGCAACCCCGGCAGCGAGATTCGAACTCGCAACCTTTCTCCTTGGGATAGTTCAGCATACCCTGTACCACTGGCATCGTCTCGAAAATTTTGAATTTAAGTACTTAATTCTACTACTGAAAATAAAAAAAAAAACTTAAGAAGATCCTATCCCAGTTTGATTTCTATGAGAAAATTATGTGTTCAGATGATATATTTTTGTTGCTAAATGCATGGTTTTTACCCAAATATAGGAAGAATCAACTTAGTCTGTCATTTTTCCATTGAAATATACATGTTCCTTATCTGAACAAACAAAGTGTTTTCAACTGTATTATTTATACCCCAACACTGACGAAACCATGTTTTGTTACATCTATTTCAACTTTGCCAAAAATATCAGGATATTTTAGTGACTTTTGTCTCTTTTACCATACTACATCTTTAAGAAATGACTTTGGATTTTTAGCGCATTTCAAGTTCGCGGATTGCGCTTTTTTAACTATGTACATGTTATACTTTAATGGTCTATCTTCAAATCTCATGCACAATTATTGAAAAATCATTATTCCCCTAAAAAGCACAGTTTTCTAAGCCCTTCTTTTTGAAAATATTCTTCAAAATTCCAAGAAAAATAATGGTTTTAACAGAAAAAATAATGTCATTAGAGTCGACTGACTCTAAACGATAATGATAGAAGTTGATGCACAATAATCACATTGCTGGTTATCTGAGGATAATTTGACCCTTAACCACACTGTACTCTGCAAATGGCGATGAAACAAGTCTCTGAATGCCCCCAAAAATACTTAAAATTTGCTTCTGGTTATTTTCTGAAGACTGTGTCTATAGTTCAGTGATAATGATGTCTCCGAAATAAAAGTCACATTTATTATAGAGATGATTTTTGCAACCCCGGCAGCGAATTCGAACTCGCAACCTTTCTTCTTGGATAGTTCAGCAACCCCTGTACCACTGGCATCGTCTCGAAAATTTTGAAATTTAAGTACTTAATTTACTACTGAAAATAAAAAAAAAAAACTTAAGAAGATCCTACCCAGTTTGATTTCTATGAGAAATTAGTGTTCAGATGATATATTTTTGTTGCAAATGCATGGTTTTTACCCAATATAGGAAGAATCAACTTAGTCTGTCATTTTTCCATTGAATATACATGTTCCTTTATCTGAACAAACAAAGTGTTTTCACTGTATTATTTATACCCCAACACTGACGAAACCATGTTTTGTTACATCTATTCAACTTGCCAAAAAATATTCAGGATATTTTAGTGACTTTTGTCTCTTTTACCATACTAATCTTTAAGAATGACTTGATTTTAGCGCATTTCAAGTTCCGGATTGCGCTTAAAAATAATTTACTATGTCATGTTATCTATTAATTGGATACTATTCTTCAAAATCTCAAGCACAATTATGAAAAAAAGTCATTATTCCCTAAAAGCACAGTTTCTAAGCCCTTCTTTTTGAAAATATTCTTCAAATTCAAGAAAAATAAATGGTTTTAACAAAAAACATGTCATTAGAGTGACTTGACTCTAAACGATAATGATAGAAGTTTGATGCACAATAATACATTGCTGGTTATCTGAGGATTAATTTGAGCCCTTAACCACACTGTACGTCTGCAAATGGCGATGAAACAGTCTCTGAAATGCCCCAAAAATATCTTAAAATTGCTTCCTGGTTATTTTCTGAAGGACTGTGTACTATAGTTCAGTGATAATGAATGTCTCCGAAATAAAGTCACATTATTATAGGAGATGATTTTTGCAACCCGGCAGCGAGATTCGAACTCGCACTTCTTCCTTGGATAGTTCAGCATACCCTGTACCACTGGCATCGTCTCGAAATTTGAAATTTAATACTTAATTTATACTGAAATAAAAAAAAAAAACTTAAGAAGTCTATCCAGTTTGTTTCTTGAGAAATTATGTGTTCAGATGATATATTTTTGTTGCTAAATGCATGGTTTTTACCCAATATAGGAGAATCACTTAGTCTGTCATTTTTCATTGAAATATACATGTTCCTTTATCTGAACAAACAAAGTGTTTTCAACTGTATTATTTATACCCCAACACTGACGAACCATGTTTTGTTACATCTATTTCAACTTTGCCAAAAAATATTCAGATATTTTAGTGACTTTTTGTCTCTTTTACCATACTACATCTTTAAGAAATGACTTTGATTTTTAGCGATTTCAAGTCGCGGATTGCGCTTTATTTTAAATAGTGTACATGTTATACCTATTAATTGGATACTATTCTTCAAAATCTCAATGCACAATTATTGAAAAAAAGTCATTATTCCCCTAAAAAGCACAGTTTTCTAAGCCCTTCTTTTTGAAAATATTCTTCAAAATTCCAAGAAAAATAAATGGTTTTAACAGAAAAAATACATGTCATTAGAGTCGACTTGACTCTAAACCGATAATGATAGAAGTTTGATGCACAATAAATCACATTGCTGGTTATCTGAGGATTAATTTGAGCCCTTAACCACACCTGTACGTCTGCAAATGGCGATGAAACAAGTCTCTGAAATGCCCCCAAAAATATCTTAAAATTTGCTTCCTTGGTTATTTTCTGAAGGACTGTGTACTATAGTTCAGTGATAATGAATGTCTCCGAAATAAAAGTCACATTTATTATAGGAGATGATTTTTGCAACCCCGGCAGCGAGATTCGAACTCGCAACCTTTCTTCCTTGGGATAGTTCAGCATACCCCTGTACCACTGGCATCGTCTCGAAAATTTTGAAATTTAAGTACTTAATTCTACTACTGAAAATAAAAAAAAAAATACTTAAGAAGATCTATCCCAGTTTTGATTTCTATGAGAAAATTATGTGTTCAGATGATATATTTTTGTTGCTAAATGCATGGTTTTTACCCAAATATAGGAAGAATCAACTTAGTCTGTCATTTTTCCATTGAAATATACATGTTCCTTTATCTGAACAAACAAAGTGTTTTCAACTGTATTATTTATACCCCAACATGACGAAACCATGTTTTGTTACATCTATTTCAACTTTGCCAAAAAATATTCAGGATATTTTAGTGACTTTTTGTCTCTTTTACCATACTACATCTTTAAGAAATGACTTTGGATTTTTAGCGCATTTCAAGTTCGCGGATTGCGCTGGTACACTAAAAATTATATTTTTAACTAGTGTACATGTTATACCTATTAATTGGATACTATTCTTCAAAATCTCAATGCACAATTATTGAAAAAAAGTCATTATTCCCCTAAAAAGCACAGTTTTCTAAGCCCTTCTTTTTGAAAATATTCTTCAAAATTCCAAGAAAAATAAATGGTTTTAACAGAAAAAATACATGTCATTAGAGTCGACTTGACTCTAAACCGATAATGATAGAAGTTTGATGCACAATAAATCACATTGCTGGTTATCTGAGGATTAATTTGAGCCCTTAACCACACCTGTACGTCTGCAAATGCGATGAAACAAGTCTCTGAAATGCCCCCAAAAATATCTTAAAATTTGCTTCCTTGTTATTTTCTGAAGGACTGTGTACTATAGTTCAGTGATAATGAATGTCTCCGAAATAAAGTCACATTTATTATAGGAGATGATTTTTGCAACCCCGGCAGCGAGATTCGAACTCGCAACCTTTCTTCCTTGGGATAGTTCAGCATACCCCTGTACCACTGGCATCGTCTCGAAAATTTTGAAATTTAAGTACTTAATTCTACTACTGAAAATAAAAAAAAAAAACTTAAGAAGATCCTATCCCAGTTTGATTTCTATGAGAAAATTATGTGTTCAGATGATATATTTTTGTTGCTAAATGCATGGTTTTTACCCAAATATAGGAAGAATCAACTTAGTCTGTCATTTTTCCATTGAAATATACATGTTCCTTTATCTGAACAAACAAAGTGTTTTCAACTGTATTATTTATACCCCAACACTGACGAAACCATGTTTTGTTACATCTATTTCAACTTTGCCAAAAAATATTCAGGATATTTTAGTGACTTTTTGTCTCTTTTACCATACTACATCTTTAAGAAATGACTTTGGATTTTTGCGCATTTCAAGTTCGCGGATTGCGCTGGTACACTAAAAATTATATTTTTAACTAGTGTACATGTTATACCTATTAATTGATACTATTCTTCAAAATCTCAATGCACAATTATTGAAAAAAAGTCATTATTCCCCTAAAAAGCACAGTTTTCTAAGCCCTTCTTTTTGAAAATATTCTTCAAAATTCCAAGAAAAATAAATGGTTTTAACAGAAAAAATACATGTCATTAGAGTCGACTTGACTCTAAACCGATAATGATAGAATTTGATGCACAATAAATCACATTGCTGTTATCTGAGGATTAATTTGAGCCCTTAACCACACCTGTACGTCTGCAAATGGCGATGAAACAAGTCTCTGAAATGCCCCAAAAATATCTTAAAATTTGCTTCCTTGGTTATTTTCTGAAGGACTGTGTACTATAGTTCAGTGATAATGAATGTCTCCGAAATAAAAGTCACATTTATTATAGGAGATGATTTTTGCAACCCCGGCAGCGAGATTCGAACTCGCAACCTTTCTTCCTTGGGATAGTTCAGCATACCCTGTACCACTGCATCGTCTCGAAAATTTTGAAATTTAAGTACTTAATTCTACTACTGAAAATAAAAAAAAAAAACTTAAGAAGATCCTATCCCAGTTTGATTTCTATGAGAAAATTATGTGTTCAGATGATATATTTTGTTGCTAAATGCATGGTTTTTACCCAAATATAGGAAGAATCAACTTAGTCTGTCATTTTTCCATTGAAATATACATGTTCCTTTATCTGAACAAACAAAGTGTTTTCAACTGTATTATTTATACCCCAACACTGACGAAACCATGTTTTGTTACATCTATTTCAACTTTGCCAAAAAATATTCAGGATATTTTAGTGACTTTTTGTCTCTTTTACCATACTACATCTTTAAGAAATGACTTTGGATTTTTAGGCATTTCAAGTTCGCGGATTGCGCTGGTACACTAAAAATTATATTTTTAACTAGTGTACATGTTATACCTATTAATTGGATTACTATTCTTCAAAATCTCAATGCACAATTATTGAAAAAAAGTCATTATTCCCCTAAAAAGCACAGTTTTCTAAGCCTTCTTTTTGAAAATATTCTTCAAAATTCCAAGAAAAATAAATGGTTTTTAACAGAAAAAATACATGTCATTAGAGTCGACTTGACTCTAAACCGATAATGATAGAAGTTTGATGCACAATAAATCACATTGCTGGTTATCTGAGGATTAATTTGAGCCCTTAACACACCTGTACGTCTGCAAATGGCGATGAAACAAGTCTCTGAAATGCCCCAAAAATATCTTAAAATTTGCTTCCTTGGTTATTTTCTGAAGACTGTGTACTATAGTTCAGTGATAATGAATGTCTCCGAAATAAAAGTCACATTTATTATAGGAGATGATTTTTGCAACCCCGGCAGCGAGATTCGAACTCGCAACCTTTCTTCCTTGGGATAGTTCAGCATACCCTGTACCACTGGCATCGTCTCGAAAATTTTGAAATTTATGTACTTAATTCTACTACTGAAAATAAAAAAAAAAAACTTAAGAAGATCCTATCCCAGTTTGATTTCTATGAGAAAATTATGTGTTCAGATGATATATTTTTGTTGCTAAATGCATGGTTTTTACCCAAATATAGGAAGAATCAACTTAGTCTGTCATTTTTCCATTGAAATATACATGTTCCTTTATCTGAACAAACAAAGTGTTTTCAACTGTATTATTTATACCCCAACACTGACGAAACCATGTTTTGTTACATCTATTTCAACTTTGCCAAAAAATATTCAGGATTTTTAGTGACTTTTTGTCTCTTTTACCATACTACATCTTTAAGAAATGACTTTGGATTTTTAGCGCATTTCAAGTTCGCGGATTGCGCTGGTACACTAAAAATTTATATTTTTAACTAGTGTACATGTTATACCTATTAATTGGATACTATTCTTCAAAATCTCAATGCACAATTATTGAAAAAAAGTCATTATTCCCCTAAAAAGCACAGTTTTCTAAGCCCTTCTTTTTGAAAATTTCTTCAAAATTCCAAGAAAAATAAATGTTTTAACAGAAAAATACATGTCATTAGAGTCGACTTGACTCTAAACCGATAATGATAGAAGTTTGATGCACAATAAATCACATTGCTGGTTATCTGAGGATTAATTTGAGCCCTTAACCACACCTGTACGTCTGCAAATGGCGATGAAACAAGTCTCTGAAATGCCCCAAAAATATCTTAAAATTTGCTTCCTTGGTTATTTTCTGAAGGACTGTGTACTATAGTTCAGTGATAATGAATGTCTCCGAAATAAAAGTCACATTTATTATAGGAGATGATTTTTGCAACCCGGCAGCGAGATTCGAAACTCGCAACCTTTCTTCCTTGGGATAGTTCGCATACCCCTGTACCACTGGCATCGTCTCGAAAATTTTGAAATTTAAGTACTTAATTCTACTACTGAAAATAAAAAAAAAACTTAAGAAGATCCTATCCAGTTTGATTTCTATGAGAAAATTATGTGTTCAGATGATATATTTTTGTTGCTAAATGCATGGTTTTTACCCAAATATAGGAAGAATCAACTTAGTCTGTCATTTTTCCATTGAAATTATACATGTTCCTTTATCTGAACAAACAAAGTGTTTTCAACTGTATTATTTATACCCCAACACTGACGAAACCATGTTTTGTTACATCTATTTCAACTTTGCCAAAAAATATTCAGGATATTTTAGTGACTTTTTGTCTCTTTTACCATACTACATCTTTAAGAAATGACTTTGGATTTTTAGCGCATTTCAAGTTCGCGGATTGCGCTGGTACACTAAAAATTATATTTTTAACTAGTGTACATGTTTATACCTATTAATTGGATACTATTCTTCAAAATCTCAATGCACAATTATTGAAAAAAAGTCATTATTCCCCTAAAAAGCACAGTTTTCTAAGCCCTTCTTTTTGAAAATATTCTTCAAAATTCCAAGAAAAATAAATGGTTTTAACAGAAAAAATACATGTCATTAGAGTCGACTTGACTCTAAACCGATAATGATAGAAGTTTGATGCACATTAAATCACATTGCTGGTTATCTGAGGATTAATTTGAGCCCTTAACCACACCTGTACGTCTGCAAATGGCGATGAAACAAGTCTCTGAAATGCCCCCAAAAATATCTTAAAATTTGCTTCCTTGGTTATTTTCTGAAGGACTGTGTACTATAGTTCAGTGATAATGAATGTCTCCGAAATAAAAGTCACATTTATTATAGGAGATGATTTTTGCAACCCGGCAGCGAGATTCGAACTCGCAACCTTTCTTCCTTGGGATAGTTCAGCATACCCCTGTACCACTGGCATCGTCTCGAAAATTTTGAAATTTAAGTACTTAATTCTACTACTGAAAATAAAAAAAAAAACTTAGAAGATCCTATCCCAGTTTGATTTCTATGAGATAATTATGTGTTCAGATGATATATTTTTGTTGCTAAATGCATGGTTTTTACCCAAATATAGGAAGAATCAACTTAGTCTGTCATTTTTCCATTGAAATATACTGTTCCTTTATTGAACAAACAAAGTGTTTTCAACTGTATTATTTATACCCCAACACTGACGAAACCATGTTTTGTTACATCTATTTCAACTTTGCCAAAAAATATTCAGGATATTTTAGTGACTTTTTGTCTCTTTTACCATACTACATCTTTAAGAATGACTTTGGATTTTTAGCGCATTCAAGTTCGCGGATTGCGCTGGTACACTAAAAATTATATTTTTAACTAGTGTACATGTTATACTATTAATTGGATACTATTCTTCAAAATCTCAATGCACAATTATTGAAAAAAAGTCATTATTCCCTAAAAAGCACAGTTTTCTAAGCCTTCTTTTTGAAATATTCTTCAAAATTCCAAGAAAAATAAATGGTTTTACAGAAAAAATACATGTCATTAGAGTCGACTTGACTCTAAACGATAATGATAGAAGTTTGATGCACAATAAATCACATTGCTGGTTATTGAGGATTAATTTGAGCCCTTACCACACCTGTACGTCTGCAAATGGCGATGAAACAAGTCTCTGAAATGCCCCAAAAATATCTTAAAATTTGCTTCCTTGGTTATTTTCTGAAGGAACTGTGTCTATAGTTCAGTGATAATGATGTCTCCGAAATAAGTCACATTTATTATAGGAGATGATTTTTGCAACCCGGCGCGAGATTCGAACTCGCA
Organism: Mytilus edulis; assembly: GCA_019925275.1. NCBI lineage: Eukaryota > Metazoa > Mollusca > Bivalvia > Mytilida > Mytilidae > Mytilus > Mytilus edulis. The sequence goes on from CM034355.1 coordinate 61,778,999, forward strand.
ACTTTCTTTCCTTGGATAGTTCACATACCCTGTCATGGCATCGATCTCGAAAATTTTGAAATTTAAGTACTTAATTCTACTACTGAAAATAAAAAAAAAAAATTAAGAAGTCCTATCCCAGTTTGATTTTCTATGAAAAATTATGTGTTAGATGATATATTTTTGTTGCTAAATGCATGGTTTTTACCCAAATATAGGAAAATTCAACTTGTCGTCATTTTTCCATTGAAATATAATGTTCCTTTATCTGAACAAACAAAGTTTTTTCAACTGTATTATTTATACCCAACACTGACGAAATCATGTTTTGTTACATCTATTTCAACTTTCCAAAAAATATTCAGGATATTTTAGTGACTTTTTGTCTCTTTTACCATATAATTTTAAGAAATGACTTGGATTTTTAGGCATTTCAAAGTTCGCGGATTGCGCTGGTACACTAAAAATTATTTTTTAACTAGTGTAATGTTATACCTATTAATTGATACTATTCTTCAAAATCTCATGCACAATTATTGAAAAAAGTCATATTCCCTAAAAAGCACAGTTTTTCTAAGCCCTTCTTTTTGAAATATTCTTCAAAATCCAGAAAAATAAATGGTTTTAACAGAAAAAACATTGTCTTGAGTCGACTTGACTCTAATACCGATAATGTAAATTTTGAAATAATCATATTCTGGTTATCTGAGGATTAAAAAAAAAAATTAACAACCTGTTACTCTAATGAGATGAAAATAGTCTCAGAAATCCCCATAATATTTTAAAATTTGTTTTGGTATATTTTGAAGAACTGTGTACTATTTCAGATATAATAATGTTCCGATTGAAAATACAGTTTTTACTGATATTTTTGCAACCCGCAGAATTCCAACACGACAACCATTTTTTGGTTATCATCATTTCACTTTCCAAGAAATCGTCTCGAAATTTTGTATTTTAAGTACTTAATTCCTACGAAATATAAAAAAAAAAAACTTAGATTGCCTGACGATTACGTAATTACCTTATATCCATTTGATTTCTATGAAAAATTATTGTTCAATTATAATAAATTTTTTTTCCTAAATGCATGTTTTTACCCAAAAATATGGTAAAATCAACTTAAGTTGTATTTTTCATTGAAAATATACATGTTCCTTTATCTGAACTAAACAAAGTGTTTTCCAACTGTAGTTTATACAACAACATGACGAACATGTTTGTTAACTCTAATTTCAACTTTGCAAAAATATTCAGGATATTTTAGTGACTTATATCTCTTTTACCATACTTAATCTTTAAGAATGACTTTGGATTTTTAGCGCATTCAAGTTCGCGGATTCGCTGGTACACTAAAAATTATATTTTTAACTAGTGTACCATGTTATACCTATTAATTGAACTTTCTTCAAAATCTCAATGCAAATTATTGAAAAAAAGTCATTATTCCCTAAACACATTTTTAAGTTTTTTAAAATATTCTTCAAAATTAAAAAAATAAATTTTAAGAAAAAATATGTATTAGAGTATTGATCTAAACGATATGATAGAAGTTTGATGCAAAAATACATTGTGTTATCTGAGGATTAATTTGAGCCTTACCAAACTGTAAAGTTGCAAATTGCGATAAACAAGTTCTAAATGCCCAAAAATATTTAAAATTTGCTTCCTTGGTTATTTTCGAAGACTGTTGTACATATTTCAATTATGAAATGTTCCGAATAAAGTACTTTATTAAAGATATTTTTAAACCGGCAGCGAGATTCAACTCGCACTTCTCTGGTATAAATTATTTACTGTACCACTGGCATCGTCTCGAAAATTTTGAAATTTAAGTACTTAATTCTACTACTGAAAATAAAAAAAAAAAACTTAAGAAGATCCTATCCCAGTTTGATTTCTATGAGAAAATTATGTGTTCAGATGATATATTTTTGTTGCTAAATGCATGGTTTTTACCCAAATATAGGAAGAATCAACTTAGTCTGTCATTTTTCCATTGAAATATACATGTTCCTTTATCTGAACAAACAAAGTGTTTTCAACTGTATTATTTATACCCCAACACTGACGAAACCATGTTTTGTTACATCTATTTCAACTTTGCCAAAAAATATTCAGGATATTTTAGTGACTTTTTGTCTCTTTTACCATACTACATCTTTAAGAAATGACTTTGGATTTTTAGCGCATTTCAAGTTCGCGGATTGCGCTGGTACACTAAAAATTATATTTTTAACTAGTGTACATGTTATACCTATTAATTGGATACTATTCTTCAAAATCTCAATGCACAATTATTGAAAAAAAGTCATTATTCCCCTAAAAAGCACAGTTTTCTAAGCCCTTCTTTTTGAAAATATTCTTCAAAATTCCAAGAAAAAAATGGTTTTAACAGAAAAAATACATGTCATTAGAGTCGACTTGACTCTAAACCGATAATGATAGAAGTTTGATGCACAATAAATCACATTGCTGGTTATCTGAGGATTAATTTGAGCCCTTAACCACACCTGTACGTCTGCAAATGGCGATGAAACAAGTCTCTGAAATGCCCCCAAAAATATCTTAAAATTTGCTTCCTTGGTTATTTTCTGAAGGACTGTGTACTATAGTTCAGTGATAATGAATGTCTCCGAAATAAAAGTCACATTTATTATAGGAGATGATTTTTGCAACCCCGGCAGCGAGATTCGAACTCGCAACCTTTCTTGGGGGGGGCTCGAAAATTTTGAAATTTAAGTACTTAATTCTACTACTGAAAATAAAAAAAAAAACTTAAGAAGATCCTATCCCAGTTTGATTTCTATGAGAAAATTATGTGTTCAGATGATATATTTTTGTTGCTAAATGCATGGTTTTTACCCAAATATAGGAAGAATCAACTTAGTCTGTCATTTTTCCATTGAAATATACATGTTCCTTTATCTGAACAAACAAAGTGTTTTCAACTGTATTATTTATACCCCAACACTGACGAAACCATGTTTTGTTACATCTATTTCAACTTTGCCAAAAAATATTCAGGATATATTTAGTGACTTTTTGTCTCTTTTACCATACTACATCTTTAAGAAATGACTTTGGATTTTTAGCGCATTTCAAGTTCGCGGATTGCGCTGGTACACTAAAAATTATATTTTTAACTAGTGTACATGTTATACCTATTAATTGGATACTATTCTTCAAAATCTCAATGCACAATTATTGAAAAAAAGTCATTATTCCCCTAAAAAGCACAGTTTTCTAAGCCCTTCTTTTTGAAAATATTCTTCAAAATTCCAAGAAAAATAAATGGTTTTAACAGAAAAAATACATGTCATTAGAGTCGACTTGACTCTAAACCGATAATGATAGAAGTTTGATGCACAATAAATCACATTGCTGGTTATCTGAGGATTAATTTGAGCCCTTAACCACACCTGTACGTCTGCAAATGGCGATGAAACAAGTCTCTGAAATGCCCCCAAAATATCTTAAAATTTGCTTCCTTGGTTATTTTCTGAAGGACTGTGTACTATAGTTCAGTGATAATGAATGTCTCCGAAATAAAAGTCACATTTATTATAGGAGATGATTTTTGCAACCCCGGCAGCGAGATTCGAACTCGCAACCTTTCTTCCTTGGGATAGTTCAGCATACCCCTGTACCACTGGCATCGTCTCGAAAATTTTGAAATTTAAGTACTTAATTCTACTACTGAAAATAAAAAAAAAAAACTTAAGAAGATCCTATCCCAGTTTGATTTCTATGAGAAAATTATGTGTTCAGATGATATATTTTTGTTGCTAAATGCATGGTTTTTACCCAAATATAGGAAGAATCAACTTAGTCTGTCATTTTTCCATTGAAATATACATGTTCCTTTATCTGAACAAACAAAGTGTTTTCAACTGTATTATTTATACCCCAACACTGACGAAACCATGTTTTGTTACATCTATTTCAACTTTGCCAAAAAATATTCAGGATATTTTAGTGACTTTTTGTCTCTTTTACCATACTACATCTTTAAGAAATGACTTTGGATTTTAGCGCATTTCAAGTTCGCGGATTGCGCTGGTACACTAAAAATTATATTTTTAACTAGTGTACATGTTATACCTATTAATTGGATACTATTCTTCAAAATCTCAATGCACAATTATTGAAAAAAGTCATTATTCCCCTAAAAAGCACAGTTTTCTAAGCCCTTCTTTTTGAAAATATTCTTCAAAATTCCAAGAAAAATAAATGGTTTTAACAGAAAAAATACATGTCATTAGAGTCGACTTGACTCTAAACCGATAATGATAGAAGTTTGATGCACAATAAATCACATTGCTGGTTATCTGAGGATTAATTTGAGCCCTTAACCACACCTGTACGTCTGCAAATGGCGATGAAACAAGTCTCTGAAATGCCCCAAAAATATCTTAAAATTTGCTTCCTTGGTTATTTTCTGAAGGACTGTGTACTATAGTTCAGTGATAATGAATGTCTCCGAAATAAAAGTCACATTTATTATAGGAGATGATTTTTGCAACCCCGGCAGCGAGATTCGAACTCGCAACCTTTCTTCCTTGGGATAGTTCAGCATACCCCTGTACCACTGGCATCGTCTCGAAAATTTTGAAATTTAAGTACTTAATTCTACTACTGAAAATAAAAAAAAAAAACTTAAGAAGATCCTATCCCAGTTTGATTTCTATGAGAAAATTATGTGTTCAGTGATATATTTTTGTTGCTAAATGCATGGTTTTTACCCAAATATAGGAAGAATCACTTAGTCTGTCATTTTTCCATTGAAAATATACATGTTCCTTTATCTGAACAAACAAAGTGTTTTCAACTGTATTATTTATACCCCAACACTGACGAAACCATGTTTTGTTACATCTATTTCAACTTTGCCAAAAAATATTCAGGATATTTAGTGACTTTTTGTCTCTTTTACCATACTACATCTTTAAGAAATGACTTTGGATTTTAGCGCATTTCAAGTTCGCGGATTGCGCTGGTACACTAAAAATTATATTTTAACTAGTGTACATGTTATACCTATTAATTGGATACTATTCTTCAAAATCTCAATGCCAATTATTGAAAAAGTCATTATTCCAAAAGCAGTTTTCAGCCTTCTTTGAAAATTTCTTCAAAATTCAGAAATAAATGGTTTAACAGAAAATACATGTCATTAGAGTCGACTTGACTCTAAACCGATATGATAGAAGTTTGATGCACATAAATACTTGTGGTTATCTGAGGATTAATTTGAGCCTTAACCACACTGTACGTGCAAATGGCGATGAAACAGTCTCTGAAATGCCCAAAAATATCTTAAATTTGCTTCCTGGTTATTTTCTGAAGGATGTGTACTTAGTTCAGTGATAATATGTCTCGAAATAAAGTACATTTATTATAGAGATGATTTTTGCAACCCCGGCAGCAGATTCGAACTCGACCTTCTTCCTTGGATAGTCAGCATACCCCTGTACCACTGGCATCGTTCAAAATTTTGAAATTTAAGTATTAATTTACTACTGAAATAAAAAAAAAACTTAAGAGATCCTATCCAGTTGATTTCTAGAGAAATTATGTGTTCAGATGATATATTTTGTTGCTAATGCATGTTTTTACCAAATATAGGAAGAATCAACTTAGTTGTCATTTTCCATTGAAATATACATGTTCCTTTTCTGAACAACAAAGTGTTTCAACTGTATTATTATACCAACACTGACGAAACCATGTTTTGTACATTATTTCAACTTTGCAAATATTCAGGTATTTTAGTGACTTTTTGTCTTTTTACCATATAATCTTAGAAATGACTTTGGATTTTAGCATTTCAAGTTTGCGATTGGCTGTACACTAAAATTATATTTTAACTAGTGTACATGTTATACTATTATTGATATATTCTTCAAATTCAATGCACAATTATGAAAAAGTATTATTCCCTAAAAAGCAGTTTTCAAGCCTTCTTTTGAAATATTCTTCAAATTCAAGAAAATAAATGGTTTTAACAGAAAAAATACATGTATTAGAGTCGACTTGACTCTAAACGATAATGTGAAGTTTGTGCACATAAATCACATTGCTGGTTTTGAGGATTATTGAGCCTTAACCACATTACGTGCATGCATGAACAAGTCTTGAATGCCAAAATACTTAAATTTGCTTCCTGGTTATTTTTGAAGATGTGTACTATAGTTCAGTGATATGATGTCTCGAATAAAGTACATTTTATAGGAGTGATTTGCACCCGGCAGCAGATCGAACGCACCTTTCTTCTTGGGATGTTCAGCTACCCTTACCATGGCATCGTCTCAAATTGAAATTAAGTACTTAATCTATACTAAAAAAAAAAAAAAAATTAAGAAGATCTACCCAGTTGATTTCTTAGAATTATGTGTTCGATGATAATTTTTGTGCTAATGCATGTTTTACCAAATATAGAAGAATCACTTAGTCTGTCATTTCCATTGAAATAAATGTTCCTTTATCTGAACAAAAAGTGTTCAACTGATTATTTACCCCAACACTGACGAACCAGTTTTGTAATCTATTCACTTGCCAAAAATATTCAGGTATTTTATGACTTTTTCTTTTTACATACTAATCTTTAGAAATGATTTGGATTTTAGCATTTCAAGTTGCGATGGCTGTACACTAAAAATTATATTTTTAATAGTGTAATGTTAATACTATTATTTGATACTATTCTTCAAAATCTCAATGCCAATTATGAAAAAAGTCATTATTCCTAAAAGCAGTTCAAGCCTTCTTTTGAATATTCTTCAAATTCCAAGAAAATAAATGGTTTTAACAGAAAAATACATGTCATTAGAGTGACTGACTCTAAACCGATAATGATAGAAGTTTGATGCACAGTAAATCACATGCTGGTTATCTGGGATTAATTTGAGCCTAACCACATCTTACGTCAATTTGCTTCCTTGGTTATTTTCTGAAGAACTGTGTACTATAGTTCAGTGATAATGTATGTCTCCGAAATAAAAGTTACATTTATTATAGGAGATGATTTTTGCAACCCCGGCAGCTAGATTCGAACACGCTACCTTTCTTCATTGGGATTGTTCAGCATACCCCTGTACCACTGGCATCGTCTCAAAATGTTGAAATTTTAAGTACTTAAGTCTACTACTCAATATAAAAAAAAAAAAAAATTAAGAAGATCCTATCCCAGTTTGATTTCTATAGAAATTATGTGTTCAGATGATACATTTTTGTTGCTAAATGCATGATTTTTACGCAAATATATGAAGAATCAACTTAGTCTGTCATTTTCCCATTGAAATATACATGTTCCTTTATCTGAACAAACAAAGTGTTTCCAACTGCATTATGTATACCCCAACACTGACGAAACCATGTTTTGTCACATCTAGCTATTTCAACTTTGCCAAAAAATATTCAGGATATTTTAGTGACTTTTTTGTCTCTTTTACCATACTACATCTTTAAGAAATGACTTTGGATTTTTTAGCTCATTTCAAGTTTGCGATTGCGCTTGTACACTAAAAATTATATTTTTAACTAGTGTACATGTTACATACCTATTAATTTGATACTATTCTTCAAAATCTCAATGCACAATTATTGAAAAAAGTCATTATTCCCCTAAAAAGCAGTTTTCAGAGCCCTTCTTTTTGAAAATATTCTTCAAAATTCCAAGAAAAATAAATGGTTTTAACAGAAAAAATACATGTCATTAGAGTCGACTTGACTCTAAACCGATAATGATAGAAGTTTGATGCACAGTAAATCACATTGCTGGTTATCTGAGGATTAATTTGAGCCCTTAACCACATCTGTACGTCAGCAAATGGCGATGAAACAAGTCTCTGAAATGCCCCCAAAAATATCTTAAAATTTGCTTCATTGGTTATTTTCCTTATGTTGTTTGCTTTGATTCCCTTCCCGAAAAGTAAGAAATAGCCTAACTCCAAGTTACTATATTCCTGCATCACGTGATTTTCACCACGTGGAGCTTACATTTGAATATATACCGAATATGGAAAGTGAAACTACAATTCAAAACATAAAGTTCGAAGGCACAAATAAGAATAAAGAAAGTTGTTTTGGGGCAAAGGGTGCCGGGGTAATTATTTCGGTGTTCAAAGCATACATGAAATATTTGCCACTGCCCCTTTTCTGTTGTATGAATTTTAACCCTGAGTTTTCTATCTGTTCCGAATGGTAAACAAAGGCGCAACGTCCGGAATTAACCATTCTTTGATTATAAACGTGCATATCCCAAATGGTTAAGCATCTACTACTAGCTTGCATTTTAAATTGTAAAAATCATCAATATCAAAGTCGTTTTTTTAAAATACTATTTTCAGTTGGAAAAATGTAAATCCACAATATCGCATCTCCTAAAATTACACAGAAGAAATTATCGCACTTATGCTGATAATGCCTAACATTTACAGATAAAATGAATCGCATTCAGTACTCAATATTATGGATTCCGCTGCTTCAATTACACTTGTTTAGACTTTAATCTTGTTATTTTATACATTAAAAAGTTATAATTTCTGATAAAATATACATACATACATTCAAATCAATTGTTTTGTATTTTCATAAAGTAAAAAAAAGTTTTTTCCCCAAATTCTTTATTCTAAAAGAGTACTGCATTTAGTTTATGTTCACTGTCGTACGCGAGTCTGGATTCGCATTTTATATACACTGTATAGATAGCAAAGCAAATATTTTACCATTTTAAAAATACACCATGAGCCAGAATACAAACCATATAAGGCCGTTAGTTTTCTCGTTTGAATTGTTTACATTGTCATTTCGGGGCCTTTTATAGCAGACTATGCGGTATGGATCATTGTTGAAGCCGTACTATGAACTATATATAAAATTTCTGTGCTAATTTGGTCTCTCGTGGAGAGATACATCTCATTGGCAATCATACCATCGTCTTTTTTTTTATATATAAAATGGATTCAAGATACAGAGAGAGGAAACCAGAATGAAACACAGACTCGCCTTTGCAACTATTGCTACATGCCGTATATATAACCATAGTAATGAAGATATTTTTAATTGGCGCAAATGAAATGCATACCTATATGGACGTCATGTTCCTGGTTATCTGTGACGTCATTATTTGAAATATCAAAACGTTGGAACAAGAGTGGACAATCAACTGAAGGTATGATGATATAGTTTTTGGTCATAAAATATTATTTTTAAGTTAATTTCTTTTTTCTGATGGGTGTCACCAAGGGAACAGTTGCATAGAAGGAAAGGCAATAGAATTCCCGGTTGAAGAATTGATTTTTTTCCAATTTATGAAGGCCGACCTCTTGTTCAATTTAGTTGAGGCAACCTCAAATAGGCAACAGTACATATCCAAAACTATTTTTCCTACTTAACTTGAATATTTTTATCTGCGGGATTAAAATAAAAACAAATGAAAGAGTTCAGTTGTAGTAGTAGGGTGTGGCGCAGGTACCCGGTGAGGATATCACAGTAGTTTGAGGAAGAATATCAAGTTAGCGCTGGATAATAATTTGTCAAAGGACGATAGCAAAAACAGCTAATAAAACTATCAAAAAAATACAGGGAGGCGTCCGGAAGGTTTTGATCGACGAGAAAGGCGGATTACCATATTTTCAAAGTCTTTTACGTCATTTTTTAGTAAAAAAAACCAACAGAACTAAATGTTCTGATTTGATACCTGAATGTTTAGTAGATTACATATTTGTTTGCTATGAGGATTCCGTATATCACTTATTGCGGACCTTTTTTCTGTATTGTTATGAGTTAAAATGTATGACTTAAATCAGCCAACAAAGACATATCGAAACAACACCTGATACAAAAATTATAAAAAAAAACTTTTAAATGTTTTAATGATATATGATTGGTTCTCAATAATGACGACTCCAGTATGTACACTAGATATATATATCCTGCTGAACTGACTTTAAATAAAACTCATATTTAAAATACTGAACGCTGCCCTTTCTTAGATCTATATCTAACCTTAACGGGAATCTTCATACTGAAATATATGATAAACTGGAAGAGATGATTTTTCCTTTCCAATTGTTACTTATTTATCCATTTTAGATGTTGATGTTCCCTTGTCACCATCTTGGGGTGTTTATATATGCACATTATGCATCGCAACTTGCTCGATTCGCTTATGTATGTAACAACGTGTTTGCTTTTAACGCAAGAAATCTCTGTTTTACTGAAAAAATATTACATTAGGATTTCGAGACCACACACTATCAAATTATTTAACTATTTGGTAATATTATTTACAAAGGACAAAAATGTCTGCATCCACCTCAAAAGCTAACCAAACCTTTTTAAAAACAGACTTATTCAAAACCGGGATATAATTGCGACATTGCTGTCAGATCGTTATAGATTGGATATGCTGGTTTTAATATATTGATTCACTTATATAGCCTTTGCATCGGAAATCATGAATACATTTATTCTAAAGCCATGCAGTTGTTGGTTTGATATGAGTTATGTGCTTTTCCTAATTTCATCGATCATGATGATGATGGCATGATACTAACTAAACCCCTAGCGGGAGGGATTGTGTTCGATTTTCATATAATGAAGACATACGCTTGTAATCAGTTTAATTCAAGCCAGGAAATAGCATTTCAGTAACTGCAACTAGTCCACATGTGTTTCTTCAGTCTACATTGGCTAGAGGTTTAGGGAGGGGGGGGTGTGATATCACAAAACATGTATAAGTTAACCTCGTCACATTTTTTGGCCTGTCTCAAGTAAGGACCCTCTGGCCCACCTCCGGGTGCTGGTTTTCTCGCTGAGTTGGAGACCCATGTATTGGTGGCCTTCGGCTGTTTTCTGCTCTTTGGTCGGGTTGTTGTCTCTTTGGCATATTCCCCATTTCAATTCTCAATGTTATCAAGAAAAACAGTTATAGGACATTACTCCGGATATATTCATTCTGAGTTTTAAGTTTCAATAAATAAACCCAGCTCATTCTAAAAGAAATAAAGCATTATAACAAATCATAGTAAACAAACAAATATAGACCACCTAATAAAGTCATTTCTGAAAATTTCGATCAAAATACTAAGACGGATTCAGAACTTTTGAAAGGGCGCGTAATTTTAGAAAACGTATTATTTACTGCCGAGCAGAGCGATGCGAGTTTCTTTTTTTAACAATTTTATGCTAAAATAATGATATACTTTCCAATCAAAAAGGGGTGTATGTCTTTTAAAAACTCTTCCGCCATGTACTGATTACACCTTTCAATGTCATTCGAATAGGAATTATATATTTTCTGTTTCTTTATGTAGACTAATGGACGATGATCAGATTAGCTCCACAAGTGAATACTCAAAAAAGCGACGGCGATTAAAAGGATTTTTTGACATAGGAAACGTGGATGAATACGAACTAGAACTTACAAATTTAACTGCTCATACATGCCGGGAAATAAATGCACAGAGCCAAGAAAGAATAAATTCAAGTAAACAGAAGATGCGTAAAAAGCAGAGACCGGTCAATCATTCGAATAATACCTTCTTTGTCAAATCAGACGACTCCTGTACATGTGAACGTCTTGGAATTGCGAAAGTTTCTAATATATACCCATCTACTATGTGTCCAAACATCAACAAACATTTACATAATATATTTGTGTTAAAGCATGAACTTCCGCTAGCGTGTCCAACATGCTGGAGTTTGCAACGAAATTCCAAAGTGTAGCGGACTATATATGTAGGCACTATTATTTATAGTTATTGAAAATAATATTGAGAGGTGAATTATATTTATGTTAATACAAAATGTACCTTTAAAAATAATATATAAGAGTATGTATATGTATATATCTCTCTGTATGTGTGTGTGTGTGTTACTTGACATTTAATATTTTATGAATGTCCAGCTTTAAACGCAAAAGACCTTCCTCGGTCATCCAACTACTTGTTTGTATGCTTGCAATGATCTATTAAAGTTGTAATCTTCTATTTTATAGTTGTCCGTTTTTTTTTTTGTTCTGGTGAAAAATGACACATTTAACTCTGGTTTCTATTTTACTGTTTTGTCAATGGCTGATCCTTGATTGTAATGAAAGGAGGAGGGGCTATGAAACACAGATAAGATGTCGCTGTCAGAAACGTTCTATTTAGAAGATTATTACAATCTTTGTAGGCTGACTGTTGTCAACAGTACATCTTTGTTGGTATATATCCAAATGCCAGAATGGCTGCATAAATGTCCACGTGAAGTATTAACTTGCAGTCTGTCGTCGTCGTCAAACATAAAACCTAAAACCACTCGGACAATCAGCATGCATGATCTGCCATCATTGTTTGGTCTAAAAACAAAGAGGCATAGAGTTTTTAGAGTTTGCTGTGTTTATGGTATATTATAAGGAAACAAAAGTATAGCCGACATTTACTATACAACACCGAAAATCTTCAAAGTCTGTGTTCGAATTGTTAGTTAGTTATCCCTGTATTTATTCATTGAATCCAAATTTCACATGTTTATACTTGATATAACGATAATTGTACTCATAAACAAGATATGCTCTTGCAATTCCAATTTTACCTTATTCCCAAATTTGTTAAAAAGGATTGTTTGATTGGTTTGTTGCTTTATCCAGTTTTATTTTTTTAAGTAAAGTCATACAACTATATTTGTTTGGAAATATTTTCCCCAAGCTTTTATTTTGAACGATTATATTTCAAAGTTGGGTTAAAAAATACTGGAAATCTGTTATTATATCAACTGAAAAAAATCCACCTCTAACAACTAAGGGTTTTCGGGAAAAAGAACACAAATTTAGACACGGGACTAAATTTGTTTTAAAAGGATATAATTCAAATTTTGGTAAATTTCCTGAAATTTTTTACCTAGCAGCAATAAACTTTTGAACACATAATTCAAGCTTTCGTTCCAATTTGGTAGAATTTTCGGAGACTTTCATATTCTTTATTTTTGGAGAAACTCTAGAAAGGTATCAGGAACCATATTTTGGACACATATAAGCCAGAACTTTTATACATATGCACAAAATACGAGGTAAAGTTATATTTCAAGAGCAATACCTTATAAAGAGTGCCAACTGAAGATTTTGGCCATGTTGAATTATTTGTAGATCTTATAGATGTCGTCAGTTTTACCTTTTTAATTTCTCTTTATCCGTCACCGTTTTCAAATGAATATAAAAAATTGTAAAAAAAAAAATCAATGCCAATTACTCCATAATCTATAGTCCTTATTTATGAAGTTACGAAATGCTTTGCTGCTCACATTTACTCTTTCACAGTTTTGCTGAAATTTCAGTGACAATAAACTCCATCATGGTTGTCCCAATCACCAACCACCCCAAAGCGAGAAAGATCTTGACCTGCAGATTATTTTTAACAGGTCAGTTTGAGCTGGGTTTTTTTTAGGGAAACACTGCCCTGTGGTTAATAGATATATCCCCGGACACAATTTTAGACTAGATGCCCTAATGAAACATTTTTGTATTTAAGCAGCTATCTGTAAATATCTTCTGCCAGTTAAGGCACACCTCCTGGAACCCGGTTCAACTACATTCAGCTCAGTAATTTCAGGACGATTTAAAAAAAGTTAACGACCAATGCAAAGTAATGGCAAATATATATATGGAAACACAATATATCAAACATTTAGACAGACTTTTATTGTGTTTTTTGCTTTTTGTTTATTCCACAATGGTTAGAGACTAGAGGTACGGAGGTGGGGTGTTGAAAGCTCGAAAAACATTTTCAACTTTTCTGCATGTTTGCACCTGATCCAAGCCAGGAAGCTCAAGCTGTTAGGATTGGGAGTTTGAACTTCATTTTTGTTCATTTATATGTTGCGGAGTTAAGTGTAAAATTTGTTTAACAAGTAGGACCAAGCTTATGCTGGCCTCAATGTGAGTGATTTTCTTGCTTCCTTGAAGCCTCATTTGTGGTTTATGGCTGTATTCTACTCTTTGTCAGGTTGTTGTCTTTTTGACACATTGCCCATTCCAATCCTCTATTCTATTTGACTTAAAACAAATAAATGGGGAATGTTTCCATTGGACACAGATGATGCAATTGGTTGCATATCATATAAAGTTGTAAAGGGACATAACTGAACAAGGGTTACAGTGACACTTACCAAATTTGTACTTGCTCTGAGTTTTGAGGTAATAACAAATGTGTGTAACTTTTATAACCTTTGGTAGAGGCAAACTTCAGGGAACGGAAACAAAATTTTGCAATATTTCCATTTGTACAGGGGCATAAGTGACACCATCAAAATCAAACTGAAATCTGTTTTTTGGTCATAAGAATTGTTTTAAAGTTTCATAGCATTTGTTTGGTTTAGGTAAACTAAAGTTGAGAACAAAAACGAAAAAAAAAAAAGCTATTTTTTTCTATTTGTAAAGGAGCATAACTCTTGAACGATTAAGTTGACGCCAACAAATTTGAACTTGATCTGTTTTTGAGGTATGTAATTAGAATCTCAAAATGTGCCACAGTATGGCTTACCAATATAAATCTTTGTACCAAATTTCAAGAACAGTCAATCCCGAGACAAAAAGGCAGAAAACCACTTGGAAACAGAAAAAGACAGAACAAATATCAGTATGCTACCTTTCTTGATCACTTATCAAGAATTTATAACCCCAAAACATTCAATCTTTTCAATACCAATGAAAGCAAACAAGTCCTCAAAAATTCAAAAAGCTCATTAAATAAATCACATGAATATGAATATATGATCTCTATAACAATTTTAATTATACAGACAACAATATAAAATGAGTTAACATAATCTTTCAGTAAAAATTGACATTTGAACTGGGATAAACTATTTATATAGCTGTTTTAATAAAACACCTGCACAGCTTAATATAATATTTAAAAAAATAAAATATCTTTAACTATCATTTTTATTTCTATCTAGTCCTTGACAGGAATCACCACAGTGTACTAGATATAAGAATATTTTCCTCTTATTTTCTGACAAAATGTTTCTTCAGACTCAATGTATCCATGGTGTATCCATGGTTGTATAAATTGATAGACATAACAGTCAACTTTCTAGATGCTTTTTCAGGTCCAGAACTCTTAGAGAAAGCACTGTTGTGATACCTGTTGGGTTATAAATTTATGAAACAAGTACACATCAATTGCAGGTTTCAGAATATAAAGAACTATGGGTAATTCCATTTTTTTTGCATCCCATATAGAAAAAAAAAAATGTCAACATTTTGGTTACCCTTTCGATAATATTACCCAGAATGTATTGTATACTAAAACAGTGAATTCACCATTACTAGAAAGATATTTGAATGTTCCCAAATACCTTTCTGCCATAATTTACAGATTATTGACTTCTGTTAAATTATACCGCTCAGGCCTGTAGCCAGGAATTTCCAAAGGGGGGGGGGGTTTGTTGGACTCACAAACAAGACTTTAACAGTAACAATTCCAACAGAACATTGACTTTAACAGTGCTTATTTGTTTTCAAGGGGGGTTCGTCCGCTAGGTACTATTATAATGTGAAGAATGTGTAGTTGCAGTGATTTATACTTAATTTTGAAACTACAGCTTTTAATTCCCCAAATCATAAAGAAAACTAATTTGAAGTAAATAAACCATTAAACTTTGAGTTTTGTGATACAAAATTTGTGGTGATGAAAGTTTTTAACGACCTTGACTGGCTATACAGCCCTTGCAAGGTCGGCGTTTTTAATAAATTACTGTTGCAAATCTCTCTGAAGCAGGTGACATTAAGATGTTTTGACTGTTTCTGGGACCCTTTTGCTCTTTTGTTTTTGTTGCTCTCAAATATATGCAGTTTCCAAATTCTTATACAACATAAAATTTGTATAATGCAATTATGAAGAATTTATCTATGTATAACATTGCTAGATCATGATACCCTAACAATGCTGAGCAAACTGAGACATTTGAAGAGATATAACAATGGAATATGTCATTTAAGGTGGTACCTAACACTTTCACTAAAATAAATTTGGCTCGTTTAATTTTCATAAAATTTTGACAAAGTATTTACTTTGACTCTTTAACAAAAATATAAAAATTTAAAAAATTTTGAACCAACCATTTTGTCAGAAAAATTACACTGGTTATATAGTAGTTTGACAAACACCAATTTTGATCATTCAGAAGCTTATTATTCCCTTTACAAAACAACGTAATTAAAACGTTAAGCTGATTTTACAGAGTTATCTCCCTGTAGTGTTAGGTATCACCTTAACCTTTCAAGTATTTTTAAGTCCTAGTCAGCTAGTGTGATCAACATACAACTAACTACCAGTTCCTGTATATAATAGGGCTGTATCTCAGAAACGACATAAAGGAGAATATCAAGACATAATAGGTTGTATGGGAAAGCACAGGCAATGTTGTCTTATGGCATGCAAAAGAAAAAAAATCCTTCTATCCTTGGTCTCATACATTTACTTTAGAATGACATTTATCATGATATATTGATAATTTAAGCTCATAAAAAATTGACAAAATATGATGAAATGTACATTGTTAACCTATAACTTTCAAAGCTGAAATCTTTTGTTTCAATAATGATTGTTTATTTCAGTAAGTTGATTTGTGATAAATAAACCAGCTTTGAATGTTCCAGTAATCATTAAAACATCAGTCAACAAGAATTTCCATGTTAACCATAACAACAAAGCATCATATCAACCCTCATGAGTTGTCTCCCCTTATAGAGAGAAATAGTCCAGACAAAATGAAGGATAGCTATGATTCTTTCACAGATGACATTAAATGTAACTGTTTACATATAACAAAACTAATTTCACAATATCATCAATATGTTGCAGCTCCTTCCTGTTGAAACTTTTTAGATTCAAACTTTGCTATAATTCTTTCTAGTTGTCTCTTAGCTTCACATTGAGGGAAATTGTCCATATCATAATATTGAGGTGCTATTGCAACTAACCTACAAAACAGAACAAAATCATTGTTAAATAAGCAACATATAAGATTATATAATGTCGGTACAAAAGAAACTTGATTTATTTCAACTAGATACCAAAAATATCAGTTGTGTCATAATTACAATCACTACAAGAGTATATTTTGTGCTTAAATTATAATGGAGAATACAAGAAAAAAAAATTGTAACTGTCCTTATGAGATTTATCAATGATAACTGTGGACCAGCTGTGGTGAATCTCCACAAAAAGGTCAGATGACACATTTTTGAAAGCTTCAATGTTAATGCTTCACTCTCCTATGTCCATATACTGTTTTTCAAGAAAACTACTTTTCAAACGAGAGAGCAATTTTGATTGGAATTGTATTCCTTTCTAAGTTTTAGCATACTATTCTAAAACAGATTGTCATATATTTGCCTTTGCTTAAAAAAATATGTATCTTAGTTTTGAGACTATCAAATTTGTTTACCATTGAAATATTATCAATTGTCAAGCCTTTCTTTTGGTTTTTGTTTTGATCTTCTTTCAATGAAAATCTTAATAAATATCATATCAATTTAATAATTTGTGCTATATACATTATCCCTACCATTCAGGTTTGACATCTGAGACTGTACGTATATAATTCTTTGTAGTCAATACAAATTCATTGTAAAGCACCCATTCTGGTTTGTGATCGAGACATGTTGAAGGATGAAGCTGGACAACTTGGTTGTCTTTTACTGTAAGATAATGTCCTGTTCTCTCTAAATGTGCAACCTAAAGAAAATGTATAAATACATGAATGAGATTTACAAATATACTTGTTCTAATACTCTGATTTAGTTAGTAGCATTTTTTAAAACATACAAAAAAGCAAAGCTATAACAAATCAACTTGGGACTGATGATTTTGTTCAAAAGACAGATATGTGGGTTATATGGATTCAATTTCTTAAATAAAATATTTGCAACTCAACATTAAGATAACAACAATTAATCTATCTTTTTTTTGTTCTGGCAAAATTTTCATTGGCATTTGTGTTTAGTTTTTTTAATAAACAGTGTCAAAATTCCAGTTTTGACCATTAAAAGCTTGATTGAATAGGAAGGAACAATGAGAAGACTAAATGAGGTTTAAACAGTATACTATTATACAGTAACATTTTCAAGACATGCTAAAACACAAAAATACTGATTATATTTTAACCGATTAAAATTGGAAAATTGATTCTGAATCTAAACAACTGTGTTTGTATATTATTTTTTTCAACTATTTGTTTATACAAATCCTATGAGCAATTGTATTTTATTATTCTTTACTTAACAAATGGTTTGTGTATAATTCTGACTATTGTGCTTTGTTTATTTTTCTCTTCAAACCAAATAAAGGAGTCCAATGAAAATGGTTTTAAGAAAAACTTGTTTGACCATGTCTTACACCAATCAACAATCCATAAGGAAGAATAGCCTCTTGTTTCTCGAAAATTAATAAAAGGAAGTGTATTTTACCTGCATGAAAAATCCAGACACCAAAGCCTTTCTGATGTTGATGTAGTAATCCCGGCTCGAAAAGTCTGTACTTGTTCGTCGTAAATTAAAGCGGTCCATAATTCTGGCCAACTGTTGTCTCACATTATCTGCACTCTTCAATGATCTGTAGTTCACAAAGTTGTCATAACACCACTGTGGATCTTCTTGACCTACAGTGAAACAAATAAACAATTATTTTGATCAGCTGAAAACATTAATATATATTCATTTCAATCAACTTTATGTAATAAATATTCTTAACAGTGTTTTTAGATTGACAAGAGATTTTTTCATCTTAAAAACTGTTTGTATTTTTACTCTTTGGTCAGGTTGTTTCTTTGACACATTCCCCATTTTCATTCTCAATTTTATTTATAGCTATAGCACTTGGCTTATCATAATATTATTTAAAGAAAAAGAAAGATGTAAATAAAATACAAATTATGGGCTGTCAGAGTGCATCAATGGCATTTTTAATAAATCATCATTTTTATTACCCTTCTAAATCAGTTGTGCTGATTCTCTGCAATGTATTGTGCTCTGGTAACGAGAGTAACAGAGATAGAGGTATTAGAATGCATTTAGCCACCTCCCTACTCCCTGACCTCAATTCATACAATTTGTATACAATAATACGTAATGTGAATGTAAGTTGATTTTTTTTCCTCCATTACCCTAATATCATTAGAATATGAAATTATAAAGAACATAAAATTTCATGTATTTTTTCAACTTACTCTGCTTAAAGGCATGGTACACATTAAGCAATGTCAGGTGGTCTCCATCTATGTGTGCAAATCTCATCTTGGCTTCATCAGCTGCCTTCTTAGCTTCCGTGGGTCTCACAAAGCACTGTGGGACTAAACAGGGTGGATGCGGTAGGGGCCAGACGGCCCATCCCCATCGCCATTAATCATCATACATGTAGTCAAAACTAAAAGCAAGCCATAATGTTATCCAGAGCACCCGGTTTCTAAGAGCTTCCTTTAACATTTAACTTGGTGCCCTGGACGAAACTTTATCCAGAAATATTTATAAGTATGAAAACTCTAAACCAATTTTATCTTTGATCAGTTATAGTATAAAGTAATATCATTATTTTTTAAGCTTTAAAATGAAAATATAATGACAAATTTGAAATTATGAATGTTAAAATAAATTAATTATAAAACATCTACTACCTGACAACATTGCTGTAATGGAGAGGATTTCATTGGAACATCCAAAATCACAACTGGCTATGACCATTTTAGCTAACTGTGGGTCAAGTGGAAACTCTGCCATCATTGACCCAAGTTCTGTCAGCTCTCCATCATCATCTAAAGCTGCTAAGTAATTTAATAACTCTAAAGCTCTCATTAAAGTTTCTGGGGCTGAAATAAAAAAAAAAATCTTGTTAAGTTAATTACTTAGTTTTTCAATTTAATACTACTGTGGATTCATTATTATTCGTTGTATACCAATTTTCGTGGGTTTCGTATGCAAGTTTATAGCAATCCATGAAAATTGATACACACGAAAATAAATGAATCCGCAGTAAATGTATTACACAAAATCCTTTTTTCAAATCTTTGATAGCAAAAAAAAAAAAAATCCGGTCTATAAACTCTTGCTTATTTTTCTGCAAATAATCATTGGCTTCAAGCCAAATATTTCATCAACTTTTAATGTTTAAATCAAATTGAAAAGGCTGAAACATTAAATATATATGGAAATTTAACAGCATTAATTTTTGACCCAAAATTTCTTCATCCAATTTAAAGAAAAGAAACAGCGCTTTTACTACAGTTCATCTTAAGGTCACATGGAAGCTTTCAATAGAGAGCCAAAGCACAACTTACATTTTTTAAGATCTAATAATAAAAATTTTACCTGGAGGATCCATGAAATCAAAATGGACTAAATCATCAATTCCAAGCTTTTTCAACTGTAAAACAACAGATCCAAGATTTGATCGTAAGATTTCTGGGTATGTATTGTCTTGCATTTCCTGTTTATAAGCCTTCTCTGTATATAGACGGAAACATTTTCCTGGTTTTGTACGTCCTGCTCTACCAGCTCTCTGCTGAGCACTGGCTTTACTGATGGCAGTTACAAGTAATGACTCTACTCTGATACGTGGATTATATACCTATATGTAGAAGTTACAATGTAAAGAACTATTTTCACACATTAACAATTAAGGTCCATTTTATTGCAAATCAAGAAATATCACAGCTTCTTATGCATTTTTACATTAGGGTCATACTATTATTTATCAGTGAGCATGTTTTTTGCTTTGAGCTTTCTTATGTTTAAAAAAAATATAATAAATATATAATATAATATAATATATCAATTTTTGTTTTTTATTTTTTTATTTAGTTCTTTCAGTCTTTACAATGTATCTAACAATTTGCTGAACTTCAATAAAACACTTACTTTCTGTTTGGCAAATCCTGGATCTATGACAAAAACAACACCGTCAATTGTCAGTGATGTTTCTGCAATATTTGTTGACACAACTATTTTCCTTCCAATGGCTCCATTAGGTTTGTTAGGAGGTGCTGGCTCAAAAATTCTCTGTTGTAGATTTGGTGGTAGTGTAGAATATAAAGGTATGCATTTCATGTCTCCAACTTCTGGTCCAAGATTTTCAACTTCTCTCTGTATTCTCTTGCAGGCTTCATCTATTTCCTACAATTAAAAAATATCAAATATTCATGATATTATAGCAAGCACCAGATCTAAGCCAGTTGTGCAACAGATTTGCAAAGAAAAAAAAGAAAACAATTATTAAAGACTTTTTAGACATTCTTTTGGTCATTTATTCAACTAATATTCAACTAATATTCTAATATTAGTTGAGCACTTGATATTTTATGACGGTACAATGTATGTGGTTTTTTTTTAATGAGAATCTTTTCTCAACCAGCAGTGTAGCTTTTCCAGGGAAAGCCTACGTGTAGTTCTTATAATAAAAACATCATTCATGTTTCTGACGAATAACAGTTTAAAAATTCTGTAATATTTCAATTATAGATAAAAAAGATTTGCCATTTTCAATTCAACTTTAATCGAATTTGAAAACATTCAAAATAACCTAAATACAGAAAAAACCAAATCAAGTATTTAACTTTCAATTCAACTCTCCATCTTATTTTTGAAAGATTGCAGTTAGGTATTTACTCATATACTTACTTTAATATCATAATAAATAGGTATTTACTCATATACTTACTTTAATATCATAATAAATACCTAAGTACCAGGTGTGAAACTTAACTTTAAAATACTATCATATCTTAATGTAAAATGAAATAAAGCTAGATCATGAATAAGGTATTAAATGTACCTCCTGTCCTGTCAAAAAGAGCAGACAATCTCCAGCCATCTCTTCACACATATGGATCTGTATAACAGTTCTGATGGCAGCCTCCAAGTAATCTCTTTCTGGTTCTGGTGTGTAGAAGATCTCCACAGGATGTGTACGACCAGGTACTGTCATTAATGGTGCATTGTCAAAATAATGCTGGAATAGAATAGACATTATATATATAAGTGATAGTTTTTTTTATGAACATGATCTGATTGCAGAGAGTTGACAAGGACTTTGTTTATTAAATATTCATAAAGAAATGAGCCCCTGAGGTGTGTTTTCATGATTTATTAGCATATCTGCCAACTGAGATGATTTAGATGAGAACAACCAGACTTTGAATAATCATAATTTTTTGGACAATGAACATCTGTTGAAGTCACATCCATAGGGTACTGTCCAAAAGTTCTTTTCAGAATAAACCAGTATGGGACATAAAACTTCTTGAGATGTCAAATTCCAATTCCAAAGTTCATTCTTAGTGTACAATGTCAGGAATAAATAGAACAACTCTCAAACTACTTGAAAATTGTGTTGTAATTTCAATTACAGTAATCCCAATGAATTGTTTCAATAGTAGCAAGGAACAGGAGACAATATTGGTAAACTTTTATATGTATAGCTTACAAGGCTGATTGCATGATAAATTAGAGCATTGCTTTACTATGTGCCTAGGAGTAAAGTACATATCTTACTCTGAAATCTCACAGATGTTATTCAGAAAACTGGAGACAGATAGTAATTTATTTCTAAAATCAAAGAAAATTTTCAATTATTTTGGTTGAACCATTGTAGTTTTGTAACAACCCCTGCAATAAATTTTGATAATTACTGTTAACAGAACCTTAATATTTGCATTGTAATAAAATTCTAGGATCACTTTTAGGGTTTAGGATATTCTAAAACAGAAATTTTGAAGGGTGTTTATACCTGAAACTTTCCAGCATCCAACGTAGCACTCATAATGATGATCTTCAAGTCTTTTCTTTGTTTACTGACTTCCTTTAACAAACCCATTAATATATCTGTGGCCAGTGTACGTTCATGAGCCTCATCAAGCATGACTATCCCATAATTCTCAAGTAAAGGGTCAGACATAGCTTCTCGTAACAACATACCATCTGTCATATATCTGTTAATATACATATTCAACTTAAAACTACATAGTTTTTTTATATAAAGTAAACCAAGAAATCATACCCAAAGGCTAAAAGATTGTTTTGTAAAATTGGATTCAGGTTTGAGCATTCAAAATTTTATCATGAAGGCTGTTTAGTATAAAACTAAGACATTTTCATATTGGACTGTGCTTGATTATGAATAATTAAAGTAATATATGTACTGTTCTGCAGACATGAATAGGAAGTGCAAATCCTCAATCTCTTTAGTAAAGTTACAAGTATAGGTAGTGTTAAAGGGCAGACAGACAGTCAAGGGGTAACTAGATCTGCTCTCATTCTGAACTCTGCTTTTTGATGATATAATGAGTTCAGATATAATTATATTGTCTGTCATTGACAGCCATTTTCTATGCAGTCACGTAAATTGGAGCTTAATAGAATATCTGTCAATCAATTCAGACAACCAAACAATTTTTTTAACCATTTAGATAGTAAAAACTGCTCAATCATTTTTTCCAGCAGATAATTGATTTTGAAATAGCATAAGTATGCATTTTTTTTTACTGTTTCTGTTTCTTTACCAGTCCAATTTCATTTAATTCTTACTTTAATAAAGTTCTTGATGATGTGCAGTCTTCAAATCGTATACTGTATCCAACCTCTGACCCCAGGCACACATCCATTTCCTCAGACACGCGCTGTGCTACAGACATAGCTGCTACTCTCCTAGGCTGGGTACAAGCTACACCCTTCTTATTGAATCTTGCTCTGACCCATTCCAGACACCATTGGGGAATCTGCATGAAATATATATCATTTTATACACAATGTTTATTTTGAAATAATGAGATTTCAGGATTCATCTGGCATTAAATGCAACCAGAAAAATTTGTTTGTATTTTTTTTATGGCATCACTATTTTTCTCTATGTAAAAATTTCATACTTGACTGAAACTATTAAAATCAATATATAAGAGTCCAACACAGTTAGGAAAATTCATTTATGACCTCTATTTCCAATGATTATTGAAAAATTCAAAATTAACTGATAGAATCTTAACTAACATGTGTTTAAATTACCAAACCAACCCTAGTCCAACCCTAGTTGGTACATCCTCCCCCCCCCCCCCCCCCATTTTGTTTTGCCTATATATCATCACCGACTCCCTGATAATAGATATATCTTACCTGAGTTGTTTTACCAGAACCTGTTTCCCCTACCAATACCAAACACTGATGTTTTTCTAGTACATCATGAAATTTATCTTTGTATTCCCATACAGGCAGAAGAGATCTTTTGTTGAATAGTTCAAAGAATCTGGGTGTATATGGCATCCCTTTTAAAAGAAACATTAATGATGATGTAAGAGTTTTCAATACACATTTTTGTTGAAGGCTAGCCAAAGCCCAACTTTAGCTGCAATATTATTTTTTTTGCTGTGCTGAAGACCCATTTCTTGCTTTGAGCAGTTTGTTTTTTTAACTCTTTGTTCAGGTTGTTGTCTCTTTGACACATTCTCTATTGCCATTTACAATTTTTATTCACTGTAAATAAGCTAGTAAAAATCATAATAATAATTTCCGAACAAACATCAATGTTTTTCATTTAAATCAGTTTAATATGATTTACTGGTAATCTCGGTACAAAAAAAAGTTTCTAAATTTAGAACTTACAATCTATTTCAATTAGTAACTTGGTAAAAATGTAATCAATTTTCTTCAATATATTCAGATTGTATATTATATATAGTTAACTTCTTTATAAACCTAAGCTGCCTAACAAAATGATGTGAAAACATTTAACTAAGTGATACAGTATACAATGGTATAGGAACTTCATTTTACCTGTAAATGGATTCATCTTAATTGTTGGTTTTTGTATATTGAACTCCTCAAAAATACTTTTTGAAGGTTTATCATCTTTGGACATGTTTTTATCCATTTCTTCCCTGTAATAGAATGATAATAAGTAAATTAAAGAATGAATGATTGATGTCATAATTAGGTTCTTAAATGACTTATTTAAAATACCATGCTTAGGCCAAAAAATTAAAAAAAAGTGTGTTACCTTTTGCATTTTCTTAAAATAAAGGATCAATATATCTTTTCTTTATAACTCTTTTCCTACCATCAATCTCATCATAAAGTTCTTTGATCTGTTGTTCATATGTTTGTGAATGTGAAACCAACCCCATATATATCAGGTTAATGCCAAATTATGGTTTTATTTATCAAGCAATTCATTGGTAAATACATAACTGCCTTGCCCTATATAAAATTGAGAATGGAAATGGTTTATGTTTTTATAAATATAATATCATTCACAGTCACAAAACAGTGTTACAAACAACTCTTTATAAAATGAGGCGACTTTGGGCCTTGCTCAAGGAAGATTTTTTGAGGGATTTCCATGGATGAAAATTGAAAGATGGAGGAACAATTTATGTATGTGCCTGTCCCAAATCAGGAGCCTGTCATTCAGTGGTTGTCGTCTGTTTAAGCTTTACATGTTTGTTTTTCGTACATTTTTTTACATAAATAAGGCTATTAGTTTTTTCGTTTGAATTGTTTTACATTGTCTTATCAGGGCCTTTTATAGCTGAATATGCGGTATTGGCTTTGCTCATTGTTGAAGGCCCTACGGTGACCTATAGTTGTTAATGTCTGTGTCATTTTGATCTTTTGTGGATAGTTGTCTCATTGGCAATCATACCACATCTTCTTTAATATATTCACCATGACAAAATCTTGTGTCAATGTTGTGGAGTGATAAAAAAATATGTCCTTCCTTCATTTCTATGTAAGGAATGGTGACCAGGCTGGTACATGAATATTAATTATTTTATTTACTTCAATAAGAAATGGCAAATATTTACATTAATTGTCATTTATAATATTATTCCAATGCCAAGCCTGCATTGCTCCACCTTAGTTAAAATGATCACATTCTGTCCTTGTGGGTCACTTCATTTCCTTGCCACTTTGGTATTTGTATAGGGCTTAAAAATGGGTTGGATATTTTTATTACAGTCAAAGTCAGCAGTCATGGAAAGTCACTGGTATCAACGATTTGCAGCATTAACTACAAATGTATAGTCACTGTCAGCTGAAATTCGTAGCGGTTTATATCAGTAAAAATAATCTGAACTATCAACCACACTCCTTTATGATATAGTTTTTCACATTCAACATAAATCGCAGGAAACTTTATCACATCAATGTTATGAACATTATTAGAAACTCCAAAAGTGACGTGTGTCATACGTTAACAAACGATCCTCATAGAAATGAAGATGGTGGAATTACAATGGAAAACATTTTGAAAAATGTGAAAGTTAGGATTATTACAGTGCGATCACTTAAAAGGTAGGTCAGTACTGAGACTACTATAACACAGAGATTGGTCACTCTCTGTACTGGCCAGTCAAATCGTATTTTCACGATGTCCACGGATGCGCGCGCATTCGGAATGATTAGACAAGAAGGACGATCAGCCATTGTTTGCAAGCGTGGTGCAAAATAATAAACATATGTGGCTTATTAAGGCGTTTTATGTATCAGTAAGTATAATAATAAGATTAAAAATGTTAATTATTGTTTGATTATGTTCACAATAGCCTTGTTTAGTGAATTTATAAGCGTAAACTTACAAATGAAACCTTGAAAATTTACCGCGTTTGACTTTTCAGTTCGTTAGACCGACTCGAGTTATTTTGTAAATAGGTTAAATTCAGAAGAACAGTTGGCTTTCTAGATAGTATTAAAACTTTCTTTCATATTTTTTCTTTACACTGATGTATACTTTGTCATAATTTGATATACCTGCAAACTGCTATTTATCCCTTTTTGTGGGGAGATTTACCACATGAAGGTTTTGAAAATGGCCGATGTAAATTTTGAGTCAATTTCTGTTGTGCTAGGGTATAATTCAGTTGAATAATTTGTTTTCCCAAATGGCATTTAAACATTCCCTTGGATTTCTTCTTTCTAGTAATGTTTACTTTGTCATAATTTGATATACCAGCATACTGCTATTTACCCCTTTTTGTGGGGGGGGGGGGGGGGGGGGTCCCCATGATGAAGACTTCCAAATGAAAAATGTCAATTTCTGTTGTGCTAGGGTATAATTCAGTTGAATAATTTGTTTTCCCAAATGGCATTGAAACATTCCCTTGTATTTCTTCTTTCTACTAATGTTTACTTTGTCATAATTTGATATACCAGCTGCATACTGCTATTTACCCCTTTTTGTGTGTGTGTGTGTGTGGGGGGGGGTCCCATATCATGATGAAGACTCCCAAATGAAAAATTTGTCCACATTTTAAGCAAATCCCTCAATTTACCATGGCTATTAGTTTGTTTAAGTAAAGTTGCAGACCCTATTCTGAGTATTCATTTATCATGTTTATAGTCTAGAAGCATAAGTAAGTTTTCAATGTTACTGATTATAATTTTATTTATTGTAGAAATGCCTCTCCGAAAGAAATCCCGTTTGGGACAACCGAAAAAGAACAGCCATCAGAAAAAAGAACCAAAGCATAAAATTGGTAAGTTTATTTTTCAACATGATAACATTTAAATATTTGCTGACTTTGAATACCAATGAATAAGGTTTACTGTAATATCCATTACTTTATACATAGGTCACTGAGTTCATTGCATGTCTATGGCTGAAGAAAAATGCTTTATTCCCTTTGTCATTTAGGTGAACCCCATCTCTAAGGTGGTTATGTCTGAAGCACTTGTGGTTCCAAAATTTAATGCCTGCTGTCTGTGGTGTTTTCTCTGACAAATGTGTTATAGTAGTCTCAGATGGCATAC
Organism: Mytilus edulis; assembly: GCA_019925275.1. Classification (NCBI taxonomy): domain Eukaryota; kingdom Metazoa; phylum Mollusca; class Bivalvia; order Mytilida; family Mytilidae; genus Mytilus; species Mytilus edulis. The sequence goes on from CM034355.1 coordinate 61,806,759, forward strand.
ATGTAGGAAGTAAAGTTTACAAGTAAGACAAATAGTCTATTCAACTCTATCTTTTTTTTTTAATTTAGAATGCCAAAGATCAAAAGATGTAGAAATTTACAAATGGAGTTAAAAAGAGAGTAATCCTCGACAATGAACAGCTGTTGGTACCAGTATGGAGGAGACATCTGTTCCAGTTTCAATCCACACTGAAGATGGAAAGAGAATGAAAAAATATGAACGCTTAAATTTGATTGTCATGCTGTTTCTTTTTCTAGCACCAGTGAAAGGCACAGAGCAACTGATTGCACAAGAAATTGAGATATTTGCAGTGAATGAGACACACAATAAAGATGAAGAATCTTGTCATCTCCCTTTCACTGTATGCAATTTATTACAAGTTATCATCGCTGATACATGTATATATCCTTAGCTGTACAGATACCGAAATTTGCATAACCCAGATCAGTTGCAGGGAAATTATCATAAAACTCTCAGTTATCATTGACAGTAACATTATGAATAAATGTTTGATAATAAAAATATTATTTATACCTGGAATTGTTTTTGTTCTCTCTAATTTTGGATTAGTTATTGAAAAAGGATGGAATAATGTGTAGTGATATTTTAGATATATTGTATACATTAATACATGTACAAGTTCTGATTCTCAGTCTGACTGGTCCTTTTCATTTTAGAATACTGGGATGTATGTAGGTGTCTTTTTACAGATGTAATTTGGTTTATTCAAACGCCACACCACATTTATTGGTTTATAGGTTTTATTGATATGATTACTGTGGGGAAAAAACTACAAACAAGATCATAAAATTGTACGGCTTGTGATTATGGTTAAATCTATTATCATGCCTTTATTATGTATGTGCTTTCCCAAAGTAAGGAGCCTGTAATTCACTGGTGGGTTGCTGTATACATCATATTTGGATTTTTTTCTTATTATTTTGTTCATAAATAAGACCGTGAGTTTTCTTGTTTGATGTGTTAAACCTTTTTCTTAAATAGACCTTGTATAGTTGACAGTGCAATATGAATTTTACGCATTGCTTAGAGCCTTTTGGTCACCTTAAAATGTTGATGTCTGTATCATTTGTTTTCTTGTGGAGAGTTAGACATTATATTGCATATACTGTACAGAAAAAAATGAATGTCATACACTCGCAAATCAATATGTACAGTACTGTTCAAAAATATCGATTCGATAACTTTTTTCTCCGATTTCCGATTTTCTCGGAATCACACCGAGTACCGCGGATTTCACTCCTAAAATCCTCCAAAGATTCTCTCCCAACACCGCGTGGCTGTTAATTGGTTTATTGCCCATCGGATGTACTTCAAATTAACGACGCGTGACAACATAATTGGATTACCCAGATAATTTACCTTTGAACATTTAATCGATCTTGGTTGCACAGGTGTGCTTTAAAATCACGGTATTATAAATTGAACAAATGTTTTCCTTTCTTTGACAGATAAAGATGTGACAATATTATTTAGAATAAGATAATTATTATCTTTTATATTTGTGTCTTATGCCGTTATCTTTAAAATAGAACGTACATACGAAAAAGTACGAAGAAAATTGTTATTTTGTGTTTCTATTACAGTCCGGTCAGGTCATACATTGTGTTCTTTCAGCAAGGACGATTTTGCCACAATTAGTTTCTTTTATAACTTATTCAATAAGCAATATCAGCGCATTAATTGTTCATTATTAAAAAATCAACTGGCTAATAAAATCATGTTTTTTTTCGGTAACCCGATTCATCGGATTATCAAGTAAACTTAATTTATTGAGCAATGTAAAATATGATGTTTCACCACCTCGGTACATTTATACAGACTTGAATAATTCAAATTACGAACAGAAACTGTTAAATGACAACTCTGTTGACAAAGGAAATAATTTCAAGTGATATTGATAGTGCTCGTCATTTTCGCATTTTACGGAACGGTTTTCAAATTGACGAAAGTATTTATATCAATTTCGTCATTTGAATTTGGAAAGTGAAAAATATTTTCACATTAATTATATTATAAATGTACTATAATTCTACCGGTGTTTGACAAGTTTATGACGCTCAATCATTTTACGTTTACAAAAGATGTTAAAAGTTGTGATGATAAGTAATCCGCTTATCGCTATCCGATAGGTCACTAATCCTTTAATTATTAATAAAATTTATCAAACCTCATAATTGCCCATCATAATATTCTATTCCAGTTAAATCAGTCATCATTTTATTTTCAAAATTTCCCAACCGCCTACAATTGGCATTTCTTTATCGTATTATCATGATTATTGTCATTTGAATACAATCAGTCACCCCGGACAATTTCCATCATAATTTCAATTAATACATCACCAACTGTAAATCTATATTATTGACCATGGACATATAACTAATGTACTTTCTTTTTTGAAAGATAAAACATTAAAATTCAAATAGTTAAAAATGTGTTCACGTTTATTCGGATAAGAATTATATTTTCCCGATAAATCAATTGTAAAAGGACCTTCTGGAGCCTCAATACGATTGCACAAAAATGTCGTTCTGCAACTTTAGAAACCTTGAATGGACTTTCCCACGGTCGGCCAGAAAGGTCACCTGAGTTTACTAGTACGCGATATTTTTTCCCGCCCTTTAAAAAACTCGTGCTGTGGATAACATTGATGTTAACTATTTTTAGCATTTAACATTGTTAAGTAAGTCAAGTTCAAGTTCAACCCAGACTGTTGATAACTGAGATGTGTATCGTGGAATTGTCTTCGCACGGCAAATAATTGTTTTTAAAATCTTTTGTTGAAAATACACAAATTTACATTCATTGTGCGAAAGTTAATATTAAACAAAGACGAATTAATGCAGCTGGAAGTATTCCTGTTGTAACGGAAATGTATTATTATTCTGCTGTACTGCCAACAAATCGTAAAACGAAAATGGCGTAATTGTTAAGCATAACGAATGGTGAATAATATTTTCCTTTTAACTTGAATATACAAAACTTTCAAACACGTAATTTTATTTAACTGCTCAGATTAATTTAGCGAAAGTTTCCGGTTATTTTTACACAAGTATGCTCATTTCGTAAATAAAATATTAATTTACTGGTGAAGACATCGAGGTCAAAATTAAGTAGTTTTCATTTTTTATAAAACTTAAATACAATTGAAAGAATTAACAACAACATTTTGCTTTTAAATCTTTTATTCATTCCAGCAATTAGATAATCGTAAAAAGAAAATGCCGTAGATTTACACAATTAATACGGGGCAATCATTTTGTCTAATGAATGGTGAATAAATTTTCCTTTTTACTTCCATATATAAAACTTTTAGACTTATAATTTTTAAATAAAGACTATAACTTTGAAGTAGAATATTTTGTTTTTCATATATTCCGCTATATTTTATAATCGTTTTTTTTTTTTAAAGCAAGTACATTAAGGTTAAGATATTTTTAGATGGGCTAACAAAAAATACGAAAATATTTTGACTTTAGTTTTTATTACCACAAATGAAATTTAATTAGTATAAAAGACATTTAAAATTATACACCTGTTTGACACTTAAACTGGTACAGTAGACCGGAAATATAACTCTTTATTACTTCAACCTTTACCTTTCAGGTAATCCAATTACCCATTCAGTCTTGTGCCGGTATAGATCAAAGTAGGATAAGGGCAATTAATTCCTCGGTGTAGAGAGTGAGCTCGTTATCACAATAAACATTTACCTGATTTTGGGAGAGATTACTCCCAAATTCCTCCCAACATTTTGGGAGGAATATCGGAGTGGCTCCGACATTTTCCTCGGGGTAGGGTGTGGGAGAGTTGGTACTCTTGAACTGTACTGTAATAAAAAAAATGAAATATTTGCCACTGGACGTTTAGCAACCATCAATTAAATCAACCTGATCAACAACAACAAAAATGAAATATTTGCCACTGGACGTTAAGCAAGCATCAATTAATTCAGCCTGATCAACAACAAAGGAAGACACCTTTTCGTGCAGTTTGTATAAAGTAAAAAAGGGGTTTAACTAACAATCAAGTCAAAATGTTGTTTCACTATTCACACAGGTCCATGTCAAAATGTTTCAAAATTAAAAGGAGATTTTTCTAGTCTAAAAGTAAAAAAAAGAAGGGAAACATGTACATTACGCTTACAATATGGTTAATCCCTTTATATTCGAGGTCAAAAGTGAGACTTGTATTGCAATTTTCTATTAAATGATCATTAAGTGTAAATTAAGTCCTAACTAAATACACAATCCGTGAAAAGGAGAAACCATAAATTTACCGACAATCATAAAAACAACTGAATGCAAGCTCATAGTATTTCGAAAAACACAATTAGAAAACAATTTACAGACAATCATAAAAAATCAACCCAATACAAGCCAAATTAATAATGAACCCAGAAAGTAATCATTTTTTAATGATCTATACAAATTATAAATATAAGACAAAGTCGATCATGATAAACGATATTTGTCAAACAATATTTATTATTTAATTCTATAATTTGTAAATAATATTTTCGGAAGGAGTGTGAAAACCTGTGGTGTAACTACTTCGTGTGTACCAGGTGTCAAATAAAACTCATTTTAACAGGTTGTGATTTACCTGACCATCGGATAATTCAAGCCGAATATACAGTACAGTTCAAGAGTACCAACTCTCCCACACCCTACACCGAGGAAAATGTCGGAGCCACTCCGACAAACTCCGATATTCCTCCAAAAATGTTGGGAGGAATTTGGGAGTAATCTCTCCCAAAATCAGGTAAATGTTTATTGTGATAACGAGCTCACTCTCTACACCGAGGAATTAATTGCCCTTATCCTACTTTGATCTATACCGGCACAAGACTGAATGGGTAATTGGATTACCTGACAGGTAAAGGTTGAAGTAATAAAGAGTTATATTTCCGGTCTACTGTACCAGTTTAAGTGTCAAACAGGTGTATAATTTTAAATGTCTTTTATACTAATTAAATTTCATTTGTGGTAATAAAAACTAAAGTCAAAATATTTTCGTATTTTTTGTTAGCCCATCTAAAAATATCTTAACCTTAATGTACTTGCTTTAAAAAAAAAAAAACGATTATAAAATATAGCGGAATATGTGAAAAACAAAATATTCTACTTCAAAGTTATAGTCTTTATTTAAAAATTATAAGTCTAAAAGTTTTATATATGGAAGTAAAAAGGAAAATTTATTCACCATTCATTAGACAAAATGATTGCCCCGTATTAATTGTGTAAATCTACGGCATTTTCTTTTTACGATTATCTAATTGCTGGAATGAATAAAAAGATTTAAAAGCAAAATGTTGTTGTTAATTCTTTCAATTGTATTTAAGTTTTATAAAAAATGGAAACTACTTAATTTTGACCTCGATGTCTTCACCAGTAAATTAATATTTTATTTACGAAATGAGCATACTTGTGTAAAAATAACCGGAAACTTTCGCTAAATTAATCTGAGCAGTTAAATAAAATTACGTGTTTGAAAGTTTTGTATATTCAAGTTAAAAGGAAAATATTATTCACCATTCGTTATGCTTAACAATTACGCCATTTTCGTTTTACGATTTGTTGGCAGTACAGCAGAATAATAATACATTTCCGTTACAACAGGAATACTTCCAGCTGCATTAATTCGTCTTTGTTTAATATTAACTTTCGCACAATGAATGTAAATTTGTGTATTTTCAACAAAAGATTTTAAAAACAATTATTTGCCGTGCGAAGACAATTCCACGATACACATCTCAGTTATCAACAGTCTGGGTTGAACTTGAACTTGACTTACTTAACAATGTTAAATGCTAAAAATAGTTAACATCAATGTTATCCACAGCACGAGTTTTTTAAAGGGCGGGAAAAAATATCGCGTACTAGTAAACTCAGGTGACCTTTCTGGCCGACCGTGGGAAAGTCCATTCAAGGTTTCTAAAGTTGCAGAACGACATTTTTGTGCAATCGTATTGAGGCTCCAGAAGGTCCTTTTACAATTGATTTATCGGGAAAATATAATTCTTATCCGAATAAACGTGAACACATTTTTAACTATTTGAATTTTAATGTTTTATCTTTCAAAAAAGAAAGTATATTAGTTATATGTCCATGGTCAATAATATAGATTTACAGTTGGTGATGTATTAATTGAAATTATGATGGAAATTGTCCGGGGTGACTGATTGTATTCAAATGACAATAATCATGATAATACGATAAAGAAATGCCAATTGTAGGCGGTTGGGAAATTTTGAAAATAAAATGATGACTGATTTAACTGGAATAGAATATTATGATGGGCAATTATGAGGTTTGATAAATTTTATTAATAATTAAAGGATTAGTGACCTATCGGATAGCGATAAGCGGATTACTTATCATCACAACTTTTAACATCTTTTGTAAACGTAAAATGATTGAGCGTCATAAACTTGTCAAACACCGGTAAAATTATAGTACATTTATAATATAATTAATGTGAAAATATTTTTCACTTTCCAAATTCAAATGACGAAATTGATATAAATACTTTCGTCAATTTGAAAACCGTTCCGTAAAATGCGAAAATGACGAGCACTATCAATATCACTTGAAATTATTTCCTTTGTCAACAGAGTTGTCATTTAACAGTTTCTGTTCGTAATTTGAATTATTCAAGTCTGTATAAATGTACCGAGGTGGTGAAACATCATAATTTACATTGCTCAATAAATTAAGTTTACTTGATAATCCGATGAATCGGGTTACCGAAAAAAAACATGATTTTATTAGCCAGTTGATTTTTTAATAATGAACAATTAATGCGCTGATATTGCTTATTGAATAAGTTATAAAAGAAACTAATTGTGGCAAAATCGTCCTTGCTGAAAGAACACAATGTATGACCTGACCGGACTGTAATAGAAACACAAAATAACAATTTTCTTCGTACTTTTTCGTATGTACGTTCTATTTTAAAGATAACGGCATAAGACACAAATATAAAAGATAATAATTATCTTATTCTAAATGATATTGTCGCATCTTTATCTGTCAAAGAAAGGAAAACATTTGTTCAATTTATAATACCGTGATTTTAAAGCACACCTGTGCAACCAAGATCGATTAAATGTTCAAAGGTAAATTATCTGGGTAATCCAATTATGTTGTCACGCGTCGTTAATTTGAAGTACATCCGATGGGCAATAAACCAATTAACAGCCACGCGGTGTTGGGAGAGAATCTTTGGAGGATTTTAGGAGTGAAATCCGCGGTACTCGGTGTGATTCCGAGAAAATCGGAAATCGGAGAAAAAAGTTATCGAATCGATATTTTTGAACAGTACTGTACATGTCACACTGACATTATGTCTCCGAGACGGGTGTATATTTAATAGAAACCCATTATGAAACAATCAAATAATTAAATCTGATACATGACATACAATTTATTACGTATTAATTATTTAATATCGTATTTTTAATACAATATCAAATCTGAGACTACTATAACACTATATGGCCGTAATTAACCTTTATTTGGAAAAACAAAAACAGAAGCCTTTTTCCATTTTTTTTCAATCATTCATGAAAATTTAAAAAAAAATATTAAATAGTTTCGATAATGAGATTTATATATCTGAATTCCATTTTTAGTTAGCACGTGTATACGTGTATCAAAACTATATACCAGCCAATTCACAAATGCACCTGTTTTTACAGGTAGGTAAAACAGGTAAAACATCGGGGGATTGTTTATATGTTTCCTTGATTGGATGAAATAAACGGGACCTGTTTCAACAACTTCGTTTGTCGGATTTATGAGAATTAACAATCCATTCTCAATCATAGTCGCATAGCTTATTTTAAAAACTTTTAAAAACATGTTTATTATGAAAAACTATTAAAATACATTTATTATTATAAACTATTATAATATAATAATTATTAAAGCAGGATAATCATAATAATATTCATATAATAATAGGAATAATAATGACAGCATTGAAAATAATATTTTGCTTTGTATTATTCATTTTTAATTGAACAATTACATGTCGTCTGCTAACGGTAAAATACGAAACTACGTTAAATTAACGCAGCTAGCTTTTTTGAGTGTAGCCGGTTTAATAGGGAAATCGAGAGTGACCAATCTCTGTGTTATAGTAGTCTCAGGTCAGTAGTGGTTTTTCTCTTGACTATTTATGAATGGAATGTTAAATAAAAAAACTATCTCTCGAGTGGATTATTTTTAAAGATAACCGCTACAAATTTTAGCTGCGGCAACTATAAAAGAATTATTAATAGGCTTTGTAAAACACTGAGGAAATGATTTGGAGGGCAAACAGGTTCTCTGACAAGTACTGAAAAGATTTATGAAGAAAAGGGGGGATAATGTCTGATTCGGCATGCGTTGTTCGCTAATGTGGAAATGTTCAGATTATAGTGTTATACGTATTCTACAGTTAGAGAAATGAACCAAGACAAATGTGTATCTTTATATATTGAATGGGGCAAAGGCTGACATGACTTCACAGTTGGCATACCGTGTACGTTTTGGCAAAGAGTCGCCAACGTCGATTCTGTGTCTTTTCGACATTTTGTTGTTACCCTGTTAAATGCAGTACGGTGAATGACGTCATTCGGACATTTGGTTTTACACCTAAACGCAATGAAAACCCAAGAGAGATAAGAACGCTTGAATAAATAAAAGTTCTGTTAGACTTAAGGTAAAGGAAGCACATGTTTTTTGTACTTCCGGTAAAATCAAAACAAGAAAGACGATGTCAGAACCTGATGAGGAAAAAACCTTGAATTTCCATGAGATGGGGTTGGATGACAGAATTTTAAAGGTGCACATGAAATGAAATAAGTTTATATGCGATATATAATATTCGGTCGCACCTCTATTGTTAATCTAAAATTGTATATATTGATTATTGCTTCTTTTTTAGCTTTTTTTTTATACACGACTATGTTACTCTGTTACTCAATAATTTAGTCCACAGCATAGCGGCATAGCCGATGTTGCTGTCTCATTAATGTTTCAATACACCCATGCCCATCTTCTTATTCACAACAATGTATTAGAGGTGTTAAAATAGGATGGTTAAATTATTGTTCCCCCCCACCCCTTTTTTGTTTTAAGGTAACAAGACATATCGGTCCGCCAGACAACTGAAATCAGCACCAAGTCCAAATATATTTCAGAGTTGGCGAAAAACGTTTTTTAAATGTCCAGTAAGATTATTGGTCAGTCCTACAAAATTTTAGCCAGTCAAGGCCGTAACTACCCTTGAGGCAAGTGAGGCAATTGCCTCACTAAAATTTCGACACTGATTAATTTTTTTATACATATATATAAATATAATAGTCATTTGTTGTTCTGTCTCAACCTTGATTTTTATAACTTGTCATCATTCCTTTGGATATAACTCAGCATCTCAACGGGTGATCTTTCTCGATTATATAAACCTAGTAACGTCTAGTTAAAAACAGGCTCTTGCAGAAAAAGGAAAAGCGACACTGAAGGTTAAGAAGGAATAATTCTAGTAAACTATTTTTTTTGTGAACAGAGTCTGAGTATTGCATATAACTTCATCAGTATAATTCAAAAACGATAAGTAGACTGACAAATCAAGTACTGGTCTTCGGAAGGGGGCAGTCCTGTCTGCGTATTCATTTCTACGTTTCATCAACTTTTGACAAATCAAGTACTGGGCATCGCAAGGGGGTAGCCCCGACTGCGTATTAATTTTAATCTTTTTCTTTACAGATAAATAAATTATAAATAATATGAAACATGCATGGATTAGCTTTTATCCATGTTTCTTTAACCTTAAAAATTGAAAGAATATCCAATATTTCAATTTGATATTATTGTAGAACCTTTAACACAAGATTTTGTCTTTACTTATTCTGGACTACGGAATTTCGTTTCTTTATATTCTGGGTTTCGGAATCGGACACCCTAACCCCTAACCCCCAAATTTATAGATTCTGGAACTAAAATACCACCAACTATTTCCAGAAATAATTGGAAATTACGGACCTACATGTAAACGTCAAAAACTCCATTTCAATTTCCCCTGTACCCATATCAGACATACTTACTCTATAGATAGAATCATATACCTGTATCTTATTTCATTCTATCCCTAGTTTGTCTACTCTTTGTCAGCATAAAAGCGAGTTTAATATTTTGTAACTGCGACTGATGGCTCTTATAGTAAAGCTTAATTCACTTTTGCAAACAAAAGTGTTACTACCGATGCTGCTACCGAATTGCTGATGGAGAAGGAATTGGAAGAAGACATTGATCATTGTGTTGATGATATTGTGCTAATTTAAGAAACATAGACTGCCCTGAAACGACTGAAACTTTGGAAAAGAGCATGCATGAGTGGCGAGAGATTATGCGGTCTTGCCATGCTCCATGTTCATCGCAATAAGGATATCAGCAGACCAAATTATGATTCTGAAACGATTTGACTGAACCCGCAATAGAAATGTTTGACAAACTCTACTGAATCGATGTTTGTTCTATGTTCTGGCAGCAGACTCAAATCAGTGATATTTGGATGATTATCTAACATATAAATTCAAATAAAGTTGTTAAAATTGGGTGTTAGTAAAAGTCTGAAAATATGAAAAAATTATATAAAAAGTGTCCAAATTCAAAGCATTATCAAACTCTCTAAAAATGCCTAGAATGCAGGATTTTACACCATTCATTTCATACCCCCCAAAAAAAATTTCGCCTCGCTTCGCTCCGCTCAATTATTTTGCCTCACTAAAATAAGATGCCTAGTTACGGCCTTGCCAGTCCTAAAAAAACTCAATTTTATACTGAAATAAGGATAATAACATATTTTGTCTAAACATAACTTTATTAATTTATTATTTTTATTTTTCACAGCCACAGACAAATTAACAATAAAGGACCCATTCTTTTTTTCTGATTGTTTTTATTCAAAGTCATCTTCACTATCTATTTCATCTGACATCTGAATCACTTTCTCAGTATTTGTTATCTACATTGAAGAGTTCAATCTCCGATTGTCTGCCTAGGATTGCCTCATGAAAAAATTCAGATCGCCACTCTGGTTTCTGTTTGTTTATAATAGAAAACTCGTACTGGAATTTAGCAGCAGGTACATCTGATGACCAATGTAAACACGTCCTGGAATTAGTTGTCGTACAACCAATTACCGATATAAAAAGGCACTGCAGCGGCTGTTTTTACATCAGTCATTGGGACATTTCGGGACCAATTCAATCTGGCACCTCATTTTTAAAAATAAAATTTATAAGAAAAATTCAAAAATTGTTGCAGTAATATTATAAATAGTAGATAATATATGCATTACAAAAAGAATACCAACCCTCATACAAAAATTCTAATCAGCACCTGGTCAAATTGACATTTGGTCAAACCTGCACTGATTTTAGTCAATTTGTCAAATCGGCATCCAATAGGCAATAATATTTGATATATAATAAACATGAGAAATATAAAAAAAAGTTGTATTTTATCAGTCATTACAACTTTTAAATCATCAAGCAGTTAGAAGGCATATCTCATTGTTTCAGGTTTTCTCAACATTCTGATGTTTTTATTAGTTTTCTCTTTATTCCCTACCTACGATAGTAGAGGGGCATTATGTTTTTCTAATCTGTGTGTCTTTCAGTTTGTCCTGCTTCAGGTTAAAGTTTTTGATGAAGTTGAAGTCCAATTAACTTGAAACTTAGTACACATGTTCCCTGTGATATTATCTTTATAATAATACCAAATAAAAGTTTTTACCCTAATTACATGGTCCACTGAAAATAGAAAATGATAGTGCGAGTGGGGCATTCCTGTACTTAGACACATTCTTGTAATTAATTTATGAATATTTTGTATCAGTTAAATAATCAAGAAGTTTTTTGTTTTAATGATAATCAGGAAGTTCCGAACATAAATATTGATGGGACTTGACACCACCTAATTGTAGAGAATTAATAGTTGGGTCATAGTTTATAAAATCAAGATACAGAAACTGACATGTGTTTAAATAAAATTGAGAATGGAAATGGGGAATGTGTCAAAGAGACAACAACGTGACCATAGAAAAGACAACAGCAGAAGGTAACCAACAGGTCTTCAATGTAGCGAGAAATTCCTGCACCTGGAGGTTGTGTTAAGTCCCATCAAGCAGCTGGCCTGCTTGCTGTTGTGTCCTAGTTATGTCTGATAATATCAATAAAATGTCTTTCAAACTAAGTTTAAAAGTGATGCCAGTGTATCAAACTTGTAATCATTCACTTCGTATTTGTTGTCATAACATTCACAGAAGGGTACAGAATGTATATGGGGTATTACAAAATGGTGACCATTGCATTCCAATATTCACAAACCTTATAGAACACTTCACATCAAATAAATCCCTCTTATTTTGGTCATTCTGTATGACTGAACATATCTGTTTTTATTTTAATATTTTGCTTAAAATACTGTGATCTGTTTGAAAATTATGCATTTTTGTAGTGCAACCGTCAGGTCTTAAGTGTTTTCTATCTATACTACATGTATGTATATGTACGTACCAGTCCACATTGTACATGTTCATTGGGATACAACAGATTATTTTAACATCACAAGCTAGACTCAAAGCTTTCCGGTATCTTGACAATGCATCTCTGTGATGTTTGCAATGTTGATGATTTTCATTTATCCAAGAAAATAATTTTTGTCATTTATCACAATGTTTATTTTTGATTTGAACCAATACCAAAAATAAGCTTATATAGACCAATTTATTAGTTTATAATCATGCTACTTACTGGCACTGGTATGTTTGTGAAAAACATTTGTATCCTTATTTATAGATAATAATTTCTATTTTGAAATTATGTACATATAATCATGCTACTTACTGGCACTGGTATGTTTGTGAAAAACATTTGTATCCTTATTTATAGATAATAATTTCTATTTTGAAATTATGTACTATTTGGTTCTGGTTTTGCACAAGATTATGGATTTTTTTGTATGAAATTTTTTATGAAGAGTGCACTGTGTAACAGCAGATAAAGTTTGGAGGGATATCCCATTGTTTACCAATAGGTTAGTATTGAATTAATTTATATTTTTTCACTTACAGGCAATTGCAAATTTAGGCTGGGCAACACCAACACCAATTCAGGAAAAAGCAATCCCTCTGGCTTTAGAAGGAAAAGACATTTTGGCGAGGGCTAGGACTGGTTCTGGTAAAACAGCTGCATTCTCCATTCCTGTTGTGCAGAAAATATTACAGTCTAAACAGGTAATGATAATACTTCTAGGGATTCTTATTATTCTTTTGATACCCGTTTTCGTAGGTACAGGTTAACTTTAAATTCAAATTTTCAACTACTTTATATTAGATTGTATAAAGACTTTGGCAAAACCAAAGTCCATGAAATCATATATTTACGAAAAAGTTTTTCTGCAATCCACGAAAATTTGTACTCACGGAAATAAATGAATCCACTGTACATTGAAATCTATAAGTTTAAAATAAACATGATACATGTTCAAAGCAAATAAAGCAACTAAACTGACAAGTTAAATATTTTTGATATACAAAAGTTATGAAGTAAGGTAAACTCTGAAATTATTTCACAATTTTCTTTGAGTTGGAAAGCATTTTGATTATATAGTATGGAACATAAAAATTTAGCATTTTCTTGAACTGAGAAATAGATTAAATACTGTATGTTATATATTTAAAATATTAATTAATTTCTGTACAGGCCAATTCAAACTTATTTAAGTCGTTGATAAATTAAATTACACATTTTTTTTTTTTTTACAGATATGAATACTGTATGTACTACAAATAGTTTAGCAAACAGTATATTTTCTCAATTTCTCTTTTTTAGACCAGTAAAGAACAGTGTACAAAGGCTCTTTTCCTGACCCCTTCTAAGGAGTTATGTCACCAAGCATATAAAAATCTTATGGTTAGTATTTATTGTAGTTATAGAGGTACATGTAACATGTGTGTACATGTACACACTTAAAATCTTATGGTTAGTATATATTGTATGTAGTGTAATCATACGTTTTTTGATTGAGTTAAGTCTGCCAATTGATATTTTATCGTATGTTTTTCTATGTTGTGATGTTATGCATTGTTTCAGAAAAAGAGAGAAGGTTTAAATCCATTAAAACGTTTAATCCCGCTGCAAATGATTGCACCTGTCCTAAGTCAGGAATCTGATGTACAGTAGTTGTAGTTTGTTTATGTAATATATACGTGTTTCTTGTTTTGTTTATATAGATTAGACCGTTGGTTTTCCCGTTTGAATGGTTCTACACTAGTAATTTTGGGGCCCTTTATAGCTTGTTGTTCGGTGTGAGCCAAGGCTCCGTGTTGAAGGCCGTACTTTAACCTATAATGGTTTACTTTTTAAATTGTTATTTGGATGGAGAGTTGTCTCATAGGCACTCACACCACATCTTCCTATATCTATAGAGTTTCATATAACTTTAGTGTGCTTGTACACACTTAAAAATCTTATGGTTAGTATATATTGTATTTATAGAGTTACATGTAACATTAGTGTACATGTACACACTTAAAAATCTTATGGTTAGTATATATTGTATGTATAGAGTTACATGTAACATTAGTGTACATGTACATACTTAAAAATCTTATGGTTAGTATATATTGTAGTTATAGAGTTACATGTAATAAAATTAACGAAAATACATGTCTCTTCAGTGATGCTCATGTCACATTAGTGTACATGTACACACTTAAATTTTTTATGGTTAGTATATATTGTATGTATAGAGTTACATGTAACATTAGTGTACATGTACATATATCTTAATGGCCTCTCTTTTAACCCATTTATAGATAGCACAAAAATTGACATAAGGTAGATGGTGGGATAAAATTAATCCTGTAACAAAATTGGTTAGAAAATGGAAGAAGTACATGTTTTAAATTACATTTCTGTAGTTTTGGTTTCTTGGACATTCTTGGTAATTTTTGGTACACCAACATTACAGAGCTTAACCTTAATTCAAGTAAATTGTACTCTTAAGATTGAATAGAAAACATAATACATTTCCTTTTATAAATCTCTACCAGAATTTTTACCTACAGAAGTTCTTGCTATTGCCTAATAACCAGAAAATTAGTTGCATGTTATGCATTAGAATATAGTATTGAGTTCATGTATCTATGACAACATGTATTATGTCAATTTTGCATTCATTTAAGTTTTATTTACAGTTGGTTCATACAAATTTATAGTATTTGGAATCCAAATTTTGGATATTTGATTTCTACTTTCTGTTTCAGGAATTGACATCATGTTGTTCCAGAGAAATAAAATGTGTTGATGTTTCACCAAAAGTTCCACTGCTTACACAAAGGTAACATCATAAATGATAATGATCTTATTGAGCAACAACAAAAAACAAAAATAGAAACTAAGTGAACTCAAACAGCAACATACATGTGAAGGAAAAGTAAACATAAATGAAAACAAGTTATATAGGTTCATTGAACACCATGCCTCGCTGACAAACAAAAATGTTTTATCATGGTTAGAACATCTACAAGGTGTTCAATAAGTTACTTCTTTCTCTCTTGTAAAAACAAGAAGGTAGGAAGAAGGCAATCAAAAATCACAAATTTAAAAAGACAGCACCACAACCAAAAGAAAAAGATGTAAAGACATTGAAACATTAGTCTTATGGTACACAGAAAACTAATTTTCACTACACAAACCCTTCAAAAGAGAACAGAGTGAACTCTGGTACTCTGCAAGTTTAACATTGAAACATTAGTCCAAAGGTGCACAGAAAACTAGTTTCCACTACACAAACCCTTCAAAAGAGAACATAGTGAACTCTGTTACTCTGTAAGTTTAAGCAGTGTCCTTACTAGAAAGAGTCCTGGTTGGTAGCAACACCAAATGCTGCCTAAAATTACATGTAATAGCATACATAATGGCAACATTGAACTTTTATCTGTTGTTTCACTCACTCTGTGAAGTAATATTACTCAACACAAATTTATATGCATTTAGAATAATGTAAGATTTATTTATTTTTATTTTCACAGACCCAAATTGATGGAGAAACCTGATATAGTTGTTGGTACCCCTACACGTATCCTGGCACACATACAGGCTGGTAATCTCAGTATCAAAGACACATTGGAGATGCTTGTTATTGATGAAGCAGATCTGGTTTTCTCTTTTGGCTATGAGGATGATGTTAAAGCTATCATAAAGTAAATGTTTAGTTATTTTTCCAAAACCCTTATATGCTTTTTGGGGACTTTGATATGATAACCTTTCAATCAGAAATAGCTGACACCATAACTATTCCAAATATTTGTTTGAAATCTTATTTGTTAGGGAAGCTTTAAATATTATAAGACAAATATTGTGGACAGATGATGTTAATATAAACAATGTCACCTTCACAACATTTCAGTGTTGATTTGTAAAGTGAATGTAGGAAAAAGGTGTACTTTTAAATGAATGTTGCAGAAATTAACGTTGTTTGGCACATAAGATAATATTTCAATAAACTTATTTCAAAATGGTAATACATCATGGGAATAATAATGTTGTGAAGGTTTTTGATTGGCCACAACATCATTTTAAAGGACACATTTTAAAGGAACAATATACCATTGCAGAAGTCATTGTCACAATAATAAAGAAATTGTATTTGTATTTCAGACAACTTCCAAAGATTTATCAAGCTTTCCTTATGTCAGCTACACTCAGTGATGACGTATTAAGTTTGAAGAAATTAGTGCTTCATAATGCTGTAAGTTGTGCTATATAGATATGTTATTTATACTTTTTATGTCACCTAGCTTCTTGTGTTTAACTGTTTGTTTTCTAAAGCATTGAAATTTCATTGCTTTCGATTAAAGTGTTTTCCTTATTAAAAAAAAATATTCTCAATTTGTATGCAAATTTTATTTTCATATGTAAAAGTTGCCTTATTAAAAACTTAGATTAAATAATGTTTGAAAGTTGACCCATAATAAAACATTTGTAATATTTCATGAGCAAATGTTCTAACCTTTCCAATATCTTTTCAAATTCAAGAATATTTATGCTGGCTCTTTGATTTTCATAAAATGATCTTAAAAACTATAAAATTAATTGAAATGCTTTATTATAATCAGAAGACTCCAAAACATACATTAAGAGGTAAGCATATTTTATGATGAACTTGTTTGGTGTTTGCTATAGTTAAAGACGATTTTTTTCAGGTAATTTTGAAGTTAGAAGAATCACAGTTACCTGAATCATCACAGCTGACTCAGTATCATATCAAGTAAGTTAGGCCAGACAAATTTAATCGACATAGGTTTACTTAATTACTCCTTTTGAAGAAATTTTTGACACGAAACATAGATGTTATGGAATTATAACTTCAAGATTTCTTATGATACCATATTTCACTTTAACTGCCAGTCTTTGTAAGAATCAGGCAATTTAGGTAAAAATTAAAACATGGTTAGAAAAAACCCACCGAGCTAATCATTCTATTTAATACTAACCACCGCCCTGAGTTAAAAAATATTAGTCTTTCTTTTGTGTGTGTCTGGTAATATCAAATAACTTCGTTAGAAAATTGGTTAGAATGATAGCAAATTACAGAGTTATCTCCCCTTATTTGTTAATTTCTAGTGCATTTCAACCAAATTGTATCTTCTATTACCAGAACAGATAATGGAAATGAATGTCATTTTTGTGCATAACTACATATTATGAACTGAAATCAATGTCAAATTGAGTGGGTTTTTTTGGTCATGTTTTCACCACTGCCTGATTCTTAGCCAGACTGGCACTTAAGTAAAGAACCATCATCTACACATGTAGATCATTTCATTTAATAAAATTGAGAATGGAAATGGGGAATGTGTCAAAGAGACCCGACCATAGAGCTGACAACAGCAGAAGGTCACCAACAGGTCTTCAATGCAGCGAGAAATTCCCGCACTCGGGGGAAAAAAAGTTAACCAGTCTTTCATTTTCTCTTTACTAAACAGTTTTTAGATGTTTTCACTTTAATATTGGCCTAAAAATGTTTGTCCTTTAGTTGATAAGGGAAGCTGTTAATATTGGATCCATTGTTATTCAGCTTCCAGTTTTAATTGCATTTTAAAGCATTAAATTTTTCTATTTGAAAACTTGTAAATGGTCAAGATCCCAATCCGTAAACCATATATAATCTTCTATGGGGCAAAAAAACAAACTCAAAGAAATAAAAGATGAGTCCCCTGTGGTCACTTACATGCCCCTCCTGTTTGAGAACTTGTAAATGGTTGAGATTCCCACCCTTAAATCTTATATATTCTTGTATAGGGGGAAAAAAACCAAATCAAATGAAAAGAGGGAGAGTCCCCTGGGTATCACTCTTTTTAAAACTTGAAGATTTAAATGACATGCAGGGTTAATCCCTAGCCATAGGCATCACTTTACCAACCCAATTTTTTCTGGAATTTGCCCAATGTCAGGCAACCATGGGATTGATGGGAATGACGAATTATGGAAGCTTTGTTTGGGAGACTTTGTAACATTCTTAGTATTACAATTATTTCTTGTTTTTGTTTGTGAGATTGTAGGCAGTAGAGTAAAATCCATTTGCTGATTATTGATTTTAGAAATGTATTTGATAGAATAAACTTTCTTTTTGTAGATGTGAAGAAGAAGATAAATTTACATTGATATGTGCCTTATTAAAGTTGGGACTTGTACGAGGAAAGTCTATTATATTTGTAAATAATGTAAATCGTTGTTATAAGTAAGTAGCTCTGATACCATATATGATTACAGTAAAAGTAGTCTTTAATAAACTCCATTAGAAATTAAGATTTAAGACAAGTCTTTGCTTTTTACAGTTCAAATTAGAGTACATTATTGCAAGACATGAAAATTGATTTAATCATACTTTGATACAGTTTCAATTTTACTGGCAGTGCATCTGTTTTAGTTTGAAATGCTAATTGATTTGATTTTTGGTGTTTTACACCACTTTTAAGCACAGCTTTTTGGCTATTTCAAGGTGGCCAGTTTTCATTGATGGAGGAAGCTGGAGTGCCCAGAGAAAAACACTGTTTGATAGGAAAACTGACAATCCAAGTCAATTAAGATTAAGACTCCCATGAACTCTCGAACTTACAACCTCAGTGTTGACTGGCTAGTGATTACAGTAGTAACTACTTAGACCACTCAGCCACCAAGGCCCCTGTTAACTTACTGAAGTTTGGGATATAATTGCCATTATTGCAATAACATTTGTATCAAAAGAGTTTACTTTTGTCTTAAAAAAAACTTGTATCCTGAAACTGGTACCTAATATACTAAACAGTGTAAAAAAAATTCTATGTTTTTAAGTTATATGTAGAATTTCCATTCAGTTTGAACATGGCTTATATCTGGTTTTCTTTAAAGGGGATCAAAGAGAGGAATTATTTGTTGTAAAGAGCACTAAGATACATTGTCTTTATAGGGAGCTTGGAGGAAAGTGAATATGCTCATAAAACATGTTAAGGAAAAAGCATCTTGCACTTTAGGATGTTAGAAAAAAATAGGCCATGATCTTGGATGAATAAAAAACGATGTGCCAACATTTTTAGAATTTATTATTCAATGTTAACGGTTTATACTTTTCTTCAGATTAAAGTTATTTTTGGAACAGTTTGGTATAAAATGTTGTGTGCTGAATTCAGAACTTCCTGTTAGCTCAAGGTAATTTTAATTATATGATATTTATATATAACATTGTTTATGAAAAACCATTTGTACTCATGAACCAGTCTTAACATATCAGAAATATCAAATAGTATGTATATAATAGAATAGTTATGGTCTTATGGCTCTTAACTTTTAAAGGCCAACACAGCAACAGGATAGCTTGATTGGGGCATTTTTGTACTGTGAACACATTCTTGTTATATTTGCATTAGCTACTAAAGACAAACAAGCAAATTACTTACTGCACCAATGTACATTGAACTCACTCAAATAGTTTAACTTTAATATGATTTGATGCTGAGATCGATACTATCTTCATGGTTTTTTTCAGATGCCATATTGTGACACAGTATAATGAAGGATTGTATGATTATATAGTAGCCTCAGATGAAACATTACTGATGAACCCAAAAACCAATCCAAATGAACCTACGAAAAAGAAGCACAAGTAAGTTTTGTCAGTGACAGTATGGAAGATATCAATGAAGATTATAGCTAGTGATAACCTGCATAAAACATCCTCAATAAACCAAGTAAAGCAATTTTTGTATTTCATAAAATAAAGGCAAAAACAATTCACAAGAAAAGTGAATACTTTGCATCAAATGAAAAATCTCATAACTAGGGTATTTCATAGCTTCTTTGTTTTGACAGTACAAACAGTAACTTTTAACTTCATGTGATGTTTGAATAACTTAGGTTAAGTTTAAATATTTCATATTTGAACAATTTTAAGTTTTGTGGATAGATACTAATATTAACCAGCTTATCAATTCTTTAAGTGGTGGGAATTTTTGACATTTTTAGTTCGATAAAGGCGACTTTGCCATTTATGCTTATAAGTTTTGATTAGAGATGGCAGTTGATACAGTTCTTCCGTTGTTTGTCAGCGAATGATGATTGAATGTTTTTATCTCCACACCAATTAAGAGTATAATGATGACCTGAATTATAAGAATCTACTGTGTAAAGCTTTTTACAGCATATACTAATCATTAAGTATCTATACTTTTAGACAAATAAAAAGAGATAAAGAATATGGTGTTTCCAGAGGTATAGACTTCCAGAATGTGTCAAATGTTATCAACTTTGATTTCCCAGCGACAGTAGATACATACATTCACAGAGTAGGAAGGTATACATAATGTTTGTCATTGTTTCACCAAACAGTATAAATAAAATGAGATAAAGGTTTTATTTTATTGAGATAGCAAACTAACAACAAGGCAGAACCAAAAAGACATCCAGACATTAGTTTTCAATCATAGATAGATTAAAGAAGATGTGATATGAATGCCAATGAGACAACTCTCCATCCAAGTCACAATTTATAAAAGTAAACCATAATAGGTCAAAGTACAGTCTTTAACATGGAGCCTTAGCTCACACCGAACAGCCAGCTATAAAGGGCCCCATAAATGACTGGTGCAAAACGATTCAAACGAGAAACAAGAAAAGATTATGAACTGCATCAACAAAGTCTAACTACTGAACATCAGATATAAACAAACTTTATAGAATGACTATATTTTGAAACATTTCATATATTGTCACCCTATAGATGTTTTACCAGATATTTTTATACAAATGCTATCTCCACTGCCAAAATGGTTTCTTTTTGAACAATCCTACCTATTCTGAATTATTCCACTTCTTTATACAGAAAATATTATTTTAAAGTCATATGAAACCTGAAATTAAAAAAAAATGATGCATTTGTTTTTTTATAATAAAATGGATAGTTGTAATTATTAAACTTTTTTCTGAAAGAAAATTCTTTAATTTGTCCACATTAGAAGAAGTTTACTTATTTGAATTGCTTGCTTCCAGGAATTAATTCACTGACATATTTTTTGTATTCAAAGTGACCATAGGGTGACCCTTGTAAAAATCTGGTGATTGCAATACACATGGATCTGTCACTGAAATTAACTATTATCTGATTGTACTCAATATCCATGCTTATTTGTTAAATGTTGACTATAAGGTGACAATGGGTTAACTACGGCTTCAAAAGCAACAATTAATGAGCTGCCATATTTACATTGCATAACAGACAGAGAGAAAAAAAAATGATGCTTATACGATATTGTTACGTAAAAAATTATAAAATCGTACACAGAAGACTTAGTTTAAGATATGTACATGCATTGGTTCAACATTATTTTTCACAAGTCACTTGTTTCATATGACTTTAAGTTAGGCCAGGTATCTTTTGAAATATGTTTAAACAATAAGGAGGAGATAACTATATTTCCCTGTTTTTATCCATAACAACAGTAAGAATACTGTTTAAATGATTTCTGGATAATGTCAGTCAGAAAAATTATGGTTTAAAGTTGTGTATGTTTCCTTTTGAATACATTTATACTTGTAAACCATTTAAAATTATTAAATACAAGTTGTAGCAGTAGATCACTTTCTAATTATTTCAGAACTGCGAGGGGAGATAACCAAGGAACAGCTTTGTCATTTGTTAATATGAAGGAAATGAAATCATTAGAAGAAGTTGAAGAAGCATTAGCTGAGTCAACTCGTATGTATTGTGCACTGTTATCTTTGAAATTTATAGATTTTTGGAAATATTTGATATGAAGTTTTATAGACTATTTATATGGGATGATACTTTTCAAATCGTTTTCAAATTGGTGATTATGTCATGTCTTACACAAATGCATGACTTGAATGATTTCTTTGAAAACTCATTAAAAAGGGCTAGTAAAATGTAAAAGTGTTTCCTTTATTCAATTAAAGAGAAATTTATTATATTTCAGCTGATGGTGACAATGTTTTTAAGCCATACAATTTCAGAATGGAGGAGATTGATGGTTTTAAATACAGAGCAAAGGTTTGATATTAATACATTAAGTACATAGCTCTTTTAATAGATATGCATGATGGCTTTTTGTCATATAGTGTTTATAATTTGATTGTTCATTTAATTTAAAAGTGAGGGTCCAGAAAGGTCATATATGCCAGTCTTGACAGATTTAGAATACAAGTGGCTGATATGAATTCCAAATTTTAGACATATTTATGTTATAAACTTATCAAATTCAGACATTTCTAGTTACTGGTTACTAAATCCTGATTGGTTATGTGGGTAATGAAATTGACATTCAGTTATCAAATGATACACAGTGACAACAATTTGCTGATTTAAATCCCAGTGACATATTCGGCTAATGATAAAAGTTTTTTTGCACCCGAAAGGATGCTTCATACATAAAGTGCGATGATTTTCTTCTTTAATTTAAAACAATCAGAAAGCTTTATGCACAATTTAGAATCAACAATTAGACATGTTTTTTCTTGCCAATTAAAACAGAATACGCTTTAAAAAGATAAATTGAAGCTTATGTAAACTTAATCTCAAGGATCGGAACTTCGCCTATTTAAATCTAATTTAAATGAAAATTTGATGTTAGTTTTGAAAATAATAATTCTCTTTTGAATAAGTGTGGCATATTAATTATAATCATGTATTCTACCATATACAGTTCGTATTATACACATCCTGTGAGAAGACTTTGATATGTTAATCTATGAATCCCTATATTTATTTGTCTTGATTGTGTAAAGTATGAAACAACTAGTTCAAAACCAATGAACAGATTTTTTGTTCCACCTCTTTAAAAAAACAGTATTTTAATAACAAAACTTCAAAAGTATCTATGAATCAATATTAGTTACTAGAAAGATTTATAAATTCTGGTGCAGGATTTTCTCATGGTGTTGCAGACCCGTTTGATGTTTTCTGCCTTTATATTGTCAGGTTGATGTTTCTTTGACACATTCCCCATTTCCATTCTCAATTTTATATGCAATTAAACTAATATTTAATTTTATATTTCAGGATGCTATGAGGGCTGTCACCAAAGTTGCCATAAGAGAAGCAAGATTAAAAGAAATTAAAATAGAAATTTTGACTTCACAGAAATTAAAGGTAGATAACAAAATTGTCAATTTCTATGCCTTTTAAATTAATCTAAGACTACTTTACCCTATAAAAAACAAGAAAAAGAAGAAAATTTGATCATTTTAATTTTACATGATTATTTTGCTACACATTGAAATTATATTTGACACAGTGTAAAAGAATTATTGATTTCTTTTGTGGTCCACAACCATGACAATATCCTGCTTTTTCTCGTCTACAATATTTTTTAAAGTAAAGATAACATAGTGATCCTAAGTTCTGTCGGTGGTTTAAGTTTGAGTAAGAATTTTCAAGTTAATTGCAATTGACTATATATATACTGTAAATTCAGAAATCATTGTGTGCATTTATTATTGCGATTTTATCATTTTGGACTCAAATGCGATTTAATTTTTGCGAAATTGAGAAAAATCATGTTTAGTTCATATAAAAAATTTCAAAATGCGAATTTAAATTATTGCAATTTTAACCCTGTTGCATTTTTCGCAATACTTAAAACATCGCAATTTAATCTGATTTACAAGAACAATGGATATTCATGAGACTAACACCATAGGAGCTATCACAGTGTATTGTGATTTCTAAAAGCTTTGTTTGAGACATTTACACAATCAAAATACTTTTAATTCTAATATGACATGTTGCTCAAACATTTCGTGGTGTAAAAGTAAGCAAACTGTTTGTTAAATTTATTTTAGCAATATATTTCCAGTTTTACAATGTCAAAATCAAAATGGTTGTTTTGTAAGAAGTTAATGATACGCATTGTAAAGCTTGGAATTACTTATACTCAAAAAGTAATAAGAAAAAGTACATGTATATTTCAAGGAAGCAATAAGACTAGAATTTTGTAATGAATTATTTCTTTTACTTTCTTCGCAGTCTTATTTTGAAGATAATCCAAGAGATTTACAAATCCTGAGACATGATAAAAGTCTACACACAGTAAAAAGTTCTAGTCATCTAAAAGATGTTCCAGATTATCTTAGTAAGTAATCAATTACCAGTATTTCTATGCATAGGATTCAAACTATAAATCATAGCTCACAAACCAGATATTGAAAATTGTAATTGGTGGAGAAAAGCTCAATACAAAACAATGAACTGATTGATATAAAGTTGATGGATGATATCAGGAGTGATAAGAAAAATGATTGATCATTATCTGTTGTAAGCTTTCAACATTTTTTTTGACATCAGAAATGTATAAATTTAAATATGAAATTAATCTGTAAACTGAATATAGACTTGTGATCATGCAAGAAAAACTTCATCTGTATATGACTTTAATTTTTGTACGAATGCATGGTGTATAGCACAACAGCAAAAAATTGAATATAAATTCAAATCATATAACCATTCCAAAATCTTTGACTACAGGTATTCTGTTTCAGAAACCTATTATGTGCCAAATATTTAATAATCCATATTCAGACCTGTATCAAGCGTGAATATTGTGTCCACTTTTGCCCCAACTGTTCAGGGTTGGACATTTGCGGTTGTATCCAGCTGTTCTTGGCTATAAAGCAATTTATTCTGTTATATTTATTTTCAGTTTAAGATGCTGATAATTGACACAATTAAGTCATATACCAGAAGTTTGAAAGCTGAAAAAAAAACCAAACTTTACCTTCTATATTTTTTATGAAAAATTATTACATTTGTACTAGTCCTTCAAGGTCCTTCCATCAGTAACCACAATGATTAAATTTCAAGTACTCATACCATTTTATACAATTCATTCAAAGTGTCAATTTAATATATGAATCCCTATTACATCAAGAAATAATGGTAACACAGTGTTTATTATATGTTTACATAGTTCCACAGACCCTTAAAAACTTGAGTGGGAGAGGTAGACAAGCTAGATCAGGAAATAAACAGTTTAACAGAGGCCCTACACAGACTGAAAAGAAATTTAGGGTGAGATTAGGTTTCATTTAAAACTGAACTTCATATTATGTTAAATTATAGATTGATACATGGCTATGTAATGAGCCATGAAAGAGAATTTTTAGCCTGTTTGTATGAATTTTCTTTTAATTTGGTCTAGTAATAAGGTTTAATGTTAATAGACGTAATGTTTCTTCTTTTGTCTGCCTTGTGGTTGCTTGGTATTGTGCTCACCTCAGTGTTGGAGGTTATGGATATGATACAACCAAAGACTTTAAAATTGTTATTTTGCTGTTTCTCAGAATAAAACACAGCATTAAGTAGTAAGTACAAAGAAAAGTCAGCCCAAAGTCTAAGCAATGTCGTCCTAGCAAGGCATGTGAAATATGTTCTAGTAAGGCTTGTGAAATGGCATGTTCAATACCAGGCTCACTGTATTAGGCTTGGCCTAGAACATAGGAATGTTCATATAACTGTCCTAGCAAGCCATGTGAAATGTGTTCTAGTAAGGCTTGTCAAATGGCATGTTCACTACCAGGCTCACTGTATTAGGCCTAGAACATAGGAGTGTTCATATAACTTTTCTCATTATGAATATTCCTTTAATTTATCACTGGATGTTAAACACCCATCCATCATCTTTATCTTGATGTGTTTTAATTCAAACAGAAAAAATATAACAGACAAAGCAATTACATTGTATATATGAAGATACAATGATGTGTTTATAGAAATATCTTGATGCTTTTTTTCTATAAGAATTCTCACAGAAATCATATACTAAAAGCCTGTGATTTTATACATTTTAAATTTTTTTATTTCTCTTTTGTAGAAAAGGAAAGCTGATCCTTTGAAAAGTTTTGAGTTTGCTGGACTTGGAAATAAGAAAAAGAGAAAGAAATAAATAAATAATATGAACTTTAAAATGAGTTTTATATGGTGAATTTGTAAATGTTTTTTTAACTTTATTTCATCTCTAGGATCAAGAGTGAAATACTTTAGAACATATAGTTTTACAATACAAGGTCACACTTACAGTGGAGTAACTCTTGTGATCCTAACATATATATGAGTTTGTGTCATCACTTAGCATTAATTGTAGGTAACACCCTAAAAAAGTAACTTTTGTCAGTTGTCATTGTATGAAAAGAACATCAAACATGTGTTTGCCACTTTGATATGGTTAAGAGAAAAATCTAGATTTTAGGGATAATTTTTACTTCACTTGTCTCTTTGAACAGTCAGGTGCAATACAAAAATGTAAAGGATTTGTCTTTATGCCCCATTTCAGTCAAAAGGCAAAATCAAGGATTTTTATTTTTGTCGAGCCTGCAACTTTTGTTACAGAAAGCTCGACATAGGGATAGTGATCCGGTGGTGGCTACGGCGGCGGCAGCGTTAGCTTACTTTTTAAAAGCTTTATATTTTAGAAGGTGGAAGACCTGGATGCTTCATACTTTGTATATAGATGCCTCATGTTACGAAGTTTCCGTCAGTCACATGTCAAATGTCCTTGACCTCATTTTCATGGTTCAGTGACCACTTGAAAAAAAAGTTCAGATTTTTTGAAATGTTGAATTCTCTCTTATTATAAGTTACAGGATAATTATATTTGGTATGTGCTTACCTTGCAAGGTCCTCATGCCCATCAGACAGGTTTCACTTGACCTTTACTCATTTCATGAATCAAGGTTAAGTTTTGGTAGTAAAGTCCTTTTCTCAGATACTATAAGCAATAGGGCTAGTATATTTGGTGTATGGAAGGACTGTAAGGTGTGCATGTCCAACTGGCAGGTGTCATCTGACATTGACCTCATTTTCATGGTTCAGTGGTTATAGTTAAGTTTTTGTGTTTTGGTCTATTTTTCTCATACTTTATGCAATAGATCTACTATATTTGTTGAATGGAATGATTGCAAGGTGTACATGTCTAGCCGACTCTAGCGGGCAGATGTGTCTACTACTATATGCCATAGGTCAACTATTTTTGGTGTATGGAAATATTTTATGATCTATATGTCAGTTGCACAGGTTTTATTTGACCTCGACCTCATTTTCATGGTTCATTGCTTAGTGTTAAGTTTTTGTGTTTCGGT
Organism: Mytilus edulis; assembly: GCA_019925275.1. Classification (NCBI taxonomy): domain Eukaryota; kingdom Metazoa; phylum Mollusca; class Bivalvia; order Mytilida; family Mytilidae; genus Mytilus; species Mytilus edulis. The sequence goes on from CM034355.1 coordinate 61,834,462, forward strand.
CTATTTTTCTTAAACTATAAGTAATAGGTCAATTATATTTGTTGTATGGAAGCATTGTTAGCTGTACATGTCTGCCTGGCATGGTTCATTTGACCTTGACCTCATTTTCATGGTTCATTGGTCTTTGTTTAGTTATCTCGGTTAATGTTAAGTTTATGTGACAGTTTTTAATAAAGCTTTATACTTAGGACTATCAACATAATATCAATGATTAGTAAAGAAGGCGAGACATTTCAGTGTGTGCACTCTTTGTTTATTTTTTTGGTAGAAATGATGTTCATGGACAATTAGTAAATCAGCTCCCTTTTTGCATATTTAAGATTAGATACATGCTCTCTATCTATACAACTACATGTTGAATTAAATTGAAAATGGAAATGGGGAATGTGTAAAAGAGACAACAACCTGACCATAGAACAGACAACAACAGAAGGTCACCAATAGGTCTTCAATGCAGCGAGACATTCCTGGACCCAAAAGTCCTTCAACTGGCCATTAAATAAATAATTGCATTCATGTCCCACAGAAATAACTAGGCCTTTACCTTACTGTGGATTCATTATTATTCATGGGATACCAATTATTGTGGATCTTGTGAGTGCAGGTTATCCATGCAAATTAAGTGTTCAGCCAATTACATTTTTTCTGTATGATTATATTTAGAATTTGGCAAAACACTGAAATCAAATATCTACAAAAAAGCAAGTTTTCCTTAGTACACAAAAATTGGTACACACGAAAATAAAATGAATCCTCAGTATGTTAGAGGGTTGTAATGTTGAAAATATGAGCCACATGGATCTCACTTGAAACTAAACTTAACTCAGATATTTCAAGAAAGAAGCAGTTCCAAAGTCCACTCATGATTCCATAAGGTACAGATGGATCAACTGACCAGGATGAATCAGATACATAGGGTTTCATCCAAGAATATCTGAATCTGCATAAAACCAAATATGGCAGACTGGGTCCTTGTGAAGTATTGTGGTGCATAATTAATCTATATTGCTTCCCAAACCACCAAATCTCTTTACACCTAAAATGTAAGATTTCATAGTGATCCTGGTTTTTTTTCTGGTTTGTAATGTTTGGAATAAATACCAAACAAAGTATAATTTCTATATTTTATTTTAGCACATCAATAAATTACATACATTTAAAAGCAGTACACACAAAAGCTCAAGTGCCAAGAATGGAACCGGTATCAAGTGAAATACTACACAACTCTGTATCAAAATAAGAAGATGTGGTATGATTGCAAATGAGACAGCTAAAACAAAAGGTAAAATGAAGCAGATGTAAGCAATTATAGGTAACTGTAGCCTTAGACAATGTGAAACACTGCTAACTAGTGTAGATCCCTTATAACTCAGCTGTATCTCAGTCCGCTGAAGTATTGCAGTTCTGCCAACTTTTCATGAAGCAAATGCGTGAGATTTGGTCAAAATTGAAAAGATCAAAGAGAAAAAACAATAGATCAAAGTAAAATGCCGCCAAATATCCATGAACATGCGTGAGACTTGGCAGCCCTGGTATTATAGATTTTATTTCCTATATGCTCAATGACCAACAAGGATGAGGAACTGCCAATGTTTAACTAATTTAGATTTATGAATAAATGAAATGTTTTAATGTTAGATTAATGTAGGTTATCTCTGTAATTACAGAGAATAGTAATAAAGATTCACTTATTGGATATAGAATTTGTATTCTTTGTACAGGGTCTGCCTATAGCTATTCCCATAAACTTTTTGAAGATTTGGTGAAATAGTTTCAGAGAAGATTGATTTTTTTTACAGATTAGAATCAAGATCGATCTTTTGCAGCCATGTTTATTTAAAATATTGGGATGAACAAAATGCTTTCTTGTGAAAATCTTTCCATACATTGTTAGTGGATGTTTCAAGGAAAGATAAAATTATGATTTCCCATGGGTTTCAATGCAAACATTACTGCATCTTTAACCCATTTTAGGTGTTTGATGAACTCTCCAGACACCACTGTTCTATACATGTCTGTTTTTAAAAGCCTTAATTTGATCTTGACCTTTGGTGTGTGACCTACAAGTCAGTAGAATACTTCCTTCCATTGTGTTTGACGGTGAAATTTGAACATATATACAAGCCTTCGAGGCGTTTAATTTAGCATCTGGAACCAATTTTCTGCTTACATTTCTATATACTGGTTTTATGATAGTTACCATGACCTTTGACCTCATTATCAAGAGTGATCTGTAACCATGAATGTACAATTGCAGTAAGGTCTATTGGATTTAGCATCTGGCCACTGAAATGGCAGTTTGGGAATAATAATACATGGTACAAGTCAAAAAAACTGTTCAGCTATTGTTTTTAGAACAGGCAGTGAAACTAACCAGAAGATCACAACCAGGTTGTGTTTTCAGCCAATGAAATAAACAAATAAATAATTTGGTATTGTAAGAAAAAATGTTAATTAAAGACAAATGATGTGTACAAAAACATCACAGCATTTTTGCTTGTGCTGCAAAGTTAATTGTTACTACACATTAAGCTGATGCCTAAACCCTATATAAAATTCATCTTGATTGTGATACATGTATTGCATATGGTTAGGTTCATACAATGCTAATGTAGAAATCCTTTAAAAACTTCAGAACCAATTTAAATTTTGCAGCTGAATGTAAACAACCTATAGAGCCATATAGATGAAGAGAGATTAAATCCAATGAAACACAAGTCAATGAGGTCACAAAAAAACAATCTGACTTAGTATCAAATTGCAACAGTTGAATAACCTCATGAATAACATTAAGACATTATCTAATTCTTAGATCAACATTTCAAAAAAATCATTGGTTTTAGACTATATCCCATAGAAACTTGGTATGCAACGCTTTATTACATGTATTTTACTGAATATAACATATCTTAATTCAAGCGGATGTCAGACTCTCAAATTTCTCATGTTAATAGACTTACTATAAGAAAATAATATGAAAGCTTAGTTTGGACATGCAATTAAAAAAAAACTCACCATGGAATGACTCTTCACCAAAATATGTATAGAAACACTTGTACCCAAGTTAGACTTTTCATCAGAACAAAATTAACATCACTAAATAAGTACTCTCTAAAGAACATTCATAGATATAAAAGGATGTGGTATGGGTGTCAATGAGACAACTCTTCATCCAAGAGCATCACGATTTGTAAAAGAAAACCATTATAGGTAAAAGTACAGTCCTCAACATGAAGCCTTGGTTTTTGTTTTATTGCACTTCAATTGTTATTGAAAATAAAGATAAATACAACTTCATGTACGCTAACATTTGTTTTAATTTAAAATTTGATCACTACTGAAATTTTTAATAAATGCTTGACATAAAAATAACACCTGTAAATGGCCTTCATATGAACATTTCATTGAAGTCTGGTTTATGCAATTTGATGGTTCTCAAGAAAAATTTTAAGTCCAGCACATCAGAATTTAGAATAGGCAAAGGTGTTCATATTTCCTAAATAATCAACATCAAAGTCACAGTTCTTGGAGAGGATTGACTGATTGGTGTTAAATGCCACTTTCCTGAAACGGCAGTAGGTTTATTGGTGATGGGAGACAAAGAGAACTACAGACCTTTTAAAAGTAGTCTTCACTTATTTAAACTTGCTTATTAAAAAAGCACTGATGAAAATGAAATCACCAAGCTGGCCAAAGAATGCGTAATAAATGTATGAAATATGAGGTAAAATTACTGGTGTTGAAAAATGTAAATGAATATTTCAATAAAATACTGCGGATTCATTTATTTTGGTGGATACCTTTTTGCAGAGTGAATACAGCTTGCATTTTTATTAATATTTATTTTATGGTTTTGTCAAATGTTGCATATAAATCAAGAAAAGCAGTTATCTGTTGAAGGTTTAATATTGTATCTTCAAAATCTTCAAAAATTGGTATCCCAGGAATAATAGTGAATCCACAGTACTGAAAAGCTTCAGGTTATGGGCCAAATATTTAAATGCATTGCATCCTGAGAAAAGCCACAGGGCTTATAAAACACTGAAGAAATAAAATTAAATGTCACTGAAAGCATCCGTAAAATTATCAATAAACTATGCATCTAAGACAAGATAAAATTTATTTTTAAGTAGCAGCTAAAGCTGTTTTAATGTTAGCTACAGCTGTTTGTAGATTTTCTGATGGTATCACAAGTACAGTTCTTAAAGCCTCCATCTGATCTTCAGCATCCCACTTTCCATCCACCACAGTATCCCGCTCTGATGCAACAGAGTAAATGAAGGAAAATTCACACTCCTGTAAAACAAAATAAATCTTGTTACAAGAACAGCTAATTTTATTATACAATATGTGTAAACAAAATACTATGAAATATTTTGTATACAATTGTCAAATTGAATGGAAATTTAATAATGAATACACAAATTATCTACTTTTAAAAACCTGTTAATTTATTTTGGATAATTTCCCATATAATATGTGAAACAAAATACTATGAAATATGTTGAATACAATTTTCAAATTGTATATAAAAAATATCTACTTTTAAAAAAATGTTAATTCATTTTGGATAATTTAAGAATTGACATAGGTTCAAGGGTTGGGTGCCCATAAAATATTAAATCCGCACCATTCTGTATGTTCCTGTTACAAGTTGGGGATCTGTTATTCCGTGGAGGTTGTTTATTGCTGTATGACAATTGGTTTCTGTTGATTGTTTTTTTCACAAGGCAGTTTGTTGTTATTCTCAATTTGTTTTGCATTTTGTCATATCAGAGCCTTTTATGGCTTGTTATGTGGTATTAGTTTTGCTCACTGTTGAATGCTGTATGGCGAAATATAGTTGCTACCTCCTACAACATTTTCTGAATTTGTATATGATCTTAACAGTTGGTTTCTAATTCCAATTGTTATATTGATTGCTTGCAAGTTGTATACAGTGTTGTTGAATCATTGAGTATATTTTATTATATAGAACATAAATTGGCTGAGTTATAGTTTACATTAAAGGTAAATAGGTTTATGTTTCCCTGTGTTAAAATTCTACACTATATGTTTGAGCATTGCACAAGGAAAGGTCTTCATGATCTGTTTACAACGTTCCTTAGTGAAAATTTTTGTTTCATCCACTAACATTACAGTGGGGAAGCCACAATAAATGTTCCTACATATTCTGATATTCTTTGTCCTGATAACACAATGATTTTGTATACATTACAAGAAAATGCCTCTTCCATAAAAGCAAGTATAATCTGATGTTCAGTGGTTGTCGTCTAGAGAGTGTTTCTCGTTTTTCATTTTTATATAGAATAGACCGTTGTTTTTTTTTCATTTGAAGGTTTTACACTAATAATTTTTGGGGCATTTTGCTGTTCGTTGTGAGCTTCATGTTGAAGGCTGTACCTTGACCTATAATGGTTTACTTTTATGAATTGGTACTTGGATGGAGAGTTGTCTCATTGGCACTCATACCACATCATCCTGTATCTATGTTCTCAAATGTCATTCATGTAAATTAGTCAATATTTACCTTGGATATTAACTCCTCCTCAGCATTGGTATAAAACAGCTGATCTGAACCCTTTGGTCTGTAACACTTTGATATTAATATATAGTGACTGAATTCATATTTCATTTTCTTTCTGGTACATTTCTCCATTTCTTTGCTAAAATAAAATAAAAATCTTTCTAGATTGCCTAAACATACATAAATGATTACCATTAGATTAATGATATTTTTTGCTTTGTGACTGAAAGAAGTTCAGGAAGGTAAACTGTATTGTATTTTGTTGACAGGCATTTTTCTTATATTAAAGTTTGAAGTCAAATATTGAGTTGCGTAAACAAATATGAAATTTTATGTATAAACAAGACCAATACTGTACATATAAATTGTATCATGTAATTACTCTTTAATACCTGCATAGATACAGATATACCTGGAACAATACCATTTAAATTAATAGATGTATAAAGGGGCATGTAGTTTAAACATATTTATTTATAGTGGATTGGGAACAAGTTTTGCAACTTATAATAATCCCTTACCACTTTGCGGGTGCGAGTGCTGCCTTGAAGCGGCATTATCCTACTCTTTTTCAAAATCTACAAGGGCGTCTTTAACTTGCAAGAGATATGGCTTCCTCTTAACACGGATCAGCCATTTATCGCCCCCTTCCAACGGACTTTTACTAATGATAAACAGGACAGACAAGTTAGGGATGCTGCAAATGTTTTAATTTGTTTCGATATGTAAATGTAAAAATAGTATAAATTGAAAACAACTTTCAAACTTAAGATTGTGTTACGTGCGCATGGAACAAATTTTGATTAAATATGTAAATGTATACTTACAACAACGATTCATACATGGGGACAGATATCTGTGGTGGTATGTTGATATATCTCTCAGATATCAGATATCCTACTTGTTGATCTGCATCAGACAATATCTGTGATAACCTTTCTTTTTGTTGTTGTGAACATGCTTGACATTTCTCCATCAACATTGACCTGAACTGTTTAACACACTCCACATTCTGTAATGTTATTTGTATGAAAGGGTTTAACAAATGATAATGTAACTGTTGCATACATTGTAGATTGCTGAAATGTCAATGACAAATATTTCATGCATACCAATTTCTGGTTAAAAACAAATTTAAACAATAAATGTTAATCATTGCGTCATGTTCTTAAAAATAGAAGAACCTGAACGAAAACCAAGAAATTTGGACTGCCTTTAGAAAAAGAGAGAATATACCTGGATTCAAAGATACTTATCCCACTTTTATATCATATTCCTCTGTCAGGATAGGAGAGTTTTTCTAGTTTTGTATATCAAAGATATTAGATAATATACTAATGCCATCTAACCTGTTTTTCATTGATGTTGATTACTGTAATTAAACCAAGAACTGGGTCACCTTCTCCCATGTCATCATCTTCATCATCACTGTCTGGAATATCTATTTGCTAACGGGGAGATAACAACTAATTTAACAAAGAACATTTTCTAACAATTGAACAAATTAAATTAACTTTCAATCAATAGCTATTTTAAAGATAATCACTAAATTTTTAAACTAGAAACAGCTTTCTTTTCATACTCAAATTAATCTAAGAAATGATGTTTAAAAAGGAAGACAAATTTCTGTCATTTTTATAGAACTTTTTCTGAAATATTTCAAATGAATAAGGATTTAAAAGAAAGTCACCGCTTTTATGGAATCTTAACTATACATTAACATGATTAAATTATGAATCCTGCGTCTATATGAAGGAATATCTCAATTATTGATTTGAAATACATTTTAAAATCATATTTATGGTAGATTATGTGTCTTTTGCTTTTAATTTAAGTCCAATGTCATATATGTCATGTATGTTTAGAACAAATCTTATTTAGACCTTAATAATATAACAACTAACCTTTATAACACTTCCTATATAATTCTGTGATATGATTGTGTTGGCCATCTCAGATAAATCTATCTTGGCTTTTAAAAACAGCTGCAATGAAAAGAAAAATTAACTTTCATGGTATATAGATATTTATGTATAATCGTAGCCTTGGTAGGTACATTAAATACATGTAGGCAAACTTTTTTTGAATTTATAAGAAAATATGACATGAAGAGAAATTTTTTGAAACCTTTTCTTGCAATTATTTTAGTAAGGGGCTAAAATTTTACAATAATGCCAAGACTTGTTTAAACGAAGCAAATGTCTTCGAACATATAGTTTCTGAAATAAGAACTAAATGCTGCATCTTTGCATTATAAAAGGGTTGCTAAAGGGTTAAACATGCACACCTCATTAATCATACAGCACATCTACGTTTCATTCAAACTTTGTTTTAGGCAATACTCAATAAAGACTGGTCTGTATGTACAGTAATGATGACTTACCTGCTGAAGCAGTGCTCTTGTTCCATGAAAATCACTGTCTTCAATTGTTCTAGCTTCAAATTCTACTTGAATTTCCTGCAAGATTCAAGTTGGTAATATATATTCCAATACATAATCAAAGTGCTTGTAAGCTTAAAACTTGCTTCAATTTATCTGAGGCCTAAATTAATATATGGTTTGTTTCCCCAATCCCTATCCTGCCAAGCCACAGTATACATGGTATATGACACAATTTTTAGACAATTCAAAATTCTTGCACACTAGAAAGATATCCTTTATTCAATGTCAGACAAGGAAGGGAATGGGTTATTTGCATTAATTGTAACATGACTAATTCACAGTGTTATAATGTCTGACTGATTTGTCACCATAACATATCAAGTTACTAATTCCAAGGACGTATAACTAACATCTAATAATCTAATATATGTCCTTGCTAATTCATATATTTTTTGATAATATACCCAGTTTTAATATTGAATACATTTTAAAATATAAACCAAAAAAACCTGTTGTAAATTATCAAGAAGTTAACGTTATTTAAACAGCTGCTGATACAAAAAATTTCAGAGTAAACACCTGTCTAATATAAGGAGACAAATCAGACAAATCAGAACTAAAAGAGAGCAAACAAAAACGTGGGAAAAGGGGGATAACTCTTTTTCCAGAGAACGTCCTGCCACAGTATGTTCATGTTGTTTATTTTCTTGACCGGGTTATTTTCTTACTTCATTAACTTCACCATCACTACTGTCATCATCATCCATGTCACTTGATCCTTCTTCATCATCGGCGACGACATCGTCGGCCTGCATTTTTTCATCAAGTTGCACAACACGTTTCTTCTTCGAAGCCATTTTAAGTCTTTAAGAATGTTGTGCAAAACGAAACTAATTAAACCGTTAAAATTATTGATAAAATCTTTTATTATTTGCATAATTTGACTAAATCTATAAATTTAAATAAGGATTTTACAATATCTAAAAATCAATATAATCTTAAATGTAAATTTAAAAGTATTATAGTTCATTCGTTTTCATTGAAAATTTTAAAAAGTGATTACCTCCCTTGATTTCATGGCAGCGGGAATGAAAAATAGACTTTTTTCCTGAGAAATATAGTATGCAAACACTATAATCACTGAATTTCTCGAAGAAGTATTTATAAGATATGGCAATATAATGTTTTATATTTTAAGTGTACGCAAAGTACATCATACATGTCAAACAATATCTTATCACAAAAAATATGAACCGAAAATCGTGTGGGGTATATTTGAGCCAGTAAAAAAAAGTTCCCAATTGAACTGATATCATAGGAAATATGTTCTGGGAGAACTTTTTTCACAATTTATTATGACCATATCTGCAACCACATATAAATCTCACTGTAGTCTACTAGCTTATAGTCGTAGTCAGCTGAAATTCGTAGTGACTGGGTAGAAATAACCTAAACTATCAAATCACATTCACTCAAGATATAGTTTTTCACATTCCATTCATAAATCGTCAAAACAAAAACCCCTTCTGATCGCACTTATAATCCTGACCTTCATATTTTCAAGAATGTTTTCCATTGTAATTCCACCATCTTCATTTAAGATCCCTTGTTTACATATGACACGTCACTTTTGGAGTTTCTGTTATTTTCTTTTCATTGATATGGTAAAGTTTCCTGCACTTTAAGTCTGAATGCAAATTTTATGAAATTGAACTTAACGGAAACACTTTTGGTATAAACAATGGCAGATTCCATCATTCAAAATCGTCTTGGAAAATGTGAAGGTCGGGATTATCACAGTGCAATCACTTAAAAGGTAGGTCAGTAGTGGTTTTCTTTTGGTGATTATGAATGGAATGTGAAAAACTATATCATGAGTGAACGGGGTTTATAGTTTAGATATAAACCGCTATCAATTTTGAACAGCTAACAGCAACTATAGTCTAAAATAGATCATCTTGTTGGTTCGTTCAGTATTTGTGTTTGAACTTATCACACGGGGATACTACGCATTGATGTCAATAAGCTACTACCAGTGTACAAAAAATTAGTCTTAAATACGTTTTTATGCCCCACCTACGATATGCCCCACCTACGATAGTAGAGGGGCATTATGTTTTCTGGTCTGTGCCTCCGTTCGTCCGTCTGTGCGTCCGTTCGTCCCGCTTCAGGTTAAAGTTTTTGGTCGAGGTAGTTTTTGATGAAGTTGAAGTCCAATCAATTTGAAACTTAGTACACATGTTCCCCATGATATGATCTTTCTAATTTTAATGCCAAATTATAGTTTTGACCCCAATTACATGGTCCACTGAACATAGAAAATGATAGTGCGAAGTTCAGGTTAAAGTTTTGGTCAAGGTAGTTTTTGATGAAGTTAAAGTTATATCAACTTGAAACTTAGTACACATGTTCCCTATGACATGATTTTTCTAATTTTAATTTCAAATTAAAGTTCTGACCCCAATTTTCACGGTCCACTGAACACAGAAAATGATAGTGCGAGTGGGGCATCCGTGTACTATGGACACATTCTTGTTTATACTCTTTTCATTAAAAAACATTTCTAAAGATGTTTTCATTGTTATTTTGAATTATTTCTAAAACCTGTCAATTTTCTAATGTCCATTTCAAACTTGACTTCCGAATGCCTAAAAACATTTCATAACTTTACAAAATCCCACTTCCACGCTCCATTGCCTTGTGTACATTCCATTCAGGCTATCAATCTTGTGGCAGACAAATCAGGTCAAGTAAACACAACCATATTTGTCAATTCCTGCTGATGAACCTTTAAAACCAAAAGTCAAAACCTACTAACTATTAGAATTAAATCTTCTAATTAGTACATTTTTGTACATGTTCAGTCTGCAACAAAATCTTTTCCTACTTGTATTTGACTTCTAGTACGAAAACCAAGAATCCAATATTTTTTGTATACAGTACCCTTCAAGAGTACCAACTCTCCCACACCCTACACAGAGGAAAATGCCGGAGCCACTCCGAAAAACTCCGATATTCCTCCCAAAATGTTGGGAGGAATTTGGGAGTAATCTCTCCCAAAATCAGGTAAATGTTTATTGTGATAACGAGCTCACTCTCTACACCGAGGAATTAATTGCCCTTATCCTACTTTGATCTCTACCGGCACAAGACTGAATGGGTAATTGGATTACCTGACAGGTAAAGGTTGAAGTAATAAAGAATTATATTTCCGGTCTACTGTACCAGTTTAAGTGTCAAACAGGTGTATAATTTTAAATGTCTTTTATACTAATTAAATTTCATTTGTGGTAATAAAAACTAAAGTCAAAATATTTTCGTATTTTTTGTTAGCCAATCTAAAAATATCTTAACCTTAATGTACTTGCTTTAAAAAAAAAACGATTATAAAATATAGCGGAATATGTGAAAAACCAAATATTCTACTTCAAAGTTAAAGTCTTTATTTAAAAATTATAAGTCTAAAAGTTTTATACATGTATATATATGCAAGTAAAAAGGAAAATTTATTCACCATTCATTAGACAAAATAATAGCCCCTTAATAATTGTGTAAATATACGGCATTTTCTTTTTACGATTATCTAATTGCTGGAATGAATAAAAGATTTAAAAGCAAAATGTTGTTGTTAATTCTTTCAATTGTATTTAAGTTTTATAAAAAATGAAAACTACTTAATTTTGACCTCGATGTCTTCACCAGTAAATTAATATTTTATTTACGAAATGAGCATACTTGTGTAAAAATAACCGGAAACTTTCGCTAAAATTAATCTGAGCAGTTAAATAAAATTATGTGTTTTAAAGTTTTGTATATATTCAAGTAAAAAGGAAAATATTATTCACCATTCGTTATGCTTAACAATTACGGCATTTTCGTTTTACGATTTGTTGGCAGTACAGCAGAATAATAATACATTTCGGTTACAACAGGAATACTTCCAGCTGCATTAATTCGTCTTTGTATAATATTAACTTTCGCACAATGAATGTAAATTTGTGTATTTTCAACAAAAGATTTTAAAAACAATTATTTGCCGTGCGAAGACAATTCCACGATACACATCTCAGTTATCAACAGTTTGGGTTGAACTTGAACTTGACTTACTTAACAATGTTAAATGCTAAAAATCAATGTTATCCACAGCACGAGTTTTTTAAAGGGCGGGAAAAAATATCGCGTACTAGTAAACTCAGGTGACCTTTCTAGCCGACCGTGGGAAAGTCCATTCAAGGTTTCTAAAGTTGCAGAACGACATTTTTGTGCAATCGTATTGAGGCTCCAGAAGGTCCTTTTACAATTGATTTATCGGGAAAATATTCTTATCCGAAAAAAACGAGAACACATTTTTAACTATTTGAATTTTAATGTTTTATCTTTCAAAAAAGAAAGTACATTAGTTATACGTCCATGGTCAATAATATAAATTCAAAGTTGGTGATGTATTAATTGAAATTATGATGGAAATTGTCCGGGGTGATTGATTGTATTCAAATGACAATAATCATGATAATACGATAAAGAAATGCTAATTGTAGGCGGTTGGGAAATTTTGAAAATAAAATGATGACTGATTTAACTGGAATAGAATATTATGATTGGCAATTATGAGGTTTGATAAATTTTATTAATAATTAAAGGATTAGTGACCTATCGGATAGCCATAAGCGGATTACTTATCATCACAACTTTTAACATCTTTTGTAAACGTAAAATGATTGAGCGTCATAAACTTGTCAAACACCGGTAGAATTATAGTACATTTATTATATAATTAATGTGAAAATATTTTTCACTTTCCAAATTCAAATGACGAAATTGATATAAATACTTTCGTCAATTTGAAAACCGTTCCGTAAAATGCGAAAATGACGAGCACTATCAATATTACTTGAAATTATTTCCTTTGTTCAACAGAGTTGTCATTTTACAGTTTCTGTTCGTAATTTGAATTATTCAAGTCTGTATAAATGTACCGAGGTGGTAAAACATCATATTTTACATTGCTCAATAAATTAAGTTTACTTGATGATCCGATGACTCGGGTTACCGAAAAAACAACATGATTTTATTAGCCAGTTGATTTTTAAATAATGAACAATTAATGCGCCGATATTGCTTATTGAATAAGTTATAAAAGAAACTAATTGTGGCAAAATCGTCCTTGATGAAAGAACACAATGTATGACCTGACAGGACTGTAATAGAAACACAAAATAACAAGTATTTTCTTCATACTTTTTCGTATGTACGTTCTATTTTAAAGATAATGGCATAAGACACAAACATAAAAGATAATAATTATCTTATTCTAAATGATATTGTCACATCTTTATCTGTCAAAGAAAGGAAAACATTTGTTCAATTTATAATACCGTGATTTTAAAGCACACCTGTGCAACCAAGATAGATTAAATGTTCAAAGGTAAATTATCTGGGTAATCCAATTATGTTGTCACGCGTCGTTAATTTGAAGTACATCCGATGGGCAATAAACCAATTAACAGCCACGCGGTGTTGGGAGAGAATCTTTGGAGGATTTTAGGAGTGAAATCCGCGGTACTCGGTGTGATTCCGAGAAACACGGAAATCAGAGAAAAAAGTTATCGAATCGATATTTTTGAAGAGTACTGTATGTCTCAGACTCTGACAGTGATAACAAAGTTTTGCAAATGTTTATAAGTCTGAATATAATATTGCTATTGGCTACAGGTGCAGACTGCATATGACATAATGAAACTGGTTTGTATTATTACAGGCTAATGTAGAGAATACGTTTTCGCACCAGAAGACAACCAACCCCAAGCTTCTGGTAATAACACTGAGTTGGTTGACCAAATTAATTATTTGTTAACAGGCAATGCAATAACATACATATGTTTTTTAATTAAAAAAATATATCTTTTTGATTATTGGAAAAACCGTAAATGATACCAGATTTTCAATTTTTTTATTATTGTCTTACTGATATAATTTGTTTGTTGTTTTTCAGGAATCTTGTAAATTATCATGATGGATGAGTCAGACATGACATTAGATCAAAGGTAGGTCAAGATATAAAAGAAGAAATGTTTGGTTTTGTTGTGTGTGTGTTTATGTATCAGTAATAGCAGTCTTAATACAAATGTATTGCTTTATATCAGATTTTTTTTTTATTGTTTTGTACTTGAATAAGGACTTTAGCTATTTTGTTTGAATTGTTTTACATTTGTCATATTGGAGTCTTTTAAAGCTTTCTATGCAATGTTGGCTTTGTTCATTGTTGAAGGCTGTACAATGACCTATGGTTGCTAGCTTCAACAACATTGGGTGTGATTGGCAATCATACATGTAAATTGTACCACATCTTCTTCTTCTAATAATAATGGAATTTCTCTCTTGTTAAGTGATAGCCCTTTTTTGGGGCCTAATTCAGGTTTAATTATTATGATTAAGATTATACATGTAATTTGAAAAGTTTCTTTCCTTAACTTACACTTATACATTTATGTCACATTCTGTTAATTTTTCATGTCATTTAATTGGTAAGTTTGGATAAAGGTGACAGAATAGTATTTGCAAATTTCTTTCATAAAGCAGGTATGAGAGATACCAAAGGGACAGTCAAACTCATACATGGGAAAATAAAAAAATAAAACGACAAACAAACATAATAGTACACAAGAAGACACAACATAGAAAACTAAAGACTTAAGCAACATGATCCCCACCAAAAACTGGGGTTGATCATAAGAATTCCTCATTTAAATTTAAACATTTAACTGTTTAAATTCGTGGTTCAGCTGTACACAAGACATTGACGAAAATTGGTATTCAATGAAATATAATGGATCCACAGTACATGAAACAGCTTTTTCACCTTTGGTCAAAATGTGGTGCTAGTGAAATTGTTATCTAGCATCAAACGGGTAGTAAATTTTAATGAGGTGTATACAAGGATAAAAGCAAATGAATAGTAGATGCTACAGGGGCCTATTTCTGTACAGTAATAGTTTCTGTCTCTTGGAACAACTTATAGAGTTGAAAACATGGTAAATATCGATAGCCTTGGACAAACTCATATGCATTTTACATTTGATTATTTGGGAAAAAAATTATACTGGTACCATGTTATATCTTTTACTTTTTGATTTTTTAAGGCCAAGACAAATGAGGTTAGAGGCCATGTTGGAAGGAGAATCTCCAGCTGTACGGGGACAAGAACAGAGTAGAACTTTCAGGAGGAGGAGCGCTAATGTTAACATACAGAAATGTATCCTTTTTGTTTAAAAAATAACCACTATTATAGTTTATGTGTATTGGTAAAAACAACTGTGTGTAACTGGATTAACTATGTTAGGCCATAATAAATTATAGGTTTGTTTGCCCAAACGCTACCTACCCAGAAAAAAGCTGCCTACTCAAATTCTTTTATTGTCTTGATTTGAAGAAGTTTTTTTTAACCAAATAGGCATGAAGACTAATAAACATCTGATATTTCAATTTCTTTTTTTGAAAAAAAAAAAAAAGAAAGAAAATGCCTACCTACCTACCCAGTACCCACTGTCTCAACCTTTGGGTAGGGTTTGGGCAAACCAAATTTTTAAGTGTAGCCTTATGGGTTCCTTTCCAAAGAATTGAAAAGTGTGTTATTTGAATTTGTTTTGGGTGAACTCATGTCTTGTCTGGTCCAGTACTACCATTATTTATATCAATAATTTATGTGAGAAGGTTTTCTGTCAACTCAAGTCATCTATAGATAGAATTAGGTAGCAGTTATGCTTTATGATAGTAAGCCGAACATTGAGTGATCTGAGCTCAAAATTAGGGTTTGTCAGGAAGCCTTTTACACATACAAAATATGTGTAAATGTTTTGGCTTGATTAAGTTTTAGTCGATGAAAATCTGAACAGTTTTTTTGTCAGAAATCTGGTATCACATATAATGTGAGAAGGCAGTCTACACACAGTCTTTGTTTTTATTTCTCTGGGTTCTTTTGATTATGTATTGATAATGAAATATTTGAAATCTGGGCTATTCCATTAAAATGTATGTTGGCGTGTAGGAATGGAAATTAACTATTGAATGTGGGTCAAGGGTCTATTTTCAGTATGAGTCTATTACCGTTTGTTCTTAGTTGTAGGGATATTTTGAAATTCTCTTCCTACCCTCCCACATACATTTTAATGGAATATCCCTTGCCAATTTTCAATGTAACATTGTTTCTTTTATAATTTGTAGGTAACCTTGATTAAGATTTTATGACATGAATTGGCTTCAGATTTTACACATGTTTGTTTTGAAAAAAAAATCCCTTCATACTCTTAACTTAAAAAATGTGAATTATTCCAATAAAAGTTAAGCAGGAGAAAGATTTTAGCAGAAATTACTTCCAAATGCCATCTGGCAAAATTCCTGTAATTTTTGCTGAAGTAGGTTAACTGCAATATCTTCACATAAACTATCTAAGCATCCTTGACAAATTATAGCTTTACAAATGCTTGATGAAAGTATTGCCTCTCCTCTTGAAACTAGAAATGCAGCAACTTCTAGCTTTTCTAGAACACCTGTTCCTGGCACCCTGAGGTACACTTCATGTAAGTACAAATAAGATTTTGTTTTAATACATGATATAAAAAAGAAAATGTGGTATGATTGCCAATGAGACAACTATCCACAAAAGACCAAAATGACACAAACATTAACAATTATCAAAATGATTATAGGTCACCGTACGGCCTTCAACAATGAGCAAAGCCCATACAGCATAAAGTCAGCTATAAAAGGCCCCTATAAGACAATATAAAACAATTCAAACACGAAAACTAACGGCCTTATTTATGTAAAAAAATGAACGAAAAACAAATATGTAACACATAAACAAATGAAGCTATTTGTTATAAATTATGAAGCAGCAATCATAAAGACATATTACAAATAAATTGAAGTTGTGTAAGAAACAAATTCGGAGAACCTGGTTATTTTATTCCTCTAGTCCTCTTTTTGTTGGTATATACGTCTGTATGTGGTTATTATATTCCTCTAGTCCTCTTTTTGTTGGTATATATGTCTGTATGTGGTTATTTTATTCATCTAGTCCTCTTTTTGTTGGTATATATGTCTGTATGTGGTTATTTTATTCCTCTAGTCCTCTTTTTGTTGGTATATATGTCTGTATGTGGTTATTTTATTCCTCTAGTCCTCTTTTTGTTGGTATATATGTCTGTATGTGGTTATTTTATTCCTCTAGTCCTCTTTTTGTTGGTATATATGTCTGTATGTGGTTATTTTATTCCTCTAGTCCTCTTTTTGTTGGTATATACATCTGTAAGTGGTTATTATATTCCTTTAGTCCTCTTTTTGTTGGTATATACGTCTGAATGTCTTGACTGTTTGCGTTGAGTACATCTTTGTACTTGTTTGGATTCAGAGGTATGTTATGAACTTGGTCCAGTATCAAATTTTAAAGTCCATAAGCTGTTCCTCTGACACTATATGTCTTATACCTTTCTTCTTTAATGCTACTCAAAAACAATAACATCGTCGATTACTGCAATGAAATTCTCTATTGACCATAATAAGCCTTGCAGTAATCTACGATGATGTTGTCTTTGTGTAGCATTATTTCCCTGAGGTTTTAAGACAACTGCAGCATACTTCCAGGAATCAATCTTGATTACTCTCTACCAGCTTTTACCATTAGAAGGTGTTGGTTCACTCAATGCAACTTTCTTCTTTGATTAAGATTTATTTGTTATCATGTATACTGTAAATTCAGAAATTATTGCGAGGTTTTTATTATTGCGAATAATGCGACTGAGTTTTAAACGCAATAATTAAAACTCACATTTTGTAATATTTTAACTGAATGAAGCAAGACTTTTCTCAAAATCATTAAAATTAAAATCGCATTCAAGTGTAAAATGATAAAATCGCAATAATAAATGCACGCAATAATTTCTGAATTTACAGTAGTTGGCTACATTGCTATTCTTAATTGACAACTTTTTGGTTAGAAAGATTGCAGGATCTCCAACCATTAGTGACATATTGTTGCATTATGATGATACATAGTGTAGGCTACTCTGAGCATATTTTCTTAAAGCTAAGTTGTGTATATGGAACTTTACATACTCAATGTCAACTGATAGGTCAAAGTCCATTTCAATAATTAAATATCAAAACCCCAGTAAGATTTTTATTTTATTTTCTGAAGATATAAGAGGGGGTTTATGTCCCAAACAGTTGACACTTCTATTAAGTTTATGTGCATTTGTTACTTAGATGCTCCAAAGGCAATTGATTTGTCAACCATTTTGGGTCCAACACCAAGAAAAACTCCACAGAAACAAGATAACATATCATTCCAGACCTCATTGTTGCAGCACCCACCACAGAATAATTCAGGGACACAATATTTGGTAAGTTGGATTATAGAAGTATCTATAAAGAACTTAAAAATAGCTTCTTTGGGGAATTTTCATAGTGGATGCTGATGATTCACTCTGACATACCATAGGTATTATGTAAAAAGGTTGTAAGTCAGAATGTTAACACTTCGTCACCAGTCATTCCACTGTTTCACTATGAATAACTCAATGGAGCCAATGAGAATTTTTAAATGTATCAATATGTGTTTACTGTATTTGCTTGTTAAGTTAATATATTATATTCAGATTTACAAAATAAGCTGATGTAGTTTGATTGCCAATGAGACACCTATACAATGATGTGAAAATAATCAATTATAGGTCACTTAATTCCTTTCACAAAGAGGGAAACCCTATTAATTGTATAGTCTGAACATACATTCTGTATAAGGCCGGAACATGAAAAATATGAAACAAATCAAACAAAAAAAGTATACAATACAAAAAACGAAAACTTGTTATATGACAGAAATAAACCAAATGTGGATTTACATAGGCGGTATATTTTAACAGCTATTATTATGTACATCTCTGAGTCTGCGCTAAGTACAGATATAATTAGAATTTTATCACTGTGTTGTTTACAAAGCGAAAGAAGCACGTCAAATTAGAATTCACAATACATGTAGTATGCTGTTCATAATTACATGAATCAAAACATTTACCTGTAATACGTAATTTCTCCTTCTGCAGGAGGATATGACAGAAGATTTGACCACCACTAATGTAGGACTGTTAATAGAGGAAGGACTTGGTATGTTAAATTTGTCTTACAAATTTACTTTTTTGAGTCTACACTTAGTGAATACACATTTAACATATATTTAAATCTGCTCATGTGTGAGGTAAACCATAAATTGATAATTAACTTAATATGTAGAAAATGCTGAGCTAATTGTCAACAAACAACTACTTAATATTTATTCAGTGGGAAATTAAGTAAAATTACAAAATATTTTTGCTTCTGAAAAGTAAATGAAAGTTGATTAGTATAAACATGATGCATGATAAATAAGAAATAAAAATGAGAATGGAAATGGGGAATGTGTCAAAGAGACAACAACCCGACCAAATAAAAAATCAACAGCAGAAGGTCACCAACAGGTCTGCAATGTAGTGAGAAATTCCCGCACCCGGAGGCGTCCTTCAGCTCTAAGAATGCATGAAAAAAAAAGATTTTTTTTTTCCCTATTTCAGACACATGCCATGTTCAAACTCACACCCTCAGTGTTTACAGGCTAGTGATGCAGTAGATGTACTATTTAGAGTAATTTTCTAACCAACCCTCTATCAGTATTAAAATACATGTACTATAAATGATGTAATGGATACGCATGCAATTATTCTTAAATGGCCACTTAGAATTGATTTTTTTTTCAGGTTGTAAAGGTTTATTCCAGGATTTTATGCAAATAATGAAATCCTTTCCATCAGGAAATCAGTCTTTTAGTTTGTTACAAGGTTATGAGAAGACTTGCAGAGAACAGGTTACAATGTTAAAGAAAACTTTCCGTGGAGCTACAAGAGATTCAGTGTAAGGAGTAATTAATTTTGGAAACATTAATATTCACTGAGTAATGTAAGAGGCATAGAAACCAATTAAATTATCCTTTTATAATGAGCTTGGTGTTCATTGCATGTATGGGAGATTCAATAGAAAATAATAAGATATAAGAAGATGTGATATGAGTGCCAATGGAACACTCCCCATCCAAGTAACAATTTATAAAAGTAAAAACCATTATAGGTCAAGGTACAGCCTTCAACACAAAGCCTTGGCTCACACTGAACAGCAAGCCCCAAAAATGACTAGTGTAGATTCATTCAAAATCAATAGTCTAATCTATATAATGATAAACGAGACACACTTATGAACCACATAAACAGACGACTTCCACTAAACATCAGCTTTTTAGCTCACCTGGCCCGAAGTGCCAAGTGAGCTTATGCCATCACTTGGCGTCCGTCGTCGTCTGTCGTCGTAAACTATTTCTAGAATCTTCTCCTCTGAAACTACTGGGCCAAATACTTCCAAACTTTAACTGAATGTTCCTTAGGGTATCTAGTTTATAAATTGTATCCGAAGTTTTGATCTATCAACAAACATGGTCGCCATTGCTAAAAATAGAACATAGGGGTCAAATGCAGTTTTTGGCTTATAACTCAAAAACCAAAGCATTTAGAGCAAATCTGACATGGGTATCATTGTTTATCAGGTCAAGGTCTATCTGCCCTGAAATTTTCAGATGAATCAGACAACCTGTTGTTGGGTTGCTGCCCCTGAATTGATAATTTTACGGAAATTTTGCTGTTTTTGTTTATTGTCTTGAATATTATTATAGATAGAGATAAACTGTAAACAGCAATAATGTTCAGCAAAGTAAGATCTTCAAATAAGTCAATTTGACCAAAATTGTCAATTGACCCCTTAAGGAGTTATTGCCCTTTAAAGACTTTTTTCACAATTTGTTCATCATGTTGACTTACTTTAAAAAATCTTCTCCTTTGAAACTGCTGTATCAATTTCAGCCAAACTTAGGCTAAATGAGTTTCAGAGTATCTAGTATAAATTTTATATTTTATTTCCTTGTATGTCAAGAAACATAGCTCCTATGGCTAAAATAGAACATAGGAGAAAATGATTATTTTTTTTGGCTTTTGAAGAAAATAGGACGATCCAAAGAACATTTAAATAAATTGAAAAGCCTAAATAATCATTGATGAGAGATTTAACCAAAAGAATTAAGGTGAGCGATTCAGGCTCTTGAGAGCCTCTTGTTTTAATTTAATTTTATATACATTTTTGTAGTTTTTAAGGTCATATTAAGGTAGCTATGTGTCTATGCTACAATGTACCATTTATGTGTTAAACATAACTAAAAGGTTGATAAAATTATTTTGATGAAGGGAATCTCAGTTAAAAAACAAAAAGCATATTTTGAAGTTTTAGACAATGTTTGCATCAAAGATGAATTGATTTAGACTATAAACTTATAACTGAATAAAATTAGGCATTTATATAGGAGAGTCACAATAAATCAATTCTACGACAAATTTAAAGAGCAAAACCTCATTTACTGAAAATTAACACTGATAACAGAAACAGATTTTTTATGCCCCACCTACGATAGCAGAGGGGCATTATGTTTTCTGGTCTGTGGCTCCGTTCGTTCATTCGTCTGTCCGTTCATTCGTTCGTCCGCAGGTTAAAGTTTTTGGTCAAGGTAGATTTTGATGAAGCTAAAGTCCAATCAACTAGAACCTTAGTACACTTGTTGCTTATGATATGATCCTTCTAATTTTAAAGCCAAATTAGACTTTTGACCCCAATTTCACGGTCAACTGAACATAGAATATGAAAATGGGAGTTTCAGGTTAAAGTTTTTGGTCAAGGTAGTTTTTGATGAAGCTGAAGTCCAATCAACTTGAAACTTAGTACACTTGCTGCTTATGATATGATCTTTCTATTTTTAAAGCCAAATTAGACTTTTGACCCAATTTCACGGTCTATGGAACATGGAAAATGATAGTGCCAGTGGGGCATCCGTGTACTTTGGACACATTCTTGTTTCACGTCAATTCTATATAAATTTTATATTTTATTCTATTACTCTAAACTTATTACTTTTAGGTCACAACAGAAATATGCTTTGTTACACTTACTGAATGAAGAGAGAAACACATGGCAGCTAGTTATGTCGTTGTTCAAAGATCAGGTGGAAGCAGAACAAAAAGAGGAAATGGGTGAAGATATAGCAATTGATCAGGTAAATCATTGGTTCTATTAGATTGAGATAGGACAATTGATCAGGTAAATCATTGGTTCTTATGGGTGAAGATATGACAATTGATCAGGTAAATCATTTGTTCTTATGGGTGAAGATATGGCAATTGATCAGGTAAATCATTGGTTCTTATGGGTGAAGATATGGCAATTGATCAGGTAAATCATTGGTTTATTATGGGTGAAGATATGGCAATTGATCAGGTAAATAATTTGTTCTTATGGGTGAAGATATGGCAATTGATCAGGTAAATCATTGGTTCTTATAGGTGAAGATATGGCAGTTGATCAGTTAAATCATTTGTTCTAATAGATTGAGATAGGACAATTGATCAGGTAAATCATTGGTTCTAAAAGATTGTGATAGGACAATTGATCAGGTAAATTATTTGTTCTTATAGATTGAGATAGGACAATTGATCAGGTAAATCATTGGTTCTAATAGATTGAGATAGGACAATTGATCAGGTAAATCATTGGTTCTAATAGATTGAGATAGGACAATTGATAAGGCTTTATTGTATTTTAAGGACATTTTTTACTTGATAATAATTTAACAATAATGTTTGATCTCTATTTCCAGGAAACACCTTTGAGAAGGAGTGATAAAGAAGTTGCAGAAAGTTTGTTTGAAAAGCACTCTGATGTTAGACAATGTCAGGTCTGTTGAATTTTTTTCATATTTCATTAATTATTTTGCATAATCATTTTGTGAATTAGTTTCAAGTTTCACAGTCTTATACATTGCTTTACTGTAGAAGTAGCTTATTTATTGGGTACTTATTTTATAAAGCAAAAATTTCGGAACTGTTCATATATTCAGGATCAAATTCACAAAATGAATAATGAATTGACTGTGTTCAAAAACACATAAACCAATCTTTTCCCCACAAAACACAAAAATATAAATCAAGTGATAAAAAGTAATTTTATATTTGTATAAAGTGTATTTTCTGCTACAGTGTGTTGTAGACTGGTTAGAAAGTTGTGCACAGGAAAGTGTGGATAATTACACAGAAAATGTACATTTCTTTTCTGACAGAGCTGTAGCATGGTGAGTCAAGATTTTATAAACTAACAACTCTGTTGTCAAAAGGAAGATTATAGTTAAACATAATTATTTTTAATTTGAATTCCATTTATTAGCTAAATTGTTTTGTTGAAAGATCTTAAAATTGATTTAGGATAAAATTATTACAATAATGTATTAAAGAAAAACACTGTAAATATGTATTTGCTTCTAATGATAAATTAATGTTAGAATATTAATTTTAGATATTAGACAGTTTGTTATGCAGAATGTTTTTCTTTTATAAAATATTCTATATTTAGATATACACGTAAAACAATCATTTTTTGTATCATATTTTTAGTTCCTGATTAAATTATTATTATTTTTTTTAATATATATGTTGTCTCTACATATTATATTTCCATGAGGTTTTAAGACAACCGCAGCATACTGCGGTATCCATCTTGGTTACTCTACCAGCTTTTCCGTTAGAAGGTGTTGGTTCACTCGTCACATATTATTTTTTTAATTAAGTTAGAAGATATAAGAAGATGTGGTATGAGTGTCAAAGAGAAAACTCTCCATCCAAGTCACAATTTGTAAAAGTAAACCATTATAGGTCAAAGTACGGTCTTCAACACAGAGCCTTGGCTCACACCCAACAACAAACTTTAAAGGGCCCCAAAAATGACTAGTGTTAAACCATCCAAACAAGAACACCAACAGTCTACTCTATAAAAAAAACAAGAAACCAGAAACTTTTATGAACCATACCAACAAGTTACAACCACTAAACAAAAGATTTATAAACTTGTGAATTTCCTTCTCATTTTGAAAAGGGTCCTCATTTATGGAGTGTACACAAATTATCCAACTACTGTAAATTCAGAAATTATTGCGTGCATTTATTATTGCGATTTTGTTATTTTTGACTTAAATGCGATTTTAATTTTTACGATTTTGAGAAAAATCCTGTTAAATTCATATCAAATAATTCAAAATGCGAATTTAAATTTTTGCGTTTACAACTAAGTCGCTTTTTTCGCAATAATAAAAACCTCGCACTAATTTCTGAATTTACAGTATTGTATCTCTAGCCTATCAACACTGAGGTTGTGCATTCAACTCCAATCTTATTTGACTAGGATTATCACTTTTCCAGCTGGAGGTTGGTAATTCTCTAGGGGCTGTTCTTCATTCTCTTCCAATAAAAACTAATCGGCTCAAAAAAGTCAACTGTGTTGAAAATGGAGGTTGAACAGCAATCGATCTATCAAGCAAAATAATTAAAAACTGGATTGTTTATTTTGTATTATGTTTATTTTTCAGGGAAAATACTTTGAGTAAACTTAAAAGCAAAGAATCAGGACTTTTTGGTAGTGAAAGGCCAATGGTAGATGAAATGGTATGTTTTATGTTTACGATACTGTAAATTCATAAATTATTGCAATTTTGTAATTTTAGACTAAAATGTGATTTTATTTTTGCTATATTAAGAAAAACCATATTAATTTATATAAAAAAAATTTAAAACGAGAGTTTTAATTTTTGTGATAATAACCCTGTCACATTTTTGACAATGATAAAAATATTGCAATAATTTCTGAATTTACATTAGACTTTGATTTTGCAGTTATAAGGATTATACGTTTTGGGTTGTAAATGTATGAGAGATTCAGTCGCAGTATAAATAGTTATAGAGATAGTTGTATCAAGTTATACAGATTCTTGGGGAATGCTAGGCATATATTTCACTAGATTAGCAAATTGTGACAGAAAAATATGATTATATGATCCATTTTTTCTGTGTTGGATGTGTATTTATATTCATCTGGCTGAACCAAATTGATGTCTTTTACTGTCACACAAAACCTCAATTTGATTAATTACCATAGTCAATCATTTAGATATATCAAGAGTTGATTTCACAAAAAAACTTTACATGGTAGGTATACTGAATTATCCAGTACTTACTCCAGAATGGATTTTAAAGGGATAAGAGTATGAATGATGGCAAACTGTTTTTCAAATTCTATAGACACATAATTACGTTACAGGATCCTGATGCACCAATCAGACAGAACAAACTACTTGATGACCTTGACAAAGATGATGAAAGGCGATTACTACAAACACTTTTCCTTTGCTTACGAGGTGGAAGGGTTGATTTGGTATGTTATTCATTGGCTTATAAGTATATGTATTGGAATTTACATATGATAATGCTATTTATGAACAAAAATGAAGTTTGAAATTGCTTTCATTTAAACTCTCATTAAGAAATTCATTAACAATTAAAAACTAATTGTTCTTAAAACAAATGATTTTTTTTTTTTCCAAATCAATTTTCACAGAAAAGTGGAAAGACGTAATTATTTTGCCTCTGAACAACTCGGTTTGCTCCTTGTACACATATTAATATATGAATTTATCTTACTATACAGAAATTTCCACAATGAAAGTAACTCCAAATTTAAACATAACAAAAGATCTCACTTTCACATTACAAAAAGGAATTTGATGCAAATAGAACTAAAGATATAAGAAAAGAATGACTTACCGTATAGCTGGTTATTTTTTGCGGAGTGTAAATTTTTGCTTATTTTCACAGCTTGAAACAAATTGCCAAATTAAAAGTATATGGTAAGGTATTGATAAAAGTTTTGAATTCACCTAAATGATAACCACCAAAATATTTCATATACCTTATTCAATAAAAATTGTGAAATTTTACACCCGCGAAAATAACCCGCTATACAGTATTCCCAATCCAAATTCAAAATTGTACTGTTGTATAAACTTTAACAGTATGAATATAAAGGTTTTGATAATATAACTCTTTTAAAAAATGATTTATATCTTAGGCACAAGATATGTGTAGATCTCATGGTCAGTCTTGGAGAGCAGCAACTTTAGAAGGATGGCGACTACACCATGATCCAAACTTCTCCAGTGTATCAGAAGATGGCAGCTTATCAACAATAGAAGGCAATCCTTACAGAGATATTTGGAAAAGTGTTTGTTGGAACATGGCTAAAGAAGTAAGTTTTATAGAAAGTTAAATTTGACTACGTTTGTTTCTAATTTAGAAAAAAAGAAAAATAGATGGTATCATTTGATAATGAATATAACAAATATTCATTATTTGGGCAAAAAATTAATTAGCAACTGTTCAAATTTAAAAGAGTGTATGTTGACCCTTTAGATCATTGGACTCACATAAAAAAATAGCTGCTGAGAAATACAGACTCATCCTCTTTGAACTGTTCTTTTATACGTCACGCAATAAAGTTGCAGAGAGTATAATGTTTTTGTAGATGTGCATATCGGCAGGTAATTATGATTAGATTTTTTTTATAGGAGTTTCACCTCTTTGAATTTATTTGCCCCAATATACTACTGCAACAGTTTGTTATTGCAACTTCTCTGAAACCACACAACAGAATTTTATGAAACTTTGTAGATAATAAAAACATACTATGTAGATGTGCATATTGACAGGAAATTATGATTCAATTTTTTTTCTTACACTTATTTTATTTGTCCAGTGACAATTTGGGGGCATGGGATATGTGAACGCGCTCACTAAGGTTCTTTAATTTTGTTTGAAATTACTTATTGCTCAGAAGAGATTTCAGGACTTTATTGTTGAAACATTCAACAATAAATTGTATTCTTTTTTATTGATTTAAAAAAAAATAATACAACATTCAATTTCTATAAACTGTGAATTTATTGATTGTGGATACCAATTTTCAGGGAAGAGGAAAACTTGTATTTTGATGATATTTCTTTAAAGTTTGCTTAAAAGCCTTTAGAAAATGTGGGTGCTGTTGAAAATTGTATTTGTGGTTAAACTGAACCCATGAAATCCACAACAAATGGTATCCCAAGAATGATAATGAATTACAACAGCATTGTATTTTTCTTGTTCAATCATTTTTATTTAACATTTCAGCCACAGTATGATATTCACGAGAAGGCTATGTATGGTGTACTGTCTGGTAATCTTAGAGCTATGTTACCCGCCTGTAAATCATGGTCCGATCATCTATGGGCACATTTAAGGGCAGGCATAGATGTTTGGGTAGAGCAGGAAATAAGATTACATCAGACTATACCTAGAACTTTAGAGAATCTCCCACCAGAATACTGGGATCAGTTGTAAGTATTACATACCAACCCTTCTCTAACATGGGACAATGGTATAACACAGAATATGAACAAACTATAAAAATAAGTTGTGTCATTTGTGTTATATATTTATCACTTTATTTTGGCAAAATACATCTGAAACAGATAAAATTTGTAAAGCATGATAATGAAAATAACAATTTGTTGTATAATTGCCATTAGACAACTCTCAACCTAAGACTAAATGACAAAGTACAGTAAAACAAATAGAACATTCATATAATGGAATATGTACTATGAAGACAGCTCTCTAACAAGCAAAAAAAAAACCTAATTGTAAAATACGTGCATACGCTAACATGGCCCATTGCCTAAACTTTAAATTTTGATAGAATTGAAATATAGACAGCATTTTAAGAGGCAATACCATTATTTTGTAATCAATGTGATTTGTAGTAAAAGTTCTTTATTTGTATAGCTGTAGAAGATAAATTATATTTGTATGTGTGATTGTAAAAGCATGAATATTTTAATTTGCTTTAATGATTTTGTATTCTTTTTTTTGTCAGGACTGATAAAGAATCAATATTTCAGAAAATAGAATCTTATGAGGTATGCAGATTTATTTTTATTCTTCACTATAAAAATGTATTGTGTGGTTTTTTGATAAATTACTGTGAACAAACTTATTTTCACTGATACTTTATTTTGCATTAAGTCCTTCCTTCCTAGCCTGCTTTGTGTCAAATTCACTTGATGAATTAGATAAAGAAGGATCAAAGTTTCAAATTTTTGCTATTGATTGATTTTTGCCCAATTTTTCGACTTGCAAAAGTCATGAAAATAAATTACTTAGGAAAATTAGTTGGTTTACAATTTACATACCATAATGTTTTATGAAGTACCATATACAAAGGATTTCAGTATCTTAAATGACAGAACATCTTACAGACAATAAATCACTGTACATATTGTTTTCACCTTCATTATAGGATGTGAGACAAGAATCACAAGAGTGGTACCATGTCATACAGAAACATATTATCTTGGGCAATATAGACAGTAAGTTAACATTATTTTGATTAACTGAAAAAAAAATGCATTTATTAGTGTGAATATGTGGAAAGAGACATTTTATGAAATTTAAATTTCTGTATATTAAAAGCAAATATTGAAGTAATGTTTTTAAATTTCTTGATGTTCATCTTGTACAATATTTGTTTTGCATAATTGAAAAAAAAATTTACACATTGGTTTTAATTTCTGAATTTGCATTTTCACCCTCAATTTTTTATTTGTCCTGAAAATGCATGATATGCATGAAATATTATCAGGTGGATATCAAGCAACAATCCATTTATTTATCAATTTTTGAATACTATAAATTCAGAAATTATTGCATGCATTTATTATTTCAATTTCTTATTGATGAACCAAAATTGAGCATACCATGTTAATATGTCCAATTTCAGAATGTGAGTTCGTATTATTAACGTTACTTACCCCATCAGGTATTTGCAATAATTGATGAATTTACAGTATGCATGTGTAAGGAAATGTCGTTGCTATTTTTTAGAAGAAAAAAAAATGATAGAACTTTTCATACTATCAAAATTTGCAGATGTTTCATCATATAATATTCTATTAAAATGAAAAAAGTGTAGTGAGTTTTCTGTAATCATTCAGAAGTATTAGAGGTAATGGCACAGTGGATTCATACAGACCGGGCAAAGTTACATACTCATCTTGTCAGATTTATGGCTCACCTAGTATTGTTCTTTAGAGGTACCAGGCAAGGGTTTAGGGTATGTTACTAAATATCAATTATTTTATGAAATGTAAAGAGCAAAGTGATTGAATTAACACTGTAAATTTGGACCTTTTAGATATTAGTTATAACAATACTTAAGTTTCTAAAAAAACAATACAATCAAAGGTACAAAGAATGGCATGCAAAAAGGATATACAAATATTACCTAGTATGGTAGAGGGGAATTAACAATAGTGTAGAATGGGGAACAACATGGAAAAAAAAGAAGTAAAAACAACTTGGTAATGTGGTCGGCCATAAGGACCAATCAAGATGAAAAGTATGAAGGTTAATTATCTCAATTACCAGGGGGCTCAGTGGCCCAGTGGTCTAAGAAAGTTACTTATATAACCTTAGCCAGTTAACACTGAGGTTGTGAGTTTGGACCCCACTCGTACGGGTGCACTAGACTCCAATCTTAATTGATAAGGATTGACAGTTTTTCTATGGAAGGTCAGTGTTTTTCTCCAGGCACTCTGGCTTCCTAAACCAATTGAAACAGGCCACCACAAAATAGCCTAAATGAAGTGCTTAAAAGTGGCATTAAAAACAAAAAAAAATAATAAAATTAACAAATCTCAATTACCGTATTACAGTAATAAGTAAACTATTTTTGGTTCATTGACTGGTGGTTAGGTATACATGTCCTTCTTGCAGGAGTTACTTTACCTTGACTTCTTTTCGTGGATTAACTTTAATTTTTGGGGTTATCAATTACTATATATAGTAGGTGAACTGCATTCAGTCTATAAAATGTCTGTAAGATGTATATTTTTTTGTGACAGGGGTCAACTGACTGAGACCTCATTTTCATAGTTCATTGATCAGCATTTAATATTTCATACTTTTAGTGAGACCTTCATCATAAAGTTTGTCTACTTATTATTCACCTTGAATCCCATCTCAGCATGTTCCCACTTTTTAATTCAACATTTGATATTTCAGGATGATTATGTAAATGTAATATTAGAAGCCTATGTAGACGACCTGATCCAGGAAAACAACAAATCATTAGTCCCACATTACATTGCAACTTTACCACCACAATTACAGATTTTGATGTGTGCTAGATTCTTTGAAGGTAACTTAGAAAACTTACTTGTTTATTGGTTGTTTAATATGATATTCATTTCTTTAATTTTAGTTATGTAAGAAATGTTTATTTTCAGATTAGATAAAAATCAATGTTGTTCAAAATTTAAGGGGATGAAAAGGGGCTGCTGACTATACTATATTAAAACTTCTATTGATGTAACTATATATCATGGCAATTAACATAAATTTATGATATCTACTGACTGAATGAGACCCTTAGAAGTAGTATATTTCATGTATATCACTGGCGTTATTAGAATCCATAGTTAGTTATTCAAGATTTTTTTTAAATGAAGGGAGAAACAACCTTGCAATTGTTAATGATGCTTTATCCTAGAACTGGACTTTTAAAAATTCACTTAATATGTTTTACAAACTAAATCATTTAGAAACAATACAACCAGGCAAATATGGTGTATAAGTGTGCCAACAGACCATTTTATTTACATATTTGTCACATCATTTTTGAGAACAAAATTTGACCTATGAATATTATTTAAATTTCATTTATGGTATTTTTTCAGGCATTACAGAATTAGGAGAAAGACAACAGTGCATGGAGTTGGCTAGAGAAGCAGGACTAGATGTCCAATCCATTATAAAGACAGTTGTAGAAAACATACGTAGTCATCATATCATTGATTTCAGTCAAAACTTAGAGGCAAACATAGATACAAATATTACAGAGGTATGCATGGTTTTTTATGTTTGTTCCTCTCATTTCTGGTGGCCTAGAAGTAGCAATGCCATATAAAGAGATTATTGAATATGAACATGTTCAGTGCATGTATTTACCAAAAACATTTTATTGAAAAACATCATCTAACAATCATCCTTGATGACGGTAATGTTAAATTATCTGAGAAGTCTTGCATATAAACATAAAGATGTAGTATGATTGCCAATTAGATAACTCCATCAGAGACCAAATTACATAGAAATGAACAACTCTTAAGTCACTGCTAGGTCTTCAACAATAAGCAAATGTTTTCATCTTTTGATTGTGTATCATATGTTATCATTGTATCACTCTTTATGAACTTTGACCTGAAAGATGACATAATGTATGTTTTTTCTTCTTCAGGATGATAAGAAAAAAATAGAGTCTATTGATTGGCTGGTTTTTGACCCCAACCAAAGAGCAGAGGCATTAAAACAAGCTAATGCCATCATGAGGGCATTTGTTGGTATGTAAAATGTTTCCTTATAACTTTGGAACAAGTCAATTTTGAGTTTCAGTATTTGATTGCACTTGCATGTAAACTTATATTAGTTGTTTGGATTTTATTTGAACATATTTTAACATAGACCACTTTTGAGTTTGTGCACTTTCCCGTACGTTTCCTTTTTCACAATGCTTATGAATAGTTAGAATGGTTTTACACTAGTAATTATGGGGCACTTTATAGCTTGTTGTTCGGTGTGAGCCAAGGCTCCGTGTTGAAGGCCGTACGTTGACCTATAATGGTTTCCTTTTTTTTTAAATTGTTATTTGGATGGAGAGTTGTCTCATTGGCACTCACAACACATCTTCCTATATCTATTATGATATAATGTTGCAGTAAGAATCGATTGTTCTATGACGTCATTTACACTAAATGATTTGGAGTCATCTTGTGTAACTCATTCATAAAAAACAACTTGAGATAGGTGTATTGAGCAAAAAGCAAATAATCTATGTTTTGGGTTTTTTCTGAAAAAAAGCTTCTCAGACACCATGTTCTCCTTTGTCTGGATGGAACAGCTCATATTTTGTTAGAATTGGCTAAACAGGCTTTCTAATACAAAAGTTTATATAATCCTGATTGAAATGTTCAACTAACTAAAGAAGTTGGGTTTTTTTTATTATTAAATTGTGAATTCTGTCAACATTTACTTCAGCAGTAGAATAACATAACAAGAATCCAATTAAATGTATTATATATTAGTTAAAACATATTTATTTATTGTGTATTGCGACTTATATTAATCCCTTTCCACTTTGTGGGTGCGAGTTCTTCCATTGTAGCGGCATTAGTCTGCTCTGTTTCAAATCTCCAAGGGTGTCTTTAACGTGCAAGAGATATAGCTCTCTCTAACATGAGTCAGCCATTGATAGTCCCCTTCCGATGGACTATCATTGTGTCCTCAAATGATATATATGTAGAAATTGTTCTGGTTCCATGCAACTCTGTTTTGATATTTCACTTAGTGACAGATTGCTATAAATGAAGTAAGAGGAAACACTTATAAGTGTTTCTATTTTTGTGGATACTTATTTTGTCTCTATTTTTGCGGATACTTATTTTGCTTTTAGCCCTTTCTAGCCCATTAAATAGTGATTTAGTTTCGTGATTCTTTTGATGAAGTTAAGTAATGAAAAATCATAGTCTATAATATTTGTGACAATATATATTTACAATATTTTTCTAATCACGAAAGTTATGAAAATTCTTTGGTTTATAGTACTCGATAAGATGTTGCGTATATAATGAATTACTTTGTTTATTCTAGCCGTGAAGAAATTGACTGCAGCAAAGGAAATATTTGATAAGCTACCACCAGATTCTATAGATGTTGTGTTTAAAGTCCAGCTAATGCAGGTAAACTTTTTGAAAGATTGCAAAAAAATCAAGCTTCTTCAAACACCTTAATGGTAAATCAACCTGGAAATTTTTAAAATGAAAGACATTTCTCAAAAAATTAATTTGCTCATATAAAAATGAAAAACTAGGACATGTTTTTGTTACCTTTTATGTTGTTTTACTTTCATCATAACTTATTTTAGTATGGTGTATAATGGACAGGGTGTTAACCTAATTCTTCAGTCAACTCACATTCTAAATTAAGCCTAAGATACAAAATGTGTCGAATAAGAGATGCTTTTCCTGGTTTCGAACTGATTAGATTGAGAATTTTACAAAATATAGATATAGAAAGATGTGGTATGAGTGCAATTGAGACAACACTCCATCCAAGTAACAATATAGAAAATTAAACCATTATAGATCAAGGTACAGCCTTCAACACAGAGCCTTAGCTTACACCGAACAGCAAGCTAAGAAGCGTTCCTAAAGCTACTAGTGTAAAACCATTCAAAAGGGAAAACCAACGGTCTAATCTATCTTATACAAAAACAAGAAGCGAGAAACACTTATGAACCACATAAACAGAGGACAACCACTGGAAATCAGATTCTTGATTTAGGACAGGTGCAAACAATTGCAGCGAGATTAAAACTTAACATGATACCAAACCTTCTTTTTTTTCTAAAACATATTTTATGATACTTGTTCATCTTTTATAGACAGGAGCAATGTTTTTCATGATACTTGTTTATCTTTTATAGACAGGAGTAACGTTTTTCATGATACTTGTTTATCTTTTATAGACAGGAGCAATGTTTTTCATGATACTTGTTTATCTTTTATAGACAGGAGCAACATTTGTCATGATACTTGTTTATCTTTTATAGACAGGAGTAACGTTTTTCATGATACTTGTTTATCTTTTATAGACAGGAGCAATGTTTTTCATGATACTTGTTTATCTTTTATAGACAGGAGCAACATTTGTCATGATACTTGTTTATCTTTTATAGACAGGAGCAACGTTTTTCATGATACTTGTTTATCTTTTATAGACAGGAGCAACAGATTTATCAGCAGAAGATGAAAATTCCATCAGAGAGTTTATTTGCCACAGAGCTTACTTGGTAGGTACATGTAGTAATGTGTAAGTTGCTATGTTGCAACCGATTAAAAAGGTTAACATTAAAAATATTGTTTCATTACTTATGATTATGGCTTCAACAAATGCTGTTTGTCAAATCTATTGAAAAATATTTCATGAGCTAGTTAACAAATTTAGATTGGAACAGCCAATATCAATCAGGTGGCTACTTGAGATTTACTAGAGTTCCTACTGACCTATTTTTATGCCCCATTTATGGGCATTATGTTTTTTGGTCTGTGCGTTCGTCTGTTTGTCTGTTCATTCGTTTGTCCATCTGCTTGTCTGTCCCGCTACTGTACTGGGGCACATTCTTGTTTTCTAATACCTCTTAACAGAACTGAAATTAAACTGACTAAATAGAAAAAATATAAGGTCTTGTTTAAAGCATTTTGCAGTAAAAACAAAAGAAAATTTTGTATAGTTTCAGAAAACTAAAATAAGACTGCAAGGAAGTACAATTATTTTAATTTCTATTTTGTCCTTCTGCATTTTCTTGTTATGCACACATTGTATTGCATCACTCAAACATTGTAAGTATAATCAAGAGCAGAGAAAAATCTCCTTGTGATCTACTCTTAAAACTAATCATGTCTTCATTGAATAAATCCAATTTTTGATATGTTGATGAAGAAGGGTTAACCTTGACTATATGTGAAGGTCTTGCATGTTCTGCTATGAGTATAGAGTTTATGCAGTCAGCTACTATTTATGGCTTTATGTCCCACCAGGCACAAAAAAGATAGTTAGGTAGGTAGGTAGGTAGGGATTGTAGTAAGCCACCATATTTCATATGTAAATATATGAAGTAATATTTTGTTTTTTATAATTACAGGATGCAATGGATAGTTTTAATGATTGGTTCAACACTTACCATCATACACAGCCAACTAAACCTACATTATCACATGGTGCTACATTTACAGAGAAAGTGGCTCACGAACATCGTATAAAACAGTATGAGGCAGAAATGGAAAGATGGCGACATAATTTGATTTCCCAAACTAAAGTAAATAGTTCAAATTTGAAATTACATGTTAATTTGGTCCAAGGTGCAATGAATGTTTTTGTCTTTGTCTTTATTATTAAACCAAGACATGATGTTAGTGTCTTGTTGGTTACGGCAAAAGCCCTTCAATTGACAACTGTTATATTATTTGATTCGAAAAAACAAAAAAATATTTAGGATGCAGAATGAATTGTAAAAATTAATATCAAAATTACACAAAAGATAGAAATTTACATGAATGAATGTACATTCTATAAACCAACATATTTTCATGACTTTCCTGAGTAGACAATAACATGAATATGTAAAACTTTAACCTTTACTTATTAAACTACATTAACTAAATTAGAAAATCGGGAAGTTAAAAAGCCATGAGGTGGACTAGAAAGGATAAAACGAAAAATAAAGTATCATCAAAAATAAGTTAATTTACAGTTTATATATATATTAAAAGTAATAATTCTGTAAATTACATACAGGAAGCTTTCTTTAAAAAAGCAAAACACACATGTAAGCTTTTCCCAAGATACATGATATTAAGATCTATTGTTCATTTCAGACAACAAAAGGAAAGATGTACAATGTACTGTTATTTGCTGATGGAGGTTGGATGGTGGATCAAAAAGAGGTAAGAAATAGAAATGTGCACTTTTCTAACATTGTATATTTGTTGTAATGAACAAAGTAGCAAATTAAATTAAACATACAGTATGAAATAGTCCTGGGATAGTGGGGGCCTCGGTGGCCAAGTGGTCTTACTAGTTCATTACCCAGTCAACATTGAGGTTGAAAGTTCGAACCCTTTGTGTGCAGGTGCACTCAATCTTAATTGATTATGATTGTCAGTTTTCATATTGAAGTTTGGTGGTTTTCTCCAAACATCAAGGCTTCCTCCACACATAAAAACTGACTGCCTCAAAATAGCCCAACAGTGGCATTTAACACCAACAATCAATCAATCAATCCTGGGATAGCTAGCAATTACTCTTAAAAAATCGTAATATAAGAGAAAAATTTGGTCTTATGTTTTGAAACTTTTAAAGATAAATCATAAAATAAAATAATTTCCATAAGCGACTTGTGTTATACTGCCTTTTAATGTTAAAATGAATTTATTGTTGAAGACTGTATTTGCCTTGATAAAGTCTTAAGTTTCCAAGACAAAACTATCTCACTGATGTATACCTTGCATCTCCTTTGATAACACATATTGTGATAAGTGGCTAGGTATCTATGTGTTGTTTCAAAGTGGAATATTTATATCCTCAGACTCAATAAAGATCCAGTGCTAATAAAACTTTTTATTTAAACTAATATCTATAATGCTAAAAAAAAGAGGTCCAATTTGTCACCCGTCATAGGGTAAAAATGACAAATCAAAGAATTTTTTATTTTATATATATAGCCAATATAGGAATATAGGATTATGGTGTTGATTAAAAATTAAACCACTCCAGACCCTTTTGTGTTTTGCATAATTAATATTGCCAATAATTTTGCTTTATACACAGGTCATCATCACAGGTTTGACCCTACTAAATTTAATCATTGTCAAGTTGTTCCCTATAGTATTATTTTAATCAGTAAGACTTTTTAAGATGACAATATGAATACTAAAAATCTGGACTTAAAATAAGGCGTATAGGTACAGTTTTCAATTTCTTAACTGGCATGACGTAAAACAGTGAATCAAAGAATCAAACTTTATTTATAACTAATATAGGACAATGTTGTTAATTAAACAATATTCCATTGCAGGACCTTTTGTTTTCCAAATAATTTATATAATCAATAAATAATTTATAAGTTCAGGTCGACGGGTTCAAACAGAGATTTTGAAGCAGAGAAAACTTTGCATCTTATAATTGCATGACTTTATCAGATGACAATCCTAATACTAAAATAAGGCTTACACATAGTTAAATACTTTAATTCAGTCAGGGACCCTTGATATCATGGATGTTTTCTAGTATAATATG
This sequence comes from Mytilus edulis, assembly GCA_019925275.1. Classification (NCBI taxonomy): domain Eukaryota; kingdom Metazoa; phylum Mollusca; class Bivalvia; order Mytilida; family Mytilidae; genus Mytilus; species Mytilus edulis. The sequence goes on from CM034355.1 coordinate 61,871,315, forward strand.
AAAAAAACCAACATTTCATTTGAAAAACTGGAGACTAACAGCTGCATACACATAATAAACATTAGGAGTTATCCCCCTTTTAACATATAAATGAAAGTTAACATACAGAAAACTGGGGGGGGGGGGGGGGGGGGGGGAGGGGGGATAAGATAAAATTTGATGATTAAAGTATACAATTTTATAGAATTGATTTTTGAAATATCACACTTTTTATACAAGCTCATTTTCATAAAAAAAAAATTTAGTCCTGTTTTCAGTTTTCATTCAATTAAAGGATTTTTTTAAAGGGTATCTTTTTTCAGTAAAGAAACTTTTCCAATAAATATGTGTCTGTGAATCCAACAGAACTTTCTAAATTTTCAGATAATCTTACTCTTTTAGATTTCCATATGACCATTTTTTTTATAAAGATAAATCATTCAATAGAGTTCTAAATACCTGTATTTTAAAGGTCTTTGAAATTTGTTTCTGTTGTATTTTTCAGGAAGAAGAGCCAGATGAGAGTCGACAACAACAGATGAAACTGTTACGTCAGCTAGTTTTACCAGGACTTTGCTTCTTACTTCATAAAACATTACACACTAGTCAGCAGTACGCAGAGTGTTTACAGCTAGCTGATGTTATAGCATCAGAACAACATCTACTTTATAAGGTATCTGCTTACCCTTCCGTAGCACCTGAGATCACCCCTAAATTTTTGTAGAGTTTGTGTTGCTTAGTCTTTGGTTTTCTATGTTATGTCTTCGTACCATTATGTGTCTGTTTGTCTTTTTATTTTCAGCCATGGCATTGTCAGTTTATTTTTAATCTATGAGTTTGAATGTCCCTCTGGTATCTTTCGTCCCTCTTGTATGATCATCTGGTCTTGAGAGGTGTCCTATGCTTCTAATAATTTGAAAAATACCCCCCCACCACCACCACCACCACCAAAAAAAAAAAAACCAGCCTTAAGTTTATGAACCATGTTTTGGTATAGCAATTAACTATACCCTATCCATTGGAATTAAGTTGTCTAAAGTTAAGTTTCAGGCTGTGACAGATGAGAAAGGAATTATAAAGTTCAACTGTACCGTATACATGTATATACAAATAGAAGTTTAAAACAGGCTGCATAAATTTAAGGATTTTTTATGTAGTAAATTAAAAAAAAAGAATAATCTATCCTTTTCATAAACTTAATTATGCATTTTATTTTGTAGGTTTTCCGAAAAGATGAACTTCAGCAGCTTTTGAAAATGTTACGAGATTCAGCCTTAGCTGTACTGGATCAGAATAGAGACACTCTTGGATATGAACTAGATTAGTTGGTCATAACTTTCTTCAGAAGACTTATAAAGTGCATTTTGATGGATGCTTATAATAAATCACACTATCAAATTGAGATCATTCACAGTTTAAATGACAAAAGTATAGTCACAGTGTGTATGAAAAAAAGGGAGATCAAATGACTTATAATTGAGAGATTCAAACAAAAAATCAATAAAAATGAAGTTAATAGTATATTTTGATTCTTGCCAAGAATAAATAATGACTGTAAAAAATTAGAGTATCAGTGCCATTCATGAGATTATATTTTATGTTTCCTACAAATCTATATTAATTACAACACTTAAGTAAACTGCAACTTCTATTGGTTGACATGTTTCGCTGATTAGATCTGTGTCTTCCCGACTAAGTATACAAAATTAAAAACCCCTGAAGTACAGCAAAAAGGTATCACAAATGAAAAATAATTTATGACATGCATTTATTTTACCCATGAGAAATTTCCCAAAATTGGAGACACATATGTTTTTGACAGCTGAAGAATTGAAACAAAATTGATATTGCAGAAGGTAAACACCTTGTCAGTGTATTTCATACTTTATTACTCAACAGCTATTAAGTTTGGAAGTATTGGGTGTCATGCAAAACCTTTTCTGTTGCTGTTTCAAATGGTTTAATTTCTGCACTTATTGGATCTTTCAATTGCCAAAATACTTTTATTGTTTTGATACCCCAGAAACCAATACTTATGTGGAACATACAAGTTGCTGTGTTGCCCAGTTTATCTGAAAGATTATGGATGATAGCTTTTATGAAAATAAGAAAATGTGGTATAAATGTCAATGAGAAAACTTTCAACCAAACCCCAAATGATGAGAAATTACAAACTGTATGTCACTGTATGGCCTACAACAATGAGCAAAATATTTGAAACATATTTCAAGCTAGACAAAGGGCACAGATATGAGTGTCATGGTGTCTTCTGACAATGATTTGAGGAAAGGACACAGATTTAGGCCGAACATAAATTTGACGCTTACATACTGTGGATTCATTATTAATGGATGGATACCATTTTTTGTGGGCTTTTGGGGTTGATGGAAACACTAATTCAAATGCTCAACAAATTACAAGTTTTCTTCAGTCAATGTATGCAGAGATTGCTAAAACCACCGAAATCAAATTTCAATGAAAAAGCAACTATCCTCAATCCATGAAAATAAAAGAATCCACAGTATAATCTGTCCAACGTCATTATCTGTTCTGTGAGCTCTTTACAAATGGGAAAATTGCTGCTTTTTTCTCTTTGTCCTATAACCAATGTTTTGAAAGTTATACACAAATGCTTATCACCACAAAATGAAGATCAAGTACTGTAAGTTCAGAAATTATTGTGTTCATTTATTATTGCGATTTTGTCATTTTAGACATAAATGCGATTTTAATATTTGCCATTTTGAGATAAATCCTGTTTAATTCATATAAAACATTTCAGAATGCGAGTTTGAATTAGTGCGTTTACAACTCTGTCGCATTATTTAGAAAATGAAAACATTGCAATAATTTCTGAATTTACAGTACTAATTTGGGTAGTGTCACTTTTACTGTTCTCAAGATATGTGTTGTAACAACGCTTTATTCAAGCGGGGGACATCATCTGTAATTTACTGATTAATGGAATCACTTTTTTGGTCAACATTATACTTTTACACTGACAGCAGCAATTGCAGGTAGGACACAGGGTTCCATAAAAGTTAAACCTTTTAAACTTTTTTTTTATTCGATAGAAAACCTATAATAATGACTGACAACAAACGATTCATGAACATATGAACAAGTGAAACATTTGCAGCAATCATACACATTTTAAAAAACAAAGGCTGCATGCTGCAAATTCAGAAATTATTGACGTGTGCATTTATTATAATTGTGATTGTCATTTTAGAATAAAAATGCAATTTATTTTATGCGAAATTAAGAAAAGTTCATGTTTAATTCATATAAAAAAATCAAAATACGAGTTTTAATTTTTGCAATCACAACTCTGTCACATTTTCGCAATAATAAAAACATCACAACAATTTCTGAATGTACAGTACTTGTATGTATACCAGACAGATGTGATGCAATACAGAACAGTGTATGAAATCGTGAAGAGGACATATTTTTACAACAACAAATTTTGAGGATATGGGATTTGATAAAGGAAGCTAGATTTGAGGCTAGACATAGATTGGTATTCCATCCAATAACAAAAAAGTAATTGCAATTTGAATTATTTAGGTTGTATACTTTCAGGTCCACTTTTAGGTCTTTAGTGTAACCCAGATTGACTTATAGATTTCAATAAAATCGTCCTGAATATGCATGAAATATTTTCCATCGAACAAAAATCAATTCAGCAATCATTCTGTGAATATTGCATGGCAATACATAGCTATAGTCCCCAAACCATTTAAAAAAATCATTGTATTGGAACCAAGTATGAACTTGATCTGTAACTTGTCATGATAAAACTATATCCCAATTTTCAAATCAATATCTTCAAGCATGATGAAAAAAGAGAACAACTAATTATTGAAGTGAATTTTCTAAATCCAAGGACCATAACTGCATTAAATCATCAGACCTGAACAAAATTCAAATTTTATCTGTAACTTGTCACCATAAGACTATATTCCAAATTTCCAATCAATATCTTCAAGCATGACAGGGAAAAAGTGTGGAAAGCTGATTACATGTTCTAGGTCCAAGGACCATAACTCTGTACCAAATCATCAGACTAGATCAAAAATTGAACTTGATCTGTAACTTGTCATGATAAAACTATACCAAATTCAGATCCACATATCTATTAAGCATGGGGGAAAAAGGTGCTGAAACTAATTATTTGAGTATTTTCCAAGTCAATGACCATAACTCTGCACAAAATCATGAGACCGTAACAAAATTTAAACTTGATCTTTAACTTTTCATGATAAAACAATACACCAAACATCAAATCAATATCTGCAATCATACAGAAAAAAGTGTGGAAAACTGATTTGCCAGACTTAAGGATGGACAGACAGACCGACGGACAGAGTGCATGCCTAAAGTCCCCTCCAACTTTGTCGGTAAAGGGCTGTTCTATTTAAATGGTGCTGAGTGAAGGCACTTTCAAAATGGAATGACCACCTAGGAATTTCACTTGGATTTTTATTGTTCCCATAGATGAGATATTAAAATGCTTTCACTGGTCAATCAAATGAATGTTTCAATGGAATGAGCCCAAAACAGTATAAATGATACATTAATCAACCTTGGAGGAACTGTAGTCAATGATACCTACTTGCCACACATTACTAAAATAAAATGACTTAACTGATAAATATAAGCCTTCTTTTCGACTTTTCTTTTGCCGATTTTCATTATTATATTTTTTGCCGCAAATTGCCATGCAATGACAACCCATTATGATATATTTGTTTGACGACTTATAGCGTGTTATTCTGTTACGCCAGGCAAATCTGCAAAGTTTCATTGTGTCCCATCGCCATTTCCGAAACTACTTTAACGAAAACAGTTAAAAAATAAGGAATGATGTCATCAGGTGAGAAAATGATATAGCTAGTGTGATGTTGTTTTTCTGTAATTAATTAATTTCAAACGCAAAATCGGTCAACACAAAAACAAAAGAGATCATAATTTTTTAATTTGGTGAATAGAATGTCACACGTTCATTTTTTTGCAAAAACGTTGCGATCATTCGTAATTAAAGTAAACTATGTTTAGTTTTGCACTTAATTGTCGACAATGAAATTCTTATATAGACATTTTATTTTTCTAATCTTTTCAAAATATCTATATTGATCTCCGTAGTATTCGTACTTTCCGAGAAAAAAAAGAAGTTTTAAAAATGGTGAAAAAGATGTCGTACACATTAAAATTTTTTACGGCGGCAACCTGACGTCGTTTCAAATTGTCAAAACAACAAAAAATTAAGTGCATAACTTGCAAAGTTTATATTTAACGAGTAAAACTTGGGTGTGTAAATGTACCAGCATTTCTTTTGCGTTTCTATCTCAAGTTAAAGCACTAAAGAGGCTTCTATAAAATTTACGGACAAAATATGTTTCGGATGATGCTCACAGTGTATCTTTGGAACGATACGAATATATTACTCATGTACTGTGAAAACTTAGAAAAAATGACACTTTTCAGAAAATGCACTAGACCGGATAATATGTTAAATTACTTTAGAGAACTCTAAATATGAGGAAGGCGCTACCTTAAACTATGTCATATATATTGATTGATTGTTGATTGCTTAACGTCCAGTGGCAAATATTTCATGCATGTAAAAAAAAAGTCAAAGTATTGCCATAAGACCTTTTACATTGAAGGGTTAAACTTGCATTAAGTCGATCGTGTTCAGACCCTTAAACAGAAAATAAAGGAATATGGAGTAAACGTGCACGGGACCTAATCGCACACAAAGTCAACGCATAGAAAACATACAAACGATCAATGGTCAAAGTTTTATTCCTGTTCTTCATCTTGATAGTTGCTGGAGGGTCTTCAACAATAACAGAATCATTAATACCACAAAACAAGGTCAAGATGGTCCTTAATGTCGACTTAAGCAGTAATCAAAATGTAATAATGCACTGTCACTATATAAATCTAGTCATAATTTCTTTTTAAGTCTAAGCACCATACAAGACAAGAACAGACAGATCCGGTTTTAATGATTATGAGAACTACGACGTTTTCTTTGTCCTTCATGTCGGTCTATTAATGTTATCCATAAAATCTAAAAGTCTTAAAATAAATTACCATGTTTTTGCTTTGAGACCAGAATATTGTCGAAAAAAATAGCTAAAAATTATTTGCGTTTCAATGTATAAAAGTGTCCCGGAAACTCTCAAAATGCACGACTTTGCGTTATTTTTTTCTCAGAGCTTCTGGGCTCGTCAATTTTTTTTTGCCTCACTATTAAAAGAGGCTAGTTATGGCCCTGTATAATGTTTTACGCAATAACACTTTCAAAACGACATAATTTTGTTTGTCTAGACAGTTACTGCAACTGCAATTTGATTGGTTGTTAGAACAAAAGATCACATTCCAATGTAAAATTATCGATCGCACCTAGGTGTGTTTGACTTTTGAAAATATTTTGGAGTTGTCTCGCTTTCAATATATAACTTGTATTTGTTTGTTTGTTTGTTTGTTTGTTTGTATTGAATTTGTCCAACGATTTGTATAGTAATTTGTCCATTGTCAATTCATATACACTGTTTTGAAAATGAATCACCATAAAATAAATAGGAACATGTATGCTATATATTTTTTAACTTTTAAACGTGTATCATCTAGATGTATTTTTATTTTTACTAATGTAGGAGGATAACTTCTAACAACTCTGTATATAGAAAACTTCTCACCAATGAGGGGTGTCTCATGGTGACAGTATGTATTTATGTAATATATTTTTTTTAATATTTATTATTTGATAAAAAGAAAAAAAATGATTGGTACTGTTCCCTTACACTCAAATTCAGTTTAAAATACCCTTTTTTCAATGACATGTACGCGTTAAATTGCCCCTTTTCTGACTAGCACACTGCCCTTTTCAAATCCTGACTAGAACACTGCTATGTATGCACAAATCATATATGTGGCTATGTTTCAATAACCTTTTAGTCGTTGTCTTGCCTTCCTGGACTAGTTTATTCACTCTCATTAAATTACATGGACATGCTGTTGATTGCCGACATTCAAATGACGTTCATAAATTGGAGACGACAATTTGTTTTAACGCTAAGTTCGACTTGTATATATTTTCAATTCAATTTAAATATGTATTGCCACATACACTATATCAACATTAAGTTTGTGATAAATACAAAATTAGGAGATAATTATATAAATAAAATTCACATAATAATATATATACACAATCATTTAATTACAGTAAATATTCCAGTGTCCTCTGTCCTCAGTTCTAATGACTTTTTGATACATAGGACCCCAATTTATTTACTTGTGACTGATGGAGTTGATAGATTGAGTATATAAATCACATTTTTTTATCAGACAAATCTTTTGAAGAAAAGTTTAGTTTCACTTTGTCAAAAAAGATGTTTCTAAGTTCCCTTTTTAATATGCAATTTGCGTGGAATGGGTGGATCATATATTCAAACTTATGACAATACGATATGTTGTCAACCATTTAGCAAAAAGTAGGCATACTATTGTAGATTTATCCATTTATTCTAGCATTAATATAAAAGTTTTAAAATAAGTGATACGAATTGAGAACAATGTATATAAAATTACATGCATGCCATACCCGAAATTTCTGAGCTCCTCGATACCCCCTAAAATGATCCCTTGACAATTATAGAATTTTCGAATGTAGAATTTTAGCATGTTACATTGAATAGCTGCTATGGAAACACACATACTAGAATGGCAACCATTTTTTTTACATTTTTGAATAGTGAAGTGTTTGATATTATATATTTTAACTTTCCCTTTTTTAATTCCAAAGACATTTCATAAATTACTCTCTATATGATTCATACAAAGACCAACTAAAATGCATTGGTCAATATTACATGTATATATGCTCTATGGTCGGGTTGTTGTCGCTTCGACACATTCCCCATTTCCTTTCTCAATTTTATTTATAGTTTACAAGAGTATACTGCAGGTTCTCGGGGTCTCGTGATTGTAGGTTTACAGCTGTCTTACATGTAGATTAAAACTTTTACTTTAGGGGTATGCTTTAATATCTGAACCAAAGTCTAATTTAACCAAATTCTGTTACATAATTTGGTGAAAAACCTTTGTCAGGTAAAAATTTTTTTGTACACAGCCAGAGTTACTCAAGTGTGAAGTGAGTAAATGTGAGTGAACAGATTTATTACTAATATGATCATGTGATCGAAAGGCTAGAAAATGGCTCCATTTTAGTTTGATCTTTACTTGGACAATAACTGAGATATGCATTTCATATTAAGAGTTTTTTTAGGAGTTGAAGGTAGTTACAATGTAATAATAAAATGAGTGGGTTCAAGTTAACTGTTTAGAATTTTAAAATGTTTAGTTTGAAAAAAAATGCTTTTGAAGGAACAAAATATTCACAATTTGCCTTGCCCCCATTACGAAACTACATTTATGGTTAATGATAACTTTTTGACAGTTCTACTCCAATTTTTTCTTGTTTTTGTAGTGGTTTTAAGAACAATCTACTGAAAAATATGTTGCCCTTTTTCAGTAATATTAAACACAGTGGCGGATCCAGGGGGAGGAACCCCCTTTTTTGGACGATCAATGCATTTGAATGGGGACATATAGTTGGACCCCCCCTTTTGTCCTGGGTTGGGAACCCCCTTCTTAAAATGGCCGGATCCGCCCCTGAAACATTTATGTATGAAGGATTTAAGCCAATTACAGTCCATTCTGTAAAAAAAATGATTTAAGAATAAACTTTCTATCCTACATGTTGGCCCCTTTAAACACAGTAGCTCGTCTTAACCAATATACAAAAAGAAAGTACAGCCGAGAGTAAACAACATGAATATATACGCCTAATGCTATGTTACATATAGGTAGATATCCGAACACGCCCTAAGATATAGGGGATGTTTATATTTCTGAGTGCGCGAGGACGTAAATATTTTCAGTGAAGACCTTTACATGCGTTTTATGTTTTAGAATGGATATAGACAATGGAATTATATTTCTGAGTGCGCGAGGACGTAAATATTTTCAGTGAAGACCTTTACATGCGTTTTATGTTTTAGAATGGATATAGACAATGGAATTATATTCTTGGTGCAAAAAAAGAAGAAAGTGATGTCGTTATTAGTGATTGTGTTGCTTTAATATGTGGATTAAAATCAAATAAGTGTTCAGATATATTCGATTTCATTGTGGATTACAAAAAAGGATATAGTTCTAGCAGCTAATAATGGTAAGTTTTATAAATATTATATTAAAAAATGCAGTCCTCTGCTTGTCTACTCGGGGTTTATTTCTGACAAGGTGAATGAGTGACAAAAAAAAACGTGAATACATGTTCACTTTTAAATCATATCGAGTGCACCGCATTGTTTTTTTCCCATTTTAAATAATTATGCACAAAGAAGAGATAACCAGTTGCAATCATTTTGAATTGTTTTGCTGTTCATCAAAATTTTCGAGAGAATGTTATTGTTTTCAAAAACAGATCCAACTCAATATACCCCCCCCCCTTTTTTTTTTAGCTCACCCTCACCTGTCCCACATCCGTCTGTCGTCCGTAAACTTTAACAACAATGGCCCCCATTTTCCTCTAGGTTGTGAGGCATAGGCTGGGCCGTACTAGATATATATGTTATTGTTAAGGTCGTTGTGTATGCTGATGTGTCCCTCTTTGCCCCAATTTTTTTTCCTTCAGGTTGTGCAGCCCAGGACTTGGCCATACCAGGTATATATGTTATTGTTAAGTTCTTTGTGTTTGCCTCATGTCTTCCCCCCCCCCCCCCCAATTTTTTCCCCATTTAGGTTGTGCAACCCAGGACTCGGCCATACCAGGTATATATGTTATTGTTAAGGTCTTTGTGTTTGCCTCATGTCTTTTTTGCCCCCATTTTTTTCCTTTTAGGTTGTGCAGCCCAGGACTTGGCCATACCAGGTATATATGTTATTGTTAAAGTCTTTGTGTTAGCCTCATGTCTTTTTTGCCCCCCCATTTTTTTCCTTTAGGTTGTGCGGCCCAGGACTTGGCCATACCAGGTATATATGTTATTGTTAAAGTCTTTGTGTTTGCCACATGTCTTTTTTGCTTCCATTTTTTTCCCTTCAGGTTGTGCGGCCGAGGATTTGGCCATACCAGGTATATATGTTATTGTTAAGGTCTTTGTGTTTGCCTCATGTCTTTTTTTGCCCCCATTTTTTTCCTTTTAGGTTGTGCAGCCCAGGACTTGGCCATACCAGGTATATATGTTATTTTTAAGGTCTTTGTGTTTGCCTCATGTCTTTTTTGCCCCCCCTTTTTTTTCCCTTTAGGTTGTGCGGCCCAGGACTTGGCCATACCAGGTATATATGTTATTGTTAAAGTCTTTGTGTTTGGCTCATGTCTTTTTTGCTTCATTTTTTTTCCCTTTAGGTTGTGCGGCCGAGGATTTGGCCATACCAGGTATATATGTTATTGTTAAGGTCTTTGTGTTTGCCTCATGTCTTTTTTGTCCCCATTTTTTGTTTCCTTTAGGTTGTGCGGCCAAGGACTTGGCCATACCAGGTATATATGTTGTTGTTAAAGTCTTTGTGTTTGCCTCATGTCTTTTTTGCTTCCATTTTTTTCCCCTTAAGGTTGTGCAGCCCAGGACTTGGCCATACCAGGTATAAATGTTTTTTTTAAGGTCTTTGTGTTTGCCTCATGTCTTTTTTGCCCCCATTTTTTTCCCCTTTAGGTTGTGCAGCCCAGGACTTGGCCATACCAGGTATATATGTTTTTTTAAGGTCTTTGTGTTTGCCTCATGTCTTTTTTGCCCCCATTTTTTTCCTTTTAGGTTGTGCGGCCCAGGACTTGGCCATACCAGGTATATATGTTATTGTTAAGGTCTTTGTGTTTGCCTCATGTCTTTTTTTGCCCCCATTTTTTTCCTTTTAGGTTGTGCAGCCCAGGACTTGGCCATACCAGGTATATATGTTATTTTTAAGGTCTTTGTGTTTGCCTCATGTCTTTTTTGCCCCCATTTTTTTCCTTTTAGGTTGTGCAGCCCAGGACTTGGCCATACCAGGTATATATGTTATTTTTAAGGTCTTTGAGTTTGCCTCATGTCTTTTTTGCCCCCTATTTTTTTTGTCCTTTAGGTTGTGCGGCCCAGGACTTGGCCATACCAGGTATATATGTTATTGTTAAAGTCTTTGTGTTAGCCTCATGTCTTTTTTGCCCCCCCCCATTTTTTTCCTTTAGGTTGTGCGGCCCAGGACTTGGCCATACCAGGTATATATGTTATTGTTAAAGTCTTTGTGTTTGCCTCATGTCTTTTTTGCTTCCATTTTTTTCCCTTCAGGTTGTGCGGCCGAGGATTTGGCCATACCAGGTATATATGTTATTGTTAAGGTCTTTGTGTTTGCCTCATGTCTTTTTTTGCCCCATTTTTTTCCTTTTAGGTTGTGCAGCCCAGGACTTGGCCATACCAGGTATATATGTTATTTTTAAGGTCTTTGTGTTTGCCTCATGTCTTTTTTGCCCCCCATTTTTTTTCCCTTTAGGTTGTGCGGCCCAGGACTTGGCCATACCAGGTATATATGTTATTGTTAAAGTCTTTGTGTTTGCCTCATGTCTTTTTTGCTTCAATTTTTTTCCCTTTAGGTTGTGCGGCCGAGGATTTGGCCATACCAGGTATATATGTTTTTTTAAGGTCTTTGTGTTTGCCTCATGTCTTTTTTGCCCCCATTTTTTTCCTTTTAGGTTGTGCAGCCCAGGACTTGGCCATACCAGGTATATATGTTATTTTTAAGGTCTTTGTGTTTGCTTCATGTCTTCTTTGCCCCCATTTTTTTTCCTTTAGGTTGTGCGGCCCAGGACTTGGCCATACCAGGTATATATGTTATTGTTAAGGTCTTTGTGTTTGCCTCATGTCTTTTTCGCTTCCATTTTTTCCTTTAGGTTGTGCGGGCAAGATTTAGCCATACCAGGTATATATGTTATTGTTAAGGTCTTTGTGTTTGCTCATGTCTTTTTTTGCCCCCATTTTTTCCCCTTTAGGTTGTGCGGCCGAGGATTTGGCCATACCAGGTATATATGTTATTGTTAAGGTCTTTGTGTTTGCCTCATGTCTTTTTTGTCCCCATTTTTTGTTTCCTTTAGGTTGTGCGGCCAAGGACTTGTCCATACCAGGTATATATGTTGTTGTTAAAGTCTTTGTGTTTGCCTCATGTCTTTTTGCTTCCATTTTTTTCCCTTAAGGTTGTGCAGCCCAGGACTTGGCCATACCAGGTATATATGTGATTGTTAAGGTCATTGTGTTTGCCTCATGTCTTTTTTGCCCCCATTTTTTTTTTCCTTTAGTGTTGTGCGGCCCAGGACTTAGCCATACCAGGTATATATGTTGTTGTTAAAGTCTTTGTGTTTGCCTCATGTCTTTTTTGCTTCCATTTTTTTTTCCTTTAGGTTGTGCAGCCCAGGACTTGGCCATACCAGGTATATATGTTATTGTTAAAGTCTTTGTGTTTGCCTCATGTCTTTTTTTTGCCCCCATTTTTTTCCCTTTAGGTTGTGCGGCAGAGGATTTGGGCATACCAGGTATATATGTTATTGTTAAGGTCTTTGTGTCTGCCTCATGTCTTTTTTGCCCCCATTTTTTTTTCCCTTTAGGTTGTGCGGCCCAGGACTTGGCCATACCAGGTATATATGTTGTTGTTAAAGTCTTTGTGTTTGCCTCATGTCTTTTTTGCTGCCATTTTTTTTCCCTTTAGGTTGTGCAGCCCAGGACTTGGCCATACCAGGTATATATGTTTTTTTTAAGGTCTTTGTGTTTGCCTCATGTCTTTTTTGCCCCCATTTTTTTCCTTTTAGGTTGTGCAGCCCAGGACTTGGCCATACCAGGTATATATGTTATTTTTAAGGTCTTTGTGTTTGCCTCATGTCTTCTTTGCCCCCATTTTTTTTTCCTTTAGGTTGTGCGGCCCAGGACTTGGCCATACCAGGTATATATGTTATTGTTAAGGTCTTTGTGTTTGCCTCATGTCTTTTTTTGCCCCCATTTTTTTCCTTTTAGGTTGTGCAGCCCAGGACTTGGCCATACCAGTATATATGTTATTTTTAAGGTCTTTGTGTTTGCCTCATGTCTTTTTTGCCCCCCATTTTTTTTCCCTTCAGGTTGTGCGGCCCAGGACTTGGCCATACCAGGTATATATGTTATTGTTAAAGTCTTTGTGTTAGCCTCATGTCTTTTTTGCTTCCATTTTTTTCCCTTTAGGTTGTGCGGCCGAGGATTTGGCCATACCAGGTTATATGTTTTTTTTAAGGTCTTTGTGTTTGCCTTATGTCTTTTTTGCCTCCATTTTTTTTCCTTTAGGTTGTGCGGCCCAGGATTTGGCCATACCAGGTATATATGTTTTTTTTAAGATCTTTGTGTTTGCCTCATGTCTTTTTTGCCTCCATTTTTTTTCCTTTAGGTTGTGAGGCCCAGGACTTGGCCATACCAGGTATATATGTTTTTTTTTAAGATCTTTGTGTTTGCCTCATGTCTTTTTTGCCTCAATTTTTTTCCTATTAGGTTGTGCGGCCCAGGACTTGGCCATACCAGGTATATATGTTATTGTTAAAGTCTTTGTGTTTGCCTCATGTCTTTTTTGCATCCATTTTTTTTTCTTTTGGGTTGTGCGGCCGAGGATTTGGTCATACCAGGTATATATGTTAATGTTAAAACTTTGTGTTTGCCTCATGTCTTTTTTGCCCCCATTTTTTTTTTCCTTTTTGTTGTGCGGCCCAGGACTTGGCCATACCAGGTATATATGTTATTGTTAAAGTCTTTGTGTTTGGCTCATGTCTTTTTTGCTTCCATTTTTTTCCCTTTAGGTTGTGTGGCCTAGGATTTGGCCATACCAGGTATATATGTTTTTGTTAAGGTCTTTGTGTTTGCCTCATGTCTTTTTTGCCCCCATTTTTTTTCCTTTAGGTTGTGCGGCCCAGGACTTAGCCATACCAGGTATATATGTTGTTGTTAAAGTCTTTGTGTTTGCCTCATGTCTTTTTTGCTTCCATTTTTTTCCCTTTAGGTTGTGCAGCCAAGGACTTGACCATTACCAGGTATATATGTTTTTTTTAAGTTCTTTGTGTTTGCCTCATGTCTTTTTTGCCCCCATTTTTTTCCTTTTAGGTTGTGCAGCCCAGGACTTGGTCATACCAGGTATATATATATTTTTTTTAAGGTCTTTGTGTTTGCCTCATGTCTTTTTTGCCTCCATTTTTTTTCCTTTAGGTTGTGCGGCCAGGACTTGGCCATACCAGGTATATATGTTATTGTTAAAGTCTTTGTGTTTGCCTCATGTCTTTTTTGCGTCCATTTTTTTCCTTTTAGGTTTGGCGCCGAGGATTTGGCCATACCAGGTATATATGTTATTGTTAAAGTCTTTGTGTTTGCCTCATGTCTTTTTTGCCCCCATTTTTTTTTCCTTTTTGTTGTGCGGCCCAGGACTTGGCCATACCAGGTATATATGTTATTGTTAAAGTCTTTGTGTTTGGCTCATAGATATAGGAAGATGTGGTGTTTTTTTCCTTTTAGGTTGTGCGGCCGAGGATTTGGCCATACCAGGTATATATGTTATTGTTAAAGTCTTTGTGTTTGCCTCATGTCTTTTTTGCTTCCATTTTTTTCCCTTTAGGTTGTGCGGCCGAGGATTTGGCCATACCAGGTATATATGTTATTGTTAAGGTCTTTGTGTCTGCCTCATGTCTTTTTTGCCCCCATTTTTTTTTTCCTTTAGGTTGTGCGGCCCAGGACTTAGCCATACCAGGTATATATGTTGTTGTTAAAGTCTTTGTGTTTGCCTCATGTCTTTTTTGCTTCCATTTTTTTTCCCCTTTAGGTTGTGCAGCCCAGGACTTGGCCATTACCAGGTATATATGTTTTTTTTAAGTTCTTTGTGTTTGCTTCATGTCTTTTTTGCCCCCATTTTTTTCCTTTTAGGTTGTGCAGCCCAGGACTTGGCCATACCAGGTATATATGTTATTTTTAAGGTCTTTGTGTTTGCCTCATGTCTTCTTTGCCCCCATTTTTTTTCCTTTAGGTTGTGCGGCCCAGGACTTGGCCATACCAGGTATATATGTTATTGTTAAGGTCTTTGTGTTTGCCTCATGTCTTTTTTGCCCATTTTTTTCCCTTTAGGTTGTGCGCCCAGGACTTGGCCATACCAGGTATATATGTTATTTTAAGGTCTTTGTGTTTGCCTCATGTCTTTTTTTGCCCCCATTTTTTTTCCTTAGGTTGTGCGCCCAGGACTTGGCCATACCAGGTATATATGTTATTGTTAAGTCTTTGTGTTAGCCTCATGTCTTTTTTGCCCCCATTTTTTTTCCTTTAGGTTGTGCGGCCCAGGACTTGCCATACCAGTATATATGTTTTGTTAAGTCTTTGTGTTTGCCTCATGTCTTTTTTGCTTCCATTTTTTTTCCTTTAGGTTGTGCGGCCGAAGGATTTGGCCATACCAGGTATATATTTTTTGTTAAGTCTTTGTGTTTGCCTCATGTCTTTTTTGCCCCCATTTTTTTCCTTTTAGGTTGTGCAGCCCAGGACTTGGCCATACCAGGTATATATGTTATTTTAAGGTCTTTGTGTTTGCCTCATGTCTTTTTTGCCCCCATTTTTTTTCCTTAGGTTGTTGTGCGGCCAGGACTTGGCCATACCAGGTATTATGTTTATTTTAAGTCTTTGTGTTTGGCTCATGTCTTTTTTGCTTCCATTTTTTTCCCTTTAGGTTGTGCGGCCGAGGATTTGGCCATACCAGGTATATATGTTATTTTAAGGTCTTTGTGTTTGCCTCATGTCTTTTTTGCCTCCATTTTTTTTTCCTTTAGGTTGTGCGGCCCAGGATTTGGCCATACCAGGTATATATGTTTTTTTAAGATCTTTGTGTTTGCCTCATGTCTTTTTTGCTCCATTTTTTTCCTTTAGGTTGTGCGGCCAGGATTGGCCATACCAGGTATATATGTTTTTTTTTAAGATCTTTGTGTTTGCCTCATGTCTTTTTTGCCTCAATTTTTTTTTTCCTTTAGGTTGTGCGGCCCAGGACTTGGCCATACCAGGTATATATGTTTTTGTTAAAGTCTTTGTGTTTGCCTCATGTCTTTTTTGCTCCATTTTTTTTCCTTTGGTTGTGCGGCCAGGATTGGCATTACCAGGTATATATGTTTGTTAAACTTTGTGTTTGCCTCATGTCTTTTTTGCCCCCATTTTTTTTTCCTTTTTGTTGTGCGGCCCAGGACTTGGCCATACCAGGTATATATATTATTGTTAAAGTCTTTGTGTTTGCTCATGTCTTTTTGCTCCCATTTTTTTCCCTTT
Organism: Mytilus edulis; assembly: GCA_019925275.1. Lineage (NCBI taxonomy): Eukaryota > Metazoa > Mollusca > Bivalvia > Mytilida > Mytilidae > Mytilus > Mytilus edulis. The sequence goes on from CM034355.1 coordinate 61,887,628, forward strand.
AGGTTGTGCGGCCCAGGACTTGGCCATACCAGGTATATATGTTATTGTTAAGGTCTTTGTGTTTGCCTCATGTCATTTTTGCTTCCATTTTTTTCCCTTTAGGTTATGCGGCCGAGGATTTGGCCATACCAGGTATATATTTGTTGTTAAAGTCTTTGTGTTTGCCTCATGTCTTTTTTGCTTCCATTTTTTTCCTTTAGGTTGTGCAGCCAGGACTTGACCATTACCAGGTATATATGTTTTTTTTAAGTTCTTTGTGTTTGCCTCATGTCTTTTTTGCCCCCATTTTTTTCCTTTAGGTTGTGCAGCCAGGACTTGGTCCATACCAGGTATATATATTTTTTTTAAGGTCTTTGTGTTTGCCTCATGTCTTTTTTGCCTCCATTTTTTTTCCTTTAGGTTGTGCGCCTAGGACTTGGCCATACCAGGTATATATGTTATTGTTAAAGTCTTTGTGTTTGCCTCATGTCTTTTTTGCTCCATTTTTTTCCTTTTAGGTTGTGCGGCCGAGGATTTGGCCATACCAGGTATATATGTTATTGTTAAAGTCTTTGTGTTTGCCTCATGTCTTTTTTGCCCCATTTTTTTTCCTTTTTGTTGTGCGGCCAGGACTTGGCCATACCAGGTATATATGTTATTGTTAAAGTCTTTGTGTTTGGCTCATGATTATAGGACATTGTGTTTTTTTCCTTTTAGGTTGTGCGGCCGAGGATTTGGCCATACCAGGTATATATGTTATTGTTAAAGTCTTTGTGTTTGCCTCATGTCTTTTTTGCTTCCATTTTTTTCCCTTTAGGTTGTGCGGCCGAGGATTTGGCCATACCAGGTATATATGTTATTGTTAAGGTCTTTGTGTCTGCCTCATGTCTTTTTTGCCCCCATTTTTTTTTCCTTTAGGTTGTGCGGCCAGGACTTGCCATACCAGGTATATATGTTTTGTTAAGTCTTTGTGTTTGCCTCATGTCTTTTTTGCTTCCATTTTTTTTCCCTTTAGGTTGTGCAGCCCAGGACTTGGCCATACCAGGTATATATGTTTTTTTAAGTTCTTTGTGTTTGCTCATGTCTTTTTTGCTCCCATTTTTTTTCCTTTTAGGTTGTGCAGCCAGGACTTGGCCATACCAGGTATATATGTTATTTTTAAGGTCTTTGTGTTTGCCTCATGTCTTCTTTGCCCCCATTTTTTTTCCTTTAGGTTGTGCAGCCCAGGACTTGGCCATACCAGGTATATATGTTATTGTTAAGGTCTTTGTGTTTGCCTCATGTCTTTTTTGCTTCCATTTTTTTCCCTTTAGGATGTGCGGCCGAGGATTTGGCCATACCAGGTATATATGTTATTGTTAAGGTCTTTGTGTTTGCCTCATGTCTTTTTTGCCCCCATTTTTTTCCTTTTAGGTTGTGCAGCCCAGGACTTGGCCATACCAGGTATATATGTTATTGTTAAGGTCTTTGTGTTTGCCTCATGTCTTTTTTGCCCCCATTCTTTTTTTTCTTTAGGTTGTGCAGCCCAGGACTTAGCCATACCAGGTATATATGTTGTTGTTAAGGTCTTTGTGTTTGCCTCATGTCTTTTTTGCTCTCCATTTTTTTTTCCTTTAGGTTGTGCAGCCAAGGACTTGCCATTACCAGGTATATATGTTTTTTTTAAGGTTCTTTGTGTTTGCCTCATGTCTTTTTGCCCCCTTTTTTTTCCTTTTAGGTTGTGCAGCCCAGGACTTGGCCATACATGGTATATATGTTATTGTTAAAGTCTTTGTGTTTGCCTCATGTCTTTTTGTCCCAATTTTTTTTCCTATAGGTTGTGCGGCCGAGGATTTGGCCATATCAGGTATATATGTTTTTTTTAAGGTCTTTGTGTTTGCCTCATGTCTTTTTTGCGTCCATTTTTTTCCTTTTAGGTTGTGCGGCCGAGGATTTGGCCATACCAGGTATATATGTTTATTGTTAAGTCTTTGTGTTTGCCTCATGTCTTTTTTGCCCCCATTTTTTTTCCTTTTTGTTGTGCGGCCCAGGACTTGGCCATACCAGGTATATATGTTATTGTTAAAGTCTTTGTGTTTGGCTCATGTCTTTTTTGCTTCCATTTTTTTTCCCTTTAGGTTGTGCGGCCGAGGATTTGGCCATACCAGGTATATATGTTATTGTTAAGGTCTTTGTGTTTGCCTCATGTCTTTTTTGCCCATTTTTTTTTCCTTTAGGTTGTGCGGCCCAGGATTTAGCCATACCAGGTATATATGTTGTTGTTAAAGTCTTTGTGTTTGCCTCATGTCTTTTTTGCTTCCATTTTTTTTTCCCTTTAGGTTGTGCAGCCCAGGACTTGGCCATTACCAGGTATATATATATTTTTTAAGTCTTTGTGTTTGCCTCATGTCTTTTTTGCCCCCATTTTTTTCTTTAGGTTGTGCAGCCCAGGACTTGGCCATGCCAGGTATATATATTATTTTTAAGGTCTTTGTGTTTGCTTCATGTCTTCTTTGCCCCCATTTTTTTCCCTTTAGGTTGTGCGGCCCAGGACTTGGCCATACCAGGTATATATGTTATTGTTAAGGTCTTTGTGTTTGCCTCATGTCATTTTTGCTTCCATTTTTTTCCCTTTAGGTTATGCGGCCGAGGATTTGGCCATACCAGGTATATATGTTATTGTTAAGGTCTTTGTGTTTGCCTCATGTCTTTTTTGCCCCCATTTTTTCCTTTTGGTTGTGCAGCCCAGGACTTGGCCATACCAGGTATATATGTTATTGTTAAAGTGTTTGTGTTTGGCTCATGTCTTTTTTGCTTCCATTTTTTTCCTTTAGGTTGTGCGGCCGAGGATTTGTCCATACCAGGTATATATGTTATTGTTAAGGTCTTTGTGTTTGCCTCATGTCTTTTTTGCCCCATTTTTTTTTCTTCTTTAGGTTGTGCGGCCCAGGACTTAGCCATACCAGGTATATATGTTGTTGTTAAAGTCTTTGTGTTTGCCTCATGTCTTTTTTGTTTCCATTTTTTTTCCCTTTAGGTTGTGCAGCCAAGGACTTGACCATTACCAGGTATATATGGTTTTTTTTAAGTTCTTTGTGTTTGCCTCATGTCTTTTTTGCCCCCATTTTGTTTCCTTTTAGGTTGTGCATCCCAGGACTTGGCCATGCCAGGTATATATGTTTTTTTTAAGGTCTTTGTGTTTGCCTCATGTCTTTTTTGCCTCCATTTTTTTCCCTTTAGGTTGTGCGGCCTAGGACTTGGCCATACCAGGTATATATGTTATTGTTAAAGTCTTTGTGTTTGCCTCATGTCTTTTTTGTCCACATTTTTATCCTTTTAGGTTGTGCGGCCGAGGATTTGGCCATACCAGGTATATATGTTTTTTTTAAGGTCTTTGTGTTTGCCTCATGTCTTTTTTGCGTCCATTTTTTTCCTTTTAGGTTGTGCGGCCGAGGATTTGGCCATACCAGGTATATATGTTATTGTTAAAGTCTGTGTATTTGCCTCATGTCTTTTTTGCCCCCATTTTTTTTTCCTTTTTGTTGTGCGGCCCAGGACTTGGCCATACCAGGTATATATGTTATTGTTAAAGTCTTTGTGTTTGCCTCATGTCTTTTTTGTCCCCATTTTTTTCCTTTTAGGTTGTGCGGCCGAGGATTTGGCCATACCAGGTATATATTTTTTTTTTAAGGTCTTTGTGTTTGCCTCATGTCTTTTTTGCGTCCATTTTTTTTCCTTTTAGGTTGTGCGGCCGAGGATTTGGCCATACCAGGTATATATGTTATTGTTAAAGTCTTTGTGTTTGCCTCATGTCTTTTTTGCCCCCTTTTTTTTTCCTTTTAGGTTGTGCAGCCCAGGACTTTGCCATACCAGGTATATATGTTTTTATTAAGGTCTTTGTGTTTGCCTCATGTCTTTTTTGCCTCCATTTTCTTTCCTTTAGGTTGTGCGGCCCAGGACTTGGCCATACCAGGTATATATGTTATTGTTAAAGTCTTTGTGTTTGCCTCATGTCTTTTTTGTCCCCATTTTTTTCCTTTTAGGTTGTGCGGCCGAGGATTTGGCCATACCAGGTATATATTTTTTTTTAAGGTCTTTGTGTTTGCCTCATGTCTTTTTTGCGTCCATTTTTTTTCCTTTTAGGTTGTGCGGCCGAGGATTTGGCCATACCAGGTATATATGTTATTGTTAAAGTCTTTGTGTTTGCCTCATGTCTTTTTTGCCCCCATTTTTTTTCCTTTTTGTTGTGCGGCCCAGGACTTGGCCATACCTGAGGTATATATGTTATTATTAAAGTCTTTGTGTTTGCCTCATGTCTTTTTTGTCCCCATTTTTTTCCTTTTAGGTTGTGCGGCCGAGGATTTGGCCATACCAGGTATACATGTTTTTTTTAAGGTCTTTGTGTTTGCCTCATGTCTTTTTTGCGTCCATTTTTTTTCCTTTTTGTTGTGCGGCCCAGGACTTGGCCATACCAGGTATATATGTTATTGTTAAGTCTTTGTGTTTGGCTCATGTCTTTTTTGCTTCCATTTTTTTTCCTTTAGGTTGTGCGGCCGAGGATTTGGCCATACCAGGTATATATGTTATTGTTAAGGTCTTTGTGTTTGCCTCATGTCTTTTTTGCCCCCATTTTTTTTTTTCTTTAGGTTGTGCAGCCCAGGACTTAGCCATACCAGGTATATATGTTGTTGTTAAAGTCTTTGTGTTTGCCTCATGTCTTTTTTGCTTCCATTTTTTTTCCCCTTTAGGTTGTGCAGCCCAGGACTTGGCCATTACCAGGTATATATGTTTTTTTTTAAGTTCTTTGTGTTTGCCTCATGTCTTTTTTGCACCCATTTTTTTTCCTTTAGGTTGTGCAGCCCAGGACTTGGCCATACCAGGTATATATGTTATTTTTAAGGTCTTTGTGTTTGCCTCATGTCTTCTTTGCCCCATTTTTTTCCTTTAGGTTGTGCGGCCCAGGACTTGGCCATACCAGGTATATATGTTATTGTTAAGGTCTTCGTGTTTGCCTCATGTCTTCTTTGCCCCATTTTTTTTCCTTTAGGTTGTGCGGCCCAGGACTTGGCCATACCAGGTATATATGTAATTGTTAAGGTCTTTGTGTTTGCCTCATGTCTTTTTTTGCCCCCATTTTTTTCCTTTTAGGTTGTGCAGCCCAGGACTTGGCCATACCAGGTATATATGTTATTTGTAAGGTCTTTGTGTTTGCCTCATGTCTTTATTGCCCCCATTTTTTTTTCCTTTAGGTTGTGCGGCCCAGGACTTGGCCATACTAGGTATATATGTTATTGTTAAGGTCTTTGTGTTTGGCTCATGTCTTTTTTGCTTCCATTTTTTTTCCTTTTAGGTTGTGTGGCCGAGGATTTGGCCATACCAGGTATATATGTTATTGTTAAGGTCTTTGTGTTTGCCTCATGTCTTTTTTGCCCCCATTTTTTTCCTTTTAGGTTGTGCAGCCCAGGACTTGGCCATACCAGGTATATATGTTATTGTTAAGGTCTTTGTGTTTGCCTCATGTCTTTTTTGCTTCCATTTTTTTTTCCTTTAGGTTGTGCGGCCGAGGATTTGGCCATACCAGGTATATATGTTATTGTTAAGGTCTTTGTGTTTGCCTCATGTCTTTTTTGCTTCCATTTTTTTTTCCCTTTAGGTTGTGCAGCCCAGGACTTGGCCATACCAGGTATATATGTTATTTTTAAGGTCTTTGTGTTTGCCTCATGTCTCTTTTGCTTCCTTTTTTTTTCCCTTTAGGTTGTGCGGCCGAGGATTTGGCCATACCAGGTATATATGTTATTGTTAAGGTCTTTGTGTTTGCCTCATGTCTTTTTTGCCCCCATTTTTTTCCTTTTAGGTTGTACAGCTGAGGATTTGGCCATACCAGGTATATATGTTTTTTTTAAGGTCTTTGTGTTGCCTCAAGTCTTTTTTGCTTCCATTTTTTTTCCTTTTAGGTTGTGCGGCCGAGGATTTGGCCATACCAGGTATATATGTTATTGTTAAAGTCTTTGTGTTTGCCTCATGTCTTTTTTTGCCCCCATATTTTTTTTCCTTTAGGTAGTACAGCCCAGGACTTGGCCATACCAGGTATATATGTTATTGTTAAGGGTTTTGTGTTGGCTTCATGTCTTTTTTGTCCCCATTTTTTTTTCTTTTAGGTTGTGCGGCCCTGCCCCCTCAGTCATGGTCTATTGACTTCGAAACTTTTGCTTATTTTACATGTATTAGTTTTTGATTAGGTCAATTCAAGGTGAACCATAAGTGGTAGGCCAATGTTAATTGGTATTCAGTTGTATACAAAAAAAAATGCATTGTCCCATCTCATTTCCATGGAGAATATTTGGCCTTGCCCCTCAGTCACAGTCTAATGACTTTGAAACTTATCTTAGTTTACATGTATTAGTTTGTGATTAGATCAGTTAAAGATGAACTGCTAATGTTAAATCAATGATATTTGGTATGCAAATTTATTTACATTTGCAAGTATTGGTTCCATGGAGATTATATAGCCCCAACCCCTCTTCATGCTTTATTGACTTTGAAACTTTTACCTTGTTTACACGTTAATTTTCGTATTTAGATTTGGGAACAACTTATAAGTCAATGGTATTTGGTATGCAGTTGTGTTAGCATTGGCACATCTCATTTACATGGAGATTGTTTAACATGATGATGTTACTCAGTCATGGTTCATTGACTTTGAATATTTGCATAACTTGTTAAAGATGCTAATTTAGTATTGCTACATTTGTATAATCAAAATTACAAAAAGGCGATACATATCTCTGGGATAACAGTTTATTAACACATGTCTGTTTCCATAACATATCTTTAGTATTAACTATGACCTGACAATAAAAACAGCAACAATTGGGGAGTGTCAAGTCCCATCATCATATATATGTTTCTGATTCAACCTATAGTACCACTGTAGATTTTTAATGTTATAACTGTATATAATTTTGAAGGAGGTATCAAGATAAAAATTAGGGATACATTATATTGTTTTTTTTGTTGTTGTCATCTTAATGGAGGTATGGTATGGATTGCATTTGACATTTATCGAGCAGAGACCAAATGGCAAGGAAAATAACAGCTAAAGATCACAGTCTTCTACAGTGGGCAAAACCTATATATGAAATAGTAAGCTGGGTAAGTCCCCAACATAACAAAAAATATGAAACAGTTCATGCCAAACTCCAATGGCTTGAGATATGATCAAATGAAAACCATAACAAATACGATAAACACTGACAAACAATGACTTTTTCCATCGTTTTGTGCCAACAAAGACTGGTAAGTTTAAAAGATATGTCAACATGTCACTTAAAGCATTTAGTAAAGAAATGATAAATTGTATATTTACTCAGTTTGTTATTCTTTTGCATTAATTATTGTTTCAATTATTTTTCATCTAGATTTTCCATGTCGCAGCCAGCAGAGCAATTCCATTGAAGATGGTTAAAGAAATCTTCAACCAAGTCAGAAATTACTCTACAGCTTTACCTAGAAAATAAGGGAGACAAGTTTATCTAAGCCTTACAATTTTTATACATGTACCAGGTATATCAACAAGATTTACTATTAAAAGTATAAAAAGTAAGCCTGCAGATTGGAATATTACATCCAAGGGGAGACAATTTCAACAAAGATTTGTTAATTCAATAAGAGATATTAACTCAGAAAAATATTGAGATTTTTGTGCAGTTGAAATTCAAGTCATTATTCTTTTACTTCTTTTTTGTATATACATCGTTATATGAATTTTACAAACTTCAGTGTTGATATAATATATTATTCTGATTATGTATTAAGAATTCAAAACAATATTTAGTAAATATTATGTTGACAAGTGAAATGGATTTGTAAAATATTTAATGTATCAATTTTATTTATTTTTAGGTTCTTTCAGTAAGATGTTTTCATGGTGTTGGCAATAAACTTGGTAGTCTTATACAGCTAATAAATACAAAGGTACGTACAGTGAGTTTGTTATTTTGTTAAAAAAACAAATATATAGTTGGTCAGAAGTTTTACTCTCCATTATATGAGTAAATTAAAGGATATCTTCTAATTGCATATGTAATTGCTGTGTTGCTGGATAGCTGTCTAATCCATATATTCTCAACAATTATTACACATTTATATACACAGGCACTAATGTCTCAGAATTTTTTTTATCCTATATACCTTAATATAACACAAGGTACTTAACTAAATTTTTTGAAAAATGACACCCAGTCCCGAATTCCCGTTATTTTTCAATTTCTCGGTTGTCTAACCTACTTATTATGCCGTAAATCTAAATTGATTTATCTACACCAGAAAAATCAACCATAGATGTACTGACAGAGAATACTTACACCTCAATAATCCTGAAGATTAAGATGGCGATGTAATATGTGTTAGAACCACAGAATTGCATAAATACAGTATAAACCACTACTGCTATTAAGTGGAAGAAGAACAAAAATACCAGACTACCAATAGTTATAAAACATATAAGGACCAGTTCAAAGCTCAAGCCAGAAACAATATGCAGAGATAACTCTCCGAGGATAATTGGATGACACAATTAGTTACAGTGTCACTGTATGAGGAATATATAACATCTTCACCAGTGGAAAACAGTAGACAATAACATTTTAATTTCTAAATTATTTTATTTTGAAAACTTTGCAACTTTGCAACTTTATTAACTGAATACATTCAACACATAAGTAACCCATAAAAACAGAGACAATAGATAGCACATTATGATGTAAAAAACTTTATACCATTTTTATAGCTTTAGGTTTTATAATAGACATTTTTACATTTTGTATTTTATGCATATTATGTTTGTCATTTTTATTACACATGTTACTGTACATATGTTTATTTCATATCTTTTTTTTTCAATTCGTCCCTATATTTGTAAGTAAACAAACTAGCATCTTTTCTCATATTAATTTTAATTTTATCAAATTATTTCTCACAATATCTTTTGATTTTTGCTTTAAATCAAGCACCAATTGCTTTTATTTGTTTTAAATTATTCCACATTTAGTAACCATTCCGTGAAAAGTAATACAAGAAAAAACTTTCAATAAAACTAGACTACAATGTTCTTTAAACTCTGGAAATCTCAAGCAGGTAGATGTAAATTACAACAAATTACGTACATTTGAATTACCCGATGATGTCAAATAACATATTAAAGTTACCTAATTAACTACAGAATATAATCCTTTTCCTTCTCAAATCACAGTATAATCGTACTATTTAAAACACAAATTACGCAGAATGTAATATAATTTTTAGTTCCAAAATTTTCCTGCCACTTCTAACTGGAACTGAAGCTCCATGTGAGGTCATATGACATGATCAGGGGAAGGTATAAGTTAGTATTTGCGTTTCTCCTGAATAAGGACAAAGAGTTATGCTGCTTTCCACGGCCTAGTTTGCCAAAAAATCATTTTTAATAAAAATTATAAACATATACTATCAAGCTTCAGTTTCCACAGAACTTCCTTGAAATTTTATCTCTGTACCATTTATTACATCTCTATTTTTGGCATCATGTCAGCATTAATTAAAATCACTTCCCTTAAAAAAAAAACTGATTGTCCATCATGCCGAAATTGAAGTTACTTGCATTTTTCATAATAATTTATTTAAGATAAAACTATGCCTTTCAATGAAATAAAAAAGATTGGTCATTATTTAAAAAAAAACATGTATAAAAAATTCTGCTTATTTTTATAAAAAAATTATAAACTGACTTCCAACAATCTAAAACTTGGGACAATCCTATCAATTAATACATGTTATTAGAAATACATTGTACTAAGGAACAAACTTATTATTATCAAACATTACAAACTATAACCATGCATACAAAATCAGAACCTTTATCATATTTATAGAGTCTATTATCTTTTGATCAGTTAGCAGTATTATTCCTTCAAAGAAAATTTGAATTATTCTAATCATATTATTCATTCATTTTGTTTCACATAAACTCTTATTAAATCATCTACAAGTACAGCTACAATCCACTATTCAACCATATTTTATGTATACAAGCCACATTTTGGTTAAACTAAAAATTTAAATGAATGAGCCATCTAATCTATAAAAGCATTCAAATGTTACTTGAAAAGATGTACTAAAGGGACGAAACTCACAAGGCCAAACCGACACATTAAATTGATTTATTCATTTGAATATTTTGTTCATTAAAAATGAAATTTATGTTTATCAAATATTCAAAATTATCACTAAAACAACTTTTCACACTGTAGACTCATGCAGTCAACCTGGCCTTGGGGGTATAGGCAGTACTAACTTTTCGAAGTTCGCAGTCAAATTTTTATTTGAGCAGACTCCAGAAACTCATTCACTGGATTTCAACCAATTGAGTTTTAATTTTTTGTTGTTAATAATATTGATGTGTGAAACACCTACTGATGAGTCCTATTCACACATCCATATTACAATACTTTGTTATCAATTTCTATTAATCCCAGAGTTTGATCTTTTACAACCTTACTACCACTAATAATGCATAATAAAACAGTACCTAGTATAGTCTGACATATAGTCTATTAATGCCATTTAACAAGTATATATCAATAACTGCATTAAACAGTTTCTAATAATTTTTCATTCAAAAACACATTTTTTTTTACGCCCGTCTCATACAGGATGTATTATTAGTTACATGGTGTGTTAGTGACCAAATACGAGATATATGGGGTGAGAGCGAAGCACACAGTGTAACAAATTTATCTTACCGACTATCTACACATGTGGTATTTTGACTAGCAGCCTATCAAAGTGATGAAGTCATCAATATTTAGTATATTTTAAGATCTTTTGTTTTGAAAGGGAAGTAACCCCTTACTAACCCCATATGGTTGCCAACCCTTTTTGGTAACTAACCATGTATTATTTAGGACACCCTATACAAAATATACATAGTCACCACATGTAGTCGATTAACCAATCATATCCCTATAAATCTATTTTAGGTGTCAGACCACCAATTATTCCCTCTAATTTAGAACCTATGTAAAAGTAGTCCTACTCTGACACAAAATAGTGCTTTTGATGTCATTTTTAACTTAAACTAACTGAATAATTTGCAGAAATGAAACTTTTGGTGAAAGGGAAATATATTAAGACCATTTTGAGCCAAAGTTCACTTGTCTATGATTTTGCGTTAAAAATTCATGATTAATGCCCTACATAGTACACTAATTTAAGATTTCCAGAAAACCGGGAGTTATTTTGGTAGTACCTGTGTTTTCAGGATCAGAAATTTCTTATAAGGCTTAAAACATTGGTTGAAAATTAGCATGAAGAAAGGTGATACATTTACAATTCAGGATATATCTGGTTTCTTTGAAGTTAAACTTAAGGTAAAATATTTAGAAAGCTGTGAAAATTACAAAATTTGGTTGAGTAGATAGGGATTTTTAATTGGTGGTCTGACACCTAGAAGGTAAGATAATAAGGTATACTGTAACTTTTCCATCCCTCCGTCGTCCACACTTCATACAATTACTAGAAAACACTTCCACTTACTTTCATGAAACTTCATTGAATTGTTTGTATCTATTGACATAAGCCTGACAATAAGTCTAGTATATTTGGTGTATGAAAGGGTTGTAAGATGTAAACATCCAACTGGCAGGTGTCATCTGACCTTGACCTCATTTTCTTGGTTCAGTGGTTATAGTTTAATTTTTGTGTTTTGGTCTGTTATTCTAATTCTGTATGAACAACAACAACAACAATACTTTATTTTAAGAGGGTTATGCAATTATTATAGTGACTCAAGTCTATTATATGTAATGTAATGTGTATGAAATGATTGCAAGATGTACATGTCTAGCTGGTTGACAGGTGTCATTTGACCTTGACCTCATTTTTTATAGTTCTGTGGTCAAATTTTAGTTTTTGAGTTTTGGACTTTTTTTATGATACTACTATACTGTATATGCAATATGTCAACTATATTTGGTGTATGGAATTATTTTATGATGTACATGTCAGTATCACAGGTTTTATTTGACCTTGACCTCTATTTTATGGCTCATTGCTCAGTGTATAGTTTTTGTGCTTTGGTCTGTTATATAATATATTTGTTGCATTGAAAGGAATGTAATCTGTACATGTGTGCCTGGCATGGTTCATCTGACCTAGACCTCATTTTCGTTGTTCATTGGTCAATTTTCAGTTTTATTGGATTTAAGGTTGCCATTCTGTAAATATATATATAGGCAATGCAATTTCCCATAGGAACTTGGAACTTTGCGGCTAAACTGTGACACTCAGTTTACTAGAAAGTTTCTTGAAAAATAACATCCCAGAACAGAAAGTTTATATGCACTGACTACTATTTTATTCAAAGTTCAAAATACAGGGCTGTGCAGCATATTTTCAATATTTATACGACCTGAACTTCTAAAAAGTTTAAACTAATATTAAATTTCTATCTTTACCTTCATTTTTGGACCTTATACACTACAGTGAAATATTTTAAATGAATAATATGAAAAGAAATTAACTTCCAAAAATTAATATAAACTTATTTAAAAGATCTTAATCTTTTAGTGTTTTTTTTTTTTTTCTAAAGAGAACTTACTAGTAACCTGTTGGGCCAGCTTCAGCTGGTCGAAACAGAAAACCAAAGTTTTTTTTAAATTTTACCAGTCACAGTTTCCATCTGTTTTATTGAATTTTTCTTTTTTTTTTCTTTTCATTTCTTTATCTTCATTATTAGTATTTAAAAAAAATAAAAAATTGAAACTTTGCAGAATATAAATTTGAAGCAGGGTCACAAAGGTCATATACACAATAATGTATTGGGTGTTTTCTTAATGGAGTTCGCTTCTCAGTTTCTAAATAATAAACTTTTCAAAACACTAGTTTATATTGATATGGGATTAATAAAGGAATTCAACTGGCAAAAACAATATATAGGTCATAGTGCTTGTTTTCGGGATAACTGCCATTGAAATTTTGGTAGGAAAATATTCTCTCTTGACTTTTCATAGCTTTATTACAAAATGTATTGACAAGTTGAAGTTCTCAAAACTCTTAAAAAATATTTAAAAATGTTTAAGACATGTAAAAGATTTACAAAAAGAAATGTTAAAGTTGTTCAGCTTAGCCAGAAGTGGCAGATCATTGAGAACAACAAAGACAGCTGTGTAAATGGTATGTATTCATGGTATTATCAATATGCAATAGCAACCAAACAATATACAAAATGTAGCATAAAACAATAACATCAAGAAGGCAACATATACTTTTTTTCAAATGATTTCAATTACAATTGTATTTGTTTGAAAACAATACCTGATTCTGAATAAGAAGAAGTATTTTATAATGTTTTCATTATTAGCAGTTCTGAATGTGAATGTAAAAATAACTTTAATAATTTAAGCTTATGTTCTGTAATTATTTCAGTATGGGAAAGACCTCTTTATTATAATTGAGGTTTATCTTTTTCTGCGGAAATGAAACATTAACTCGGTTAACGACAAATCAACTGTCTGAGAAACTAAGAAAATTTCCACATTTATTACTTTATTATTTAAGAAATATTAAATATTCAAAAGTGAAAAAGATTCTCCTCATATTGATGCCTTTATCGTCATTTTTAAATGAATATTGGCATTGATGTACATTGAAGGGTTGCGTGATGCATGGGATCGAATCCCTTTGAGGTCAAGCCCTTACTTCTCAAACTGAACAAATTACTTATCTATGTATATAATATAGTCATACAGGAATCACTTCATGCCAGTATCATTCTGACACACACTGAGGGACTGTTTGTTGCAGAAAATGTTGTTAAATTGTTACAAGCATTAGAGGGAAAAGTTGGCGCAATTGTAATTGATAAATGTCACAAAATTGATGACTGGTGATTCAGAAGTTTCCATTGTTGAACATTAGGTTTTTTTTTCAAGGCTTTTATATTTGTTATAATTTCTGAAATTTTTATTGACAGTTAAAATGTTTTTTGTAAGTTATTTTGAAGTTTTATGCATACTTTTGTAGTTCAGATTACCAGTAGCCATAAAATCACTCTTATCAGAATTCTGATAATTAAACAAAATTAATATAATTCAATTTCAAGTGTAATACATTATTCTTATCGATTTATTACTGATTAGCCGTTGGCATGTTTACACAGTAAAAAAATTAAGATAACATTATAGACTAAGGGAAATAACTCAATTTTAATTCTCAAAATGTGTCCTTTTCTTTATAATAACAGAAAGTCTTTAAGTTGAGCCTTTCATAACTTCTCTTTGAACAAGGAAAACAATTTTATTAATTTTTGGAACGCATTTTGGTTTCTTAAGTGTTTCAGTTGTTGTAATTTCAAAGTTTTGATATTTTAATCATATATATATATACAAAAGGTTTTTTGAACATATTTATAACTTGTTAAAGTATCTATAGGTACAATACCTTAAATCATACAAGTTCCATGGGAAATTGAGTACACAATGATTGTTTATTTACTATTTTATACATGTACAAATATTATTAATTCATATTTGAACCACATCAAAATAAAAAGTGTCACAGATAGAAAACCAATATATTCATGTATGCACCACATAGAAATAATTAGAATCACAGAAAATCTTTTTTTCTTATTCATATAATCACGATATCACATTTTATATGATTGAGGGCAATATTTATTTACATAGTTTCTTAGATAAAGTTAATATACCATGTTTTAAACATGTTAAACAGATTGTAAAATTCTTTATATTATACCTATTATTACATTAAACATCATAGTCAAGCAATAAATCAACACATTAATGTACATCAATGTAGTAGCATATTCAGTGAAAACAGTATCTCATTAAATAAAATATCATCACTTTAAATCAATACTGCACCACATTCTACAACAAAAAAACAACACATTCAGTTATAATAGAATAACATATTCCATTAAAATAGCAGCATATAGCATCACAATATAAAAATTAAAAAAGCATTACATTGTAATAAAACAGCAGCCCATTCAATCAAAATAGTATAATTATTAAAACTAGAGGCTCTTAAGAGCCTGTGTCGCTCACCTTAGTCTATGTGCATATTAAACAAAGGAAACAGATAAATTCATGACAAAATTGTGTTTTGGTGATGTGTTTGTAGATCATACTTTACTGATCATTCTTGCTACTTACAATTTCCTCTATCTGTAATGAACTTGGCTCTTTAAGGCACAGACACAAATATTTTGTAAAAACTTACCAAAATTTACCAAATTAATGAAAATTGTTTAAAATTGACTATAAAGGGCAATAACTCCTTAGGGGTTCAACATACCTATTTGTAGATCTTAATTTGCTGAACATTAAAGCTGTTTACAGTTTATCTCTATCTATAATAGTATTCAAGATAATAACCAAAAACGACCAAAATTTCCATAAAAATTACCAATTCAGGGGCAGCAACCTAACAACCAGTTGTCCAATTCATCTGAAAATTTCAGGGCATATAGATTTTTACTTGATTAACAAGTTGTCCCCTTGTAAGATTTGCTTTAAATGCTTTGGTTTCAAAGTTATAAGCTAAAATCTACATTTTACCCATATGTTCTAATCTTATGATTGGGGCCAAGTTTGGTTAAATTTGGCCCAGTAGTTTCAGAGGAGAAGATTTTTGTAAAAGTTAACGATGACGGAAGATGACGCCTGATGACGCTGACTACGGACGCCAAGTGATAAGAAAAGCTCACTTGGCCCTTTGGGCCAGGTGAGCTAATAAAGTATTACATTCAATCTAAAAACATTGCATTCAATCAAAATAGCATTGAATTCAATCAAAATAGCATTACATTCAATCAAAATAGCATTACATTCAATCAAAATAGCATTACATTAAATATAACAGCATTACATTCAATATAACAGCATTGCATTCAATCAAAATAGTATTACATTCAATCAAAATAGCATTACATTCAATCAAAATAGCATTACATTCAATCAAAATAGCATTACATTCAATATAATAGCATTACATTCAATCAAATTAACATTATATTAATTCAAATAGCATCACACTCACACAATCAAACTAGCATATTCATTCAAAATAAAATTCCATTCTATCAAAATAACATCATATTTAATTAATGTTGAATAACATTGAATCAAAAAAGCATAACACTTAAGAGAGTTGAGATCATCACATTCAGTTAAAATTTATTGACAGCAACCCAACAATTAGTTGTCAGATTGATATAAAATTCATGGGCTGAAAAATAAATCTCAATACCATCACATTCATTAAATAGTATTGCATTCAATTAAACTATTATCACATTTGGTGGAATAGTATTGCATTCAATTAAATTATCATCACATTCATTAAATAGTATTGCATTCAATTAGATTATCATCACATTCTGTAGAATAGTATTGCATTCAATTAAATTATCATCACATTCGGTAGAATAGTATTGCATTCAATTAAATTATCATCACATTCGGTGGAATAGTATTGCATTCAATTAAATTATCATCACATTCATTAAATAGTATTGCATTCAATTAGATTATCATCACATTCGGTAGAATAGTATTGCATTCAATTAAATTATCATCACATTCGGTAGAATAGTATTGCATTCAATTAAATTATCATCACATTCGGTGGAATAGTATTGCATTCAAGTAAATTATCATCACATTCGGTAGAATAGTATTGCATTCCATTAAATTATCATCACATTCGGTAGAATAGTATTGCATTTATTTAAATTATCATCACATTTGGTAGAATAGTATTGCATTCAATTAAATTATCATCACATTCGGTAGAATAGTATTGCATTCCATTAAATTATCATCACATTCAGTAGAATAGTATTGCATTAAATTAAATTATCATCACATTCGGTAGAATAGTATTGCATTCAATTAAATTATCATCACATTCGGTAGAATAGTTTTGCATTCAATTAAATTATCATCACATTCGGTAGAATAGTTTTGCATTCAATTAAATTATCATCACATTCGGTAGAATAGTATTGCATTCAATTAAATTATCATCACATTCGGTAGAATAGTATTACATTCAATTAAATTATCATCACATTCGGTAGAATAGTATTGCATTCAATTTAGATCACATTCAGTAGGTATTACATTCAAGCTAAATATTATCACATTCAGAAAAAAAGTATTTCATTCAAGCTAAATATTATCACATTTAGTAGAATACTATTAAACTAATTCTAAATACAATCACATTCATTTACATACAAATGTAGTATTACATTTAATCTAAATAGCATCCACCATGTATCATCGTACAGCGGATATAGGTACTAACCAAGCGGGCGTGGGCGATTTTGGTCTTACATGGTAACGAAAAATCTTTTGTTTTGTTCACATAATATCAATGTGTATTTCAATCTTAAAATAATTGCTGTTTTAAGAAATCATTTGGTCGTAGGTTGATGATTAGAGATGTCTCATTATTTTCCCAAAACAAGAGGGATTACTAAAAGCATGTGCAAATACTTGTAAAAGAAGTTGGCCCTCATCTCATCCGATATAATTCTATATTCCTTTCAACTCTTTTTCTGATAGACGGTCAATGTGTGTGTGTAATAAGTATAGCTGTTTCAATAATTGGCATTGAAATCCTTCATACATATGTTATTTTTCGATATTTTATCCCTAAAGAAGCTTTGTGTACGGTGTTTAGCTGACCACATAAATCCTTATGTACGGTGCATAGTTAAGTTGTTGTACACCGTACACAAAAACTTTATTTTCATACTCGTTTATTACCCAAAAGGTTTTCAAGGAATGAGTAATCACAGGGAGGTTTATGATTGGTAACTATTACTTTTGCCCTGTATTAGGTTTATTTCAGATAAAACATGTAAATGTCTCAACAACTGTATTGAAATTGAAAGTTGGTGTTGACATTCACAACTATTTGCGCATGTACGGGTTAATTGTTCTTATAAGAATATCAAAGTTGTTTTATGAATAGGAAAAAATCGATGCAAAATTTATTTGGGAGCAGGAATTTCAAATGTTGAGAAATGTACATTGAATATTGATAAATCAAAACAAAGATTTTTGTTACCTTAGAAGGTCAAAATCGATCATGCCCGCTTGGTTAGTACCTATATCCGGTGTACTGATGATACACGGTGGCATCACATTAAGTTAAAAAGAAGTATCAACAAATTTTAATAATTTATGCCTCTTCATCATGTAAGACTCACTCCTGATTTTAACTTCTTTTTACATATTGCAGGTCATCTTGCACTGGGTTGTTACTGAAATTATAAAAACAAATTATTTTCATCAACAAATTTGTAATGTATAGCAGTGTTTGTATATGTACAATGTAATATCAATGATAGCAATATATAATGTAAATGATACTTTTAAATGAATATTCTGAACTGCCATTTAAGTACAGATCAATATGACTTACTCCATGTTCTGTATTTCTCATTGTCTTGACCCTTCAATGAAATAACAATATCTTTGAATAAAAAAGTAACAGCTTGAATTGTTTTTAATGAAGAATTATTTTTAATGAAGAATTATGTTGAAGATCTAAGTAATCATCAAAACAGAAACGTACACAGAAAACAAAATATGAACATTTTGCAAGCAAGGTTTAACAAACCATGACTCAGCAATTCCATTATCTCTTCTTTAATGACTTCATTACATATTTATATATTGCATCTGTGCTTTTTGTGCAGTTACATTGCATTGTCTGTATGCCACCTTGTTTATGAGGTTGATTTGGTGTTTCCATGAAATTTGATAATTGATGTCAATAAAGAATATAAATTGCTCAAATGTTACGTTTCATGCATCAAATGAAAAAAAAATATGAATTTTTTAGTTGGAACAGTTTTGGTAATTGCAGTAGATAATTTTTTTTTTTTTTTGAAAACAGGTTAGAAATGCTGGACAAATTTCCTTTTCAAGCTGTTTCTAAGCCATGTTCAAATAAAATTTCAAAACAATAAAATCAAAATGAGGAATGTGTCAAAGGGACAACAACCCAACCAAAGAACAAAGAACAGAGGAAGCTCACCAATAATGTATGGTGATTTTATATTTATCATCAATACCATACATTCAGTTGAATTTACCTGGATCAAAGAGGAATATCTGGAATTTCCTCTTCATCCTCTTCATCATCAGTACCAATGTCTGCTGTTTGATTGTCATCTTCCTCGTTATCTACAGAAATATATCCTCTACCCACCCTACCTAGCATCACATCCAAGCCAATGTCCATTTTGATCATATCTATATTTGAAGAAGGCTGAGATGGTAAGTAAGGGAAAGCACATTTTCTACCATTAGTATTTAAGAATGGTCTTATTTTTCTCAAACTATCACTGACAACTTTCATATCCTCTGTTGAAACAATTTTGCCATGTCTGGAAGCTTTCTTTGGAATGTTGTGTTCAGCATCAAAATTCCTGAATATTTGAGAAATGACTGGTGCTGCTGCAGTAACAGCCGAAATAGGTGTTTTAGTTTTATTAGCACCAAGACCCCTGATCAACTCTTTCTGATTCCTTACTGATTGTTCCTGTACCAAGTCGGCCTCGATGTTATTGCCTTGTCCACCTCTCAAATTAACCATACTGCCTTCCAACACTCTAAGTTTTTTTCCAAAGGAGAAAGAAAACAGGTTACTTTAGTTATGAAGTTGACACATTCAAATAAGTATTTTGAAAGGCAAGAATGTGCATAAAAAATTGGGATGCACACTTTCAGGTTTGGAATGATTCTAGATATGTCATCTTCTTTTATAGTGTCTTCCATTTGTAGGTAGTGTAATCCCCTAATTGTTAAATTTGTACTTTAATTGAATAAATCATCATTGCTTTCTGAAGGTACTCCTGTACGCATAACATCAAATTTATGAAGAACTTCACCTTCTAATTCCATTGTTTTGTTTTCTTTGGTGTGTCTGCTTGCCTTGCTGATTTTTAGTGGATATCCTGTAGTATTTTCAAAATTAAGATTAAAGAGTTCAAATGCCTGTTCTCGAATCAGCTCCCTTACAATAAGTTTGAAAAATTTGCTGTGTGAATTGAAGTGACCCTTGACTTTGCCATTAACATTAGTCTTCTTCAGTCTATTTCTCCAAAATGCCAAGGTACCTAATTTGTCCATTGAATCCATCTTGTAAAAAGCCTTAAAAGTTTTCTGTCAAATAAAATTGGAAATATATAATTATACTGAGATGGAGTAGCATTATACTGTTTTCATTGGATATGACAATCACATGATTCAACGGTTATTTTACGTATCTGACACCTTGTTTTTATTTTTTCATATATTGATCCCATGTTTCGAATTATATGTAAATTAGTGATCAATGTAAAAATAATCTTGCTAAATTTAGATTTGAGACATCATGACATCACACATAAGAAACATAGAGGAAGTGCCACACCAGAAAAGAAAATTAGCAAGTATATCAGGAGATTTCAAGAATGTTATGTTTAATTTAGATGATAATAATACAAGAATGGTAATGCAACAAACTATGCAGTTGTTAAAACAAATTGAATTTTCAATTGGTAGATATAGGAAGATGTGGTGTGAGTGCCAATGAGACAACTCTCCATCCAAATAACAATTTAAAAAGTAAACCATTATAGGTTAAAGTACGGCCTTCAACACGGAGCCTTGGCTCACACCGAACAACAAGCTATAAAGGGCCCCAAAATTACTAGTGTAAAACCATTCAAACGGGAAAACCAACGGTCTAATCTATATAAACAAAACGAGAATCGAGAAACACGTATATATTACATAAACAAACGACAACTACTGTACATCAGATTCCTGACTTAGGACAGGTGCAAACATTTGCAGCGGGATTAAACGTTTTAATGGATCCAAACCTTCTCCCTTTTTCTGAAACAATAGCATAACATCACAACATAGAAAAACATACAATAAAATATCAATTGGCAGACTTAACTCAATCAAAAAACGTATGATTACACAATGAACGAATAAATTTGATCTGCGATATCTGAATACAAATGCACAGTTAATCAAATATTATAGACAAACATTCATGACCAAAAAGCTAACAAACAAATTCAAACACAGGTCAATTACATGTTTAATTTCTTGCAAAATACAGTTGAAAAAATGCAGATCCATATATAAGCATAATAAGGCATTGACCTCATCAAAAGTCCACAACTGATATACATGCTTTAACAAAGTCTTTGTCTATAGATACATATAATAAAGATGTTATCATGTTTGAGGACTATGTACCCATGTGTTCATTCAATACTAAAGATATGGAAATTTTATAGAAATGAACATACTTTTCCCCTTGTACTCTCATATTTTGCAATTCTTACTTGATAGAAAGAGGATTATTGCATGGAGTGCTTGAGTAGCAATAATTTCCTTCTTGAAAATTTAGATATCAGTTGAAAATGAACTTAGAAAGCCATGTCTAAAAATTAAAAAGATTAACAGACAAAGTCACAAAAAGTAGTACACATGAAACTTCAAGTATAATTTTACTCTTTGCTGGTGGGTTGCTGTCTGATCCCTAGATAACCAACATCTCCTTTTATTCATATGTCAATTTAATTATTGCAATTCCATAACAACCAAAATTATCTGCCTAAATGATTGAGCACTGAATTATAATATACATTGACAAGACAAAATCTGACCCCATTATTTGAGGTAATATTTGGCCAAACCATCACTAGTTAAGGCTGTGTTCTATAATTAAAATGATATTTTATTCATACAAACTTCTAAGTAATCTTGTTTAAGATGCCACAGCTCAATAACAACTGGTCTCAGATGATCAAGTCTTCCCGATGTTGTTGGAGACATGAGACGTAGTTTTTTGGCGCCTTCAAATCTGACTTTGGTCAGTTAGTCACCAGATGCAATAACTCCAAATTCATCTAACATTTCAACTGTTCCTGAACAAAAATATAGAAGAACTTTACATATTTGTTTTCGTTTAATTTTTTTTGCACATAAATCAGGCCATATATTCTGAAAAACATTAAAATGTGTATAATTTTGTTAATACATTTGTATTGAAACAATTTCAGTTTTGAAAATGAACAACTTTAAAATTTAGGGAAACAAAATAGCATTACATTCAATCAAAAAAGCATTACATTCAATCAAAAAAGCATTACATTCAATAAAAAAAGCATTACATTCAATATAATAGCATTACATTCAATACAATAGCATTACATTCATTCAAAATAACATTACTTTAATTCAAATAAACATTAACAGTAATTAAGTGAGTTAATGTTAGTGTCCAAAAAGAGATTATAACAACTTACAGCAACAAACCATGGGATTCCTGAAATGTTTTTTGCAGCAGTTTCTCATAAGAATCCATGATATCAAGAATATCTTCATATTTGGCCTCATTCTTGTGTTGGATTGGTAATTGGAACACTTGGCTTTTTTGGGACATCCCTGGCAGCACTATAGCCATGGTTCATGTGTACTGGTATAACCGTTTACATCCATTTAAATTGATCCAACGAACTCAAAATTCTTGCAATCTGAAAGTAAATAGCTTTCTCTTCAACTTTTTACCACAACTAAAATCTTCAACATTAATTCTTGAATAAGTTATATGGGGACAAAGTCCCCTATTACAGTAGAAAATTCAATAAAAAAAAAAAAAGAATCGGAAAATTTCCCGAATTTTTTCATTGTACTAATGAACTCAAAATCGTTCAATTTTTTTTTGTCGCGTATTTTAATTTCCGGATCTGCGCAGAACACATAACTCTACTTCCTTCCTCCGGTCTTGTTGTCGTGAGACTTTGATTAGTCTAGTAAAATATATGAACTCAAGGAACACAATATCAATATTTCATTTTTAATTATTCTTTGTCTTTGGTATGAATAAACGTTACCTGATGCATTGGGTTTCTTTGTTTACATTGAACATGACGTCATAACTTAAATAACATCACAAGTGAAATCCATAATAACAGAACCAAAATCCGAAACATTATGGTATTTCTGTTTCTTTTTTTAACAAATATTTAAGTTACAAATATTAATTCAAACAAACTTCATCCCCATTCACAGGTAATGCCTGCCTCATATTATTAGATAAGAACAGTTTACAAGATGAAGAAGAAATTCATTATACTTTTAATACCATCTATTCACTTGTCCATGAAGAATTAACTTATATCAAATGATAATGTCAGTCAGTCAATACTTTGTGGTATACAATGATGGAACCAAAATTTCAAAACAAAATTTCCTATTTTCAAAATTTGTAAGAAATCCTGTTTTAGTAAAAAAAAAAAGCTTTTGTTTCTTCATTTCTACAACAGTTTAATAAGTCATTTTCTTGGAGTTGATAAACATAATTACAAAGACTCCCTGGGACCACACACAAAATGCAAATGAACAGTGTTTTTTTTAATGTTTATATTCTCAAAGTCACAATGAACCTGCTTCACAGATTATTAAACAGTTTTCTGTTTCACAAGTTGCAAAGCTATAAGCAAAGCTGAGATGTTTACGTGCAATAATCAAGCATAAGCTAAAATTACATAGAATTCAACCTTTTGGAAATTTGTATAGGTGTAACACCACTAATTCGAGCCCGGCCAGAAAGCACATACCAGAAAGTGGTACATATTTAACACAAAATAGTTTTTTTTGGCATCAACTGAAAGCTGAAGGACTGGTGATCATTGTAAAACACTTTTGGACTTTTAATTTTGAATATTAAAAAAACTGCACCAAATTCTAAAAAGAGGGTACATTTTGTCTGTTTGTCAGATCTGAAGTACCTGTTTTGGTACATCCGAAGTTCCGGGAACCAGTTCTTTCTTATATGCCATTTAAGATAATATGTTGATTTTTTTCAGTACTAGACACCATAAAGTGTTGCTTTGAAATGCAATGATTGCCACTTTATTTGAACTGAAAATAAAAGAGGTGTGCCTGCTTGAAACAGAGGAATTTAACATATAAAACAATGGGAAGTTAGTGGTGTACATCCTATTACAGAGAATCATCAGAAATCCAATTTTTAGAAGTTGTACCTATTCCAATGAAAATAAGTCAAATTTGATGTTAGTAATCATGTTTAGTCATCGTTTTTTGGTGAACCATCCTGATTATGGAAAATTTAAGCTCTTAAATTGGCATACTCAAGTATAATAGCCTTTTATGGTCATACAACATACATGCAGTTAAGACTTGATTCCAAGTTCTTAATTTTGAATTTTTTGTGATTGAAATCAATAAAACATGTATTCTATGACTTGTTTATGGTACAACATAGCTCTTGGTCAAAATAATCCTATGATTTTCAAGTTTTATTGTTTTTCTTATGGTTACCTTTTACAATCTAGGCAAATGGTATATACTCATATAAGAATACTAAAATCTCACTGTACATGCAATTTTGAACCAGTTTAGCAAGTTATCTAGCTGAGGGATATATAAAATGCTCTTAATAATATATGTTTCACCACAGAATTGTGGTTTATACAAAAAAAAGCCCTTTTCCAATTTAAAGAAAAAAGGGGGGACAATTTTCTCATTTATGTCTTAAAGTCATAAGAAACGAGTGACCGGTGAAAAATAATGTTCTTCCAATTCTTGAACCAATGCATACAAACATCATAAACTTAGTCTTCTGTGCTCGAATTTATCATTTTTTTCATGTAAATTTTGTTTAATTGTCATTTTTTTTTCAATAGGTCAGTGTTGTTGTGAAAATATGGCAGGTAATTAAAGTTCGTGTTTTGAAGCCGAAGTTTAACGATTGTCACCTGTTTGTCAACAATTGACGAAAAATAAACAAAAAAGCATGGAAATTGAGCATGTGTTTAACATGTAAATTCAGATAATAGTTTATTTTAAGGACATCCATGCGCATTGTGGTCACCGGATTTTTACGAGATGGGTCACACTGAGGTCACCTTGCATACGGAAAATATGTCGGGGGAATTGCTTGCTGGAAGGAAGCTATTCAAATAAAGTAAACTTCTTCTAAATATGAATAAATTAAAGAATTTTCTTCAGAAAAAAGTATATGTACATAAGTTTTATAATGAAAACTATCCATTGAGTTATAAAACTCATATGCATTATTTTTTTTGATTTGAGGTTTCTTATGACTTTTGGACTATTATATATTTATTTT
Organism: Mytilus edulis; assembly: GCA_019925275.1. Classification (NCBI taxonomy): domain Eukaryota; kingdom Metazoa; phylum Mollusca; class Bivalvia; order Mytilida; family Mytilidae; genus Mytilus; species Mytilus edulis. The sequence goes on from CM034355.1 coordinate 61,912,828, forward strand.
ATGAAGAACTTCTGATAACTAGATGTTTCAAAGCGACACGAATGGCCCCGTCCCAAAGAGTTGAAAAATCTGCAATTTCAATATAAACACATGTGGACACAACATCAGCTCAAAATCTGGAGGCATATAGAAAAAAAATCTGTATAACTGTGATTTTCAATAATTTATCAAAGTCCAAAGCCCGTAATTTCAGCAAAAATTAGCGGTGCAGAACTAAACTTTAACTTGACCTGTAGCTCATCATGATTAACTCACATACCAAAAAATCAGTCCAATATCTGAAGGCGTTTAGAAAAAAGTCTGTATTACTGTGAATTTCAACAATTTCTCTAAGTCTAAAGCCCGTAATTTCAGCATAAATCAGTTGAGCGGAACAAACTTCAACTTGATTTGTAACTCATCATGGTTAACTCACATACCAAAAATCAGCCCAATATCTGAAGGCATTAGGAAAAAAAGTCTGTATAACTGTGATTTTCAACAATTTCTCAAAGTCCAAAGCCCATAATTTCGTCAAAAATTAGTGGAGCAGAACGAAACTTAATCTTGATCTGTAACTCATCACGGTTAACTCACATATTAAAAATCAGCCCAATATCTGAAGGCGTTTAGAAAAAAACTCTGTATAATGGTTTGTTGAGGAATGACCGAATTTCGGAATTAGGGAATTTCAGAATTAGGGAATTACGGAATTTCGGAATTACGGATTTCGGACAAGGGTAAAACTATATGGCACTGACAACTCTGTTGCGGGGCCATAAAAATATGACATTGGTAAGCACATAGCTTTCCTAATAGAAATTAATAAATAAAACAAGAGGCTCTCAAGAGCCTGAATCGCTCACCTGAATTTTTTTGGTTTAATCTCTCATCAATGATTATTTTGGCTTTTCAATTTATTTAAATGTTTTTTGAATCGTCCTATTTTCTTCAAAAGCAAAAAAAAATCATTTTCTCCTATGTTCTATTTTAGCCATAGGAGCTATGTTTCTTGACATACAAGGAAATGAAATATAAAATTTATACTAGATACTCTGAAACTCTGAAACTCATTTAGCCTAAGTTTGGCTGAAATTGATACAGCAGTTTCAAAGGAGAAGATTTTTAAAAGTAAGTCAACATGATGAACAAATTGTGAAAAAAGTCTTTAAAGGGCAATAACTCCTTAAGAGGTCAATTGACAATTTTGGTCAATTTGACTTATTTATAGATCTTACTTTGCTTAACATTTTTGCTATTAACAGTTTATCTGTATCTATAATAATATTCAAGATAATGACCAAAAACTGCAAAATTTCCTTAAAATTACCAATTAAGTGGCAGCAACCAACAATGGGTTGTTTGATTCATCTGAAAAGTTCAGGGCTGATAGATATTGACCTAATGAACATTTTTACCCCTTGTCAGATTTGCTCTAAATGCTTTCATTTTTGAGATATATAAGCCAAAAACTGCATTTGACCCTATGTTCTATTTTAAGTAACGGCGGCCATGTTTTTTGATGGATCAAAAATCGAAGCACACACTTTGTGCAGGATAATCTAAGGAACAATCATGCTAAGTTTCATCCAAATCCATTCAGTAGTTTCAGAAGAGAAGATTTTTTAAAGTTAGCAAATATGATGAACAAATTGTGAAAAATTGTCATTTAAGGACAATAACCCCTTAAGGGGTCAGTTGACAATTTTGGTCATATTATCTTATTTGTAGATCTTACTTTGCTGATCATTTTTGCTGTTTACAGTTTATCTTTATCTATAATAATATTCAAGATAATGACCAAAAACTGCAAAATTTCCTTGAAATTACAATTAAGTGGCAGCAACCCAACAATGGTTTGTTTGATTAATCTGAAAATTTCAGGGCTTATAGATCTTGACCTAATGAACATTTTTACCCCTTGTCAGATTTGCTCTAAATGCTTTCGTTTTTGAGATATAAGCCAAAAACTGCATTTGACCCCTATGTTCTATTTTAAGTAACGGCGGCCATGTTTTTTGACGGATCAAAAATCTAAGCACACACTTTGTGCAGGATAATCTAAGGAACAATCATGCTAAGTTTCATCCAAATCCATTCAGTAGTTTCAGAGGAGAAGATTTTTAAAAGTTAGCAAATATGATGAACAAATTGTGAAAAATTGTCATTTAAGGACAATAACCCCTTTAGGGGTCAATTGACAATTTTGGTCATATTAACTTATTTGTAGATCTTACTTTGCTGATCATTTTTGCTGTCTACAGTTTATCTTTATCTATAATAATATTCAAGATAATGACCAAAAACTGCAAAATTTCCTTAAAATTACCAATTAAGTGGCAGCAACCCAACAATGGTTTGTTTGATTCATCTGAAAATTTCAGGGCTGATAGATCTTGAGCTAATGAATATTATTACCCCGTCAGATTTGCTCTAAATGCTTTCGTTTTTGAGATATAAGCCAAAAACTGCATTTGACCCCTATGTTCTATTTTAAGTAACGGCGGCCATGTTTTTTGACGGATCAAAAATCGAAGCACACAATTTGTGCAGGATACTCTAAGGAACAATCATGCTAAGTTTCATCCAAATCCATTCAGTAGTTTCAGAGGAGAAGATGTTTGAAAAATTGTTAACGACGACAGACGACGATGAGGGACGCCAAGTGATGAGAAAACAATGATATTGAGATTGAAAAAAGTAGATTTGCCATTGGTAATATCCATATGCAGTTTTCTTTGAATAACCCACATGCTACTACCAGTCCAATTTGAGCTTAAAATTAGTAAAATAGTATTTGGACCAAAACTTTATGTGTTTTTTATTGCTTGAAATAGATCATTGAATGAAATAAAGTAATGCCCAAGTAAATATCGCAAGTTTGGTTCTGTTATAGGTGTAACACCACTAATTGGTGGTGTACTTCCTATAGGAAATATTTAGCTCTTTATATTAAACATAAAATATATAGGAAATAAGAGAATGATTTGTCTTAATATTCCAAAAGGTTAATTTCTATTAGTAATTGCTAAATGTTATAAGTAGCATTGTACTTTTTCTGGTCTCCCGTTAGGGTCGATCCAACTTACACTAACAAGTGTATTCTCCTGATAAAGACTCTGTTTGTACAATTATCATGTTAGTGCTAAAGCTTGGAAAGGCAAAATATAAATGCAGTGGAAATGTTAAGCAGCAATTGTCTACTATTTCTAAAAAAACTGACCAAACTACTGTAAATTCAGATATTGATGGTGTTATTTTAACTTAAAATTAAAATTTGAAACAACATTCCAGTTTTAACGTATATATTATCCTTTGGCCTCCACATTTAAGAAATACAGAAATAAATTTTCTATTAAGGTAAGTAATTTAAAACTCTGAATTTACTTATAATTTGTAAGTGCAATTAAGCTAAAAAGAAAGATAAAGACAAAAAGCCACCACCATTAATGTAAGCATGTTATATATGTTAATTGAAAAATAATATACATCTAAGCATTTTTGTAAGCAGGAAGGCATGCATGTGTTTATATACTTACCATTTCAAATAAACTGGTCCGCCATTCCATCTAAAGCCTTGCACCGAAGTCCAGTTTACATTTCAAACTGCTTATCACCACAATGAGATAAAAGAAGTATTCAAACAAAGTTGTGTATAAATAAAATCCGAAAGTGTTTTTTTCTTTCTTAAATTAAAGAAGGATTCAATTTACAAAACAATTTCAACATTATTTATCAATTACTTAATATTCATCTACTTAAATTATTACCAATATTGAATATGAATATTTCATGTTGTCAATTTCTGTCTCTGTTAGTTTTAAAACATCTCCATTAACTTCAGGAACTACAGGGATTCTGTTGTCCATATCTACAGATGATAGGCAAATAAATGGAAATCTGTATTTTCCTTTATCTATTGATACACAACAACTTTTAATGTATATGTCCAGCAGTGGCTTTTCCTTCAAATAATCACAGAGCTTTATGGCTGATTTCTCCTGCTTCTTTAATCAATCTCTGCTTACTGGTTGGTGACAATGTAAGAGGGTCTGGATGGGGGGGTCTGTTATTCTGTAAACATTTAATTTTCACCCCCTTTTTCTCTAATCTTTAAAAAATTAACCCCTTTTTTCTCTAATCTTCCAAAAATTAACCCTTTTATTCTCTAATCTTCTATTTTTTGGCCCATTATTCTCTATTCTTCATTTTTTAAGGGCATTATTCTTTAGTCATTTAAAGACCAATCCTTCTATTCAGATCTACCAATAATATCTTATTTATATTTTATTTTTATTTTAGGCTAGGTAAAAGCTTTAAAATAAGCAAATAAAAAAATGGGGTCACCGACCTCGTTTTCGATTTAAAACGCCATCTTTTTCACACAATTTGGAAATTAGGACTTCTAGTCAATAGCAGTGTAATATTTTTTTTAAAGTCCGTATCCAATAAAAACTTGTCGGTTTTGTTAACCTAATTGTTAATACAAACTATTTTACTAATATCACCATTTTCTGAGTGGAAAATAATTACGATAAGTTGCTATAATAGTTTTCCCGCCTTTTTTTTATTGTGAAATACCTATAAAAATCAAGTTTTAAAAAAATTGACCAAAAATATCTCCACGAGTCTTTGATAGAATATGCGTTGTTTATATCTTAACAAAATAAGGAAATAAAAAGATGGGGTCACCGTAATGGAAAAAGAGATATTTCTAAAAAGGGGTAAACAAATTGAATTGGCGGGAACACATTGCGCCAATTCTAAAAACAACGTCGAAAGACGTTCGGCCGGTTTAGGCTATATTCTTGCAAATTAGGGACAACCCAGTTCTTGTCAATTGCTGTTTTGTTGTTTGCTTGTTTTAATTTACGATAAATTCACATTAATCTACACATGATAGTACTTAGTTTTCAGTCGGTATCAAAGACACGTAATATAAATGCGGTGGTTGGAAAACAATGCGTTGTACAAATGTACAGACGAATGCTTCTATGAACATTTCATTTCAGGTTATTCATAGTGATTATGTGTTGAACAGAAATTCTTTTTAAAATAGTGAAGACATTTTTATATAATATCATTGTTCAATCAAAGTATATCTGAAAGACAAGACAGAACTTTGCTTCCGGTATCATGAATTTTAATTTCGTGTAAGAATGTTGTTCTTTTTTATTTTGATGATAATTGCTTAAGATCATTAGAAATCTAAGACTCCGATTCCACTAACAATAAAGACCGATCATTTCTGAGATCGACGATCTTTAGTATTGCAAAAATAAGAAAGATCGATCTTCAATCGGACGTAAACATTCCATCTCTAGATGTAGTTTTAAAAGACCGATTTTTTTTATGAACCAATTGTTCTTCAAGTGAAAACGCTTTAGATACATCGCGATCGACTTTTCAATCAATCAATCGATATAACATTCCAAGTGTTTTATGAAGATCTGAAAATAAATCTGCGCATGGTCAGTTTAAAAATGTTCTTAAAAAAACTGATTTCAGTGTTTATTCTCAAATGATTTGACAGATCGTGCCATGGAGATAACACAAACCAAATAAATATATTCGACGTTTTTGCGTCATTCTTCTCAAAATATATTAATTAAAAAAGAAGATGTGGTATGATTGCAAATAACACAACTCTCCACAAATGACCAATTGACACAGGAAATAATTAACTATGGGTCACCGTACGGCCTACAGCAATGAGCAAATCCCATACTGCATACACAAATATAAAAGGTCCCAAAAGGACAAATGTAACACAATTCAAACTAGAAAATAACAAAAACAAATTAAATGAAAAACAAACATGTAACTTTTTTTTTATAAACAACAACCTCTTAATTACAGACTCCTGAGTTGAGACAGGGTCCGTTTCAGCGCTCGACTGATACCGTTACTTATTCGTTCCTTATTTGCTTATACGTTGAAATACATTGCATCTATTACGAAACAAATCTTTTCCGTTGTTTTCTTGTCTCTGGTGTTAGCTATGGGTTCATAAAAGCGAAGCATACCTATTAGCGCGTATTATCCAGTTTAAGCGCCAGACCGATGACCTGCTACTTATTCGCTTACAATGTGTTTGTTATAGGTCGCACTTTTTTAGACATTTTTTTTTCATTTTTTTTTGTTCTTGCCTCTGATGCTATATATTGGTTCTAAGAGGTAAAATAACCCTATACTAAGGCGTAAATACTCGTTTCAGTGCTCGACTGATGCCCTGTTACTTATTCGTTCCATATTCGCTTACTATACGTGTGTTATTCGGTGCACCTTTTAAAAAAAATCTTTTCAATTGTATTCATTATTTTATTTTTTTCCTGTAAATTACTTATCTTCAAACGAAATGACCGTTATAAGTATTTTTTCTGCCAATTCTTTGTTTTTAATTACTTATAACATGTTAATAAAAAAATAGAATTAATAAATGCAGAAGCATATAATTATCTAATGATTTCCTTATTCAATTTTCTACGATTTTTTGTAATCGAAATGGTTAGACCGATTATTTAGATCTGCAATAAAATTGAGAATTGAAATGGGGAATGTATAAAGAGACAACAACCCGACTATAGAAAAAACAACAGCAGAAGGTCACCAACAGGTCTTCAATGTAACGAGAAATTCCCGCACCCGGAGTCGTCCTTCAGAATGTATACTAAATGTAAACGCACAAGTTCTTTTAAGATCGAAAATGCGAGATGCTTTTCAGAGATCGATTTAATTTCAATTCTGTGCAAGTGTTAACGGGGTCTAATTAACATCATTTCTGTTTTGATCATTCATCCTTCGGCATCTAAGAATATCGAAATATTCCGTAATGTTGCTAGAAACTCAGTCTAAGTATAATCATACAGCTGTCATACCGTGAGTTTGAATTAAACCTAGTCCGACCTCTTGTCTCAATTTTTTTTTTAATTGATTTTTTTCCATATGCATTCCGACAATTTTTTAACACAGACACGATTATTTTGTTTTATACAAAACTTACGCAGCTTATACATAAATATCAAATTTGGTAAATCAGAACAAACTCGGAATAGTCATAAAAAAAAATATACAATGTTAGAAGGCATCGCTTATATGTTAAAATCTCTAGATGTACTTTGTTTTACATGTATGCAACGTACGGTTACTGTTTTGCTGGTGTTTATGTGTTGATGTAAAAATGTAAGTGCCGTACACATTCAAAATATGTCAGTGCAATTTGCCATATCCATATATAGGTACGTAAAGTATGGATATAATTAAGAACCTACGAAAGTCGATACATGTAGAATATTCATGAAAAAAAGTATTACATTATAATTTGATTGGCTCATCTTGTTGTCGAGTATCCAGATTCTGTTTCGATTCTTTACAGTCATTTTTGTGTTTTTTGTTGTTGTTAGATTGCTGTATAGTTGACTCTCTTTTCATTTTTCATATTTTATCCAATTCTGGAACATGTCATATATATAAAAACAATTTTCATTTTCTTCTCGGCAAATTCACCTATCAAAGCGATTGTTACTCTCTCCATCGGCTCAAAGAGGAATAACTCTTATAACTTGAACGTTTCCAGTTCGCGGAAAACCCGACGTCATAAATCGCTGACGGCATAGTACTGTTGCGCTTGTATATGCGCATAAACAATAGAGGGATTTGTCTTTAACCACATCCAAACCCTCATGTAACACCTACTTTGTTCAATCTAGTAATAAGCTATGAAACAAAACAAAATGTGCATCTTTCATTGAAATCATATATAAGTGCTAAAAGTAATAAATTAAACACACACATTTTGAACGAACTATTATCAAACCGTCTATGAATAAAAAAATTATTATCTATATTAATGATTTTTTCAATTTATATTTCTAAAATTTTAATGATTAACGTGTGCATAGAAATACCTTTGGGGCCAATGTATAAATAGTTCTGTACTCCATTGTTGCTAATTATTTCTGTAAATTGCTTTTACTTGTTATCAATTGTTACATTTGAAACTAAGAATTCAGACTTTTTCAGTTGGGTGTAATACAGTAAATATAAAATTTATCTATAAATTTTTCAAAATGAAAAATTAACATCTAGTATCTAATTTTTTTTTTTTTATGAATACCATATCTTCTGCTTGTCCCTATTTACTATCGCTGTCATCATTCTTTGGAATGCACTCTCAGCATCTTGCAAACATAAGAATGCTGTATACTCTTGCCAATGATCTGCTTTTTTTTCCCTTGTAGAAAAAAAAATGGTGTCCTAAATTAATCAGAAGTTAAAACATGTACATGATTATATTGATAATTGATTACAATATTGAGCATTGTTAATTTAAATCTATGAATTATATACATGTACTAGTATTCTAAAAAATTCAAGAAACACAAATTGTGTCTTATTGAATTCAATAAAGTAATCTCCCCTTGGTGATGAAAAATCAATAATTTAATACAGCACTTTTAAGAAGATTGGAATTTTTAGTACAAGTTTTTATTACGTCAATATGAATGATTTCCCTTATTTATTACGTCAATTTGGATTATCTCCCATATACCATTGACCTAATAATTTTTTTTTAAAATGAGTTGCTTTTTAGTCCTTATATTTTTAATTTTTCACAGATTTAGATTTAATATCTAAAATATAAGTCAACAGGGCATAAATATTATGAGAAAGTCAACAGGGCATAAATATTATGAGAAAGTCAACAGGGCATAAATATTATGAGAAAGTCAACAGGGCATAAATATTATGAGAAAGTCAACAAGGCATAAATATTATGCAGGCAGTTGTATATTGTAAATGTAATCTTGACATAATATTTAAGGTACAACATTAAAATTTCTTATGTTGACAAAACATTATTAAAGACAAATCCTGTAAATGTTAAATGTTTTAAGTGCATAAGCTATCCACTAGGTTAAGTGTCAAAATACCTGGTTCTGGCTGTTTTTTTGTCATTTGTTCTGATGTTTTTAACAAATGAGTCCAATACACTTTCTTGAAATAGTTCCCTACAAGAGGGGGTTTTTGGCCTGCTGTATGCATGTTCTTCTGTTTTACCAGTAAAATACAATCAAAGTAAAGTTTATATAATATGTTATCAAGAATTGTTTTTTTTTTATTTAATAGACTTAAGAGCTATTTTCCTGATGCATGTAGTTCAAAGATTTGGCTCCTTTTTTGATAACTATTTCCTTGAGTATTATAAATAAATTTACAATTTCAATCAAAAGATAGTTGGGGCTAAAGCTTATATAATGCCATATATAGGAAGCTTGAGCAAAAGTTTATACCAACAAATTAGCAAGCACACAAACAAACCAAACCTTTAAACTACATACTTTAGGAAAATAGCTCTAATACAAAATGTAATGGTTATGGTGCTATTTGTCTTTATTGAATATTTAAATTATCAACATCCCCCTTTTAAACAATTCATGCTAGATGAGATAATCTAATTTCAATTTTTGAACTATACATTATAAACTCATAAGATTGGCAGTATCAAATGGAATAGGTAACTTACTCATATGCACTGATACTTGAGGATTGTCACACTTCAAAATAACAATCAACAAAGAAAAAAAATCAGATTTTTTTTTTTTAAATAAGGCTTCCTTGAAATTACAAGAAGAGACAAAAAAAATATAGAATGTTAAGCATATGTTTAACTTTCAATCAGTAAGTAAAGCATATCAACACATTTATAGTTGTATGTTAAGCATATTTAAGATACATTAAATAGGACATCCATTTTTTAGTAATTAAGGCCAAATCATTATTGAAGTAAATTAGATTTCATAAATGATATAAATAATTTGCAGTGAACATGATTCTACATGTAGAAATTGCATTAATTTTGTTTTAAAAAATCAAACAGTAACAAGATATAATTTTATAAATATATCTAATTTTATATAAGCATACAAGATCATTATCAGTGAAATGCATCTTTTTTTTATCAAAACTTCATGAAAATTTTCTTGTGAATTTATGGAACTTACTCGCTTAACCCTACAGTCTTTCTATCCTTGGCATTTCCATGATGTACAATACTTGCATTTAAACTGAAATATACATATTTTCTGCAATTTTCAAGACTTTTTTAACCATTTCCTTATTTTCATAGTGTACTCTCCCCTAGACAGTCCAGTACCTAGTAAAATTGCTGGTTGCTCCTTTTCTATAGATTTCTCATTAGCATGAGTTTGAATCCTGGCGAAATTTATCTTTTTTTTAAATGTTAAACATAATTTTTTAAATTTAACAGTTTGAATACCCTGGTTGTATCTGTAATATATTTTTGTGTAAATTAACCAAATATTTTGTATATGTACTTTTTACACTCCTTTCTTTATAGGAATGCTAAACTTTTTAATTTTTGTTATTAATTAAGACAAAAAAATCTACAAAAAAAATTAACTGACTAAATATCAAAGTATGATCTTCATTGTTACCACGGACTGGTTCTTCATCTGTTAATGATGTTGATGTGGATCTGAAAAAAAATAAAGCCTAATGTTTAATTCAAGCTGCATATAAATAGCCTATCGATATAAAATGGCTATTTTGTCAAAACCAGCAATATAGTTTATATTTTGAAAGCAAGGATTAGCAAATATTAGGATTTTTCTAACTTTAAAGGCTGTCCAAGTAAATATCAGGTAAATCCTATAATATGGGTGGCACAACATAATTTTTTTCCAACTGAATATTGGTTCCAAGGCAATGTTTATATCATACAAAGGGATATATGTCGAAGATATTTTTGATGGCTCAGAAAATGATTATAAAGTTCACTAACAATGCAACAAAATTTTGTACCAAAAATGAAGTTATCTCCCCTTTTCAATGAATTTTCAGTGCTTTCTATGTATTTTTTCTCTCTTTATTTGTTGCAGTTAATAAAAAAGCAAAATTTAACTTTGAGAAAGAATAAATTTGTGATATGAAATAGATGATAACAAATTGATAACAAAATATCTGCCTGGTTTTTCCATGGACATCCTCTTTAAAAATAAAAATTCTTAGTTTGAAGACTTTGAAGAAATAAATAATAATGTTTCCTATGACATATATTAGGTATACTATATCGTAGGTAGAACAGGTTCTCAACTAAAATTTCAAATTCTCATGTACAGTTTTTTTCATACATTCCATGAAATAACTAGGAAATAGCATATTTTAATGAAAAGATGCTGATTTTGAATAATTTGTCAAAGTATTTCTCAATTTTTTAATTGCTTTCATATTTTGTATAAGGTAGCATCTTTTTCAATAGTAAGTATGCTGTCTGTTTGATTTATATCCTTCCAGCATTAAAATTTGATGTAGATGCTGTTGTTAAAATAATAATGTACTTTTACTGGGATGCTAGATTTGCATATTTTTTTAAAAATATTTTTCATTTTTTTTGGATGTTGGATGCTAGATTTCCTATATATTGGAATCTTGGCATCCCATTATTTTGGGATGCGGGCATCCCGTGATATTGGGATGCTGGCATCCTGTATTATTGGGATGCTGGTATCCAAACTGTAAGAGTGCAGACATCGCATAATATCCAAATGCAGTAATCCTACAAGTTCTGTTTGATACTGTTGGCCAAATTTCTATGCATGTACTCCATTGCAGGCTAATGCATAATTTTGTGCAAAAAACAAAACAACAACAAAAATCTGTTTGTTGTTTTCCTCCCAACACTTTATTTCATGACATCAGGGATATTATAACGTTACGTTACATGTGAATAAACTCATCATTGATACCAGGACTAAATTTAGTAAGTGCTGACTACTGGGTTTGTGATACCCTCAGGGAAATAAATCTCCACCAGCAGTGGCATCGACCCAGTGGTTGTAAATAAACTCATCATAGATACCAGGACTAAATTTAGTATTTACGCCAGACTTGCCTTTCGTCTACAAAAGACTCATCAGTGATGCTAGAATCCAAAAAAGTTAAAAAGGCCAAATAAAGTATGAAGTTGAAGAGCATTGAGGACCAAAATCCCTTAAAGTTTTGCCAAATACAGGTAAGGTAATCTATGCCTGAGGTAGAAAAACCTTAATATTTCAAACAATTTAAAAATTTGTAAACAGTAAATTTATAAATATAACCATATCAATGACAATTCATGCCAGCACAAAAAGTGCTGACTACTGGGTTTGTGATACTGCCTTGGGGAAATAAATCTCCACCAGCAGTGGCATCGACCCAGTGGTTGTAAATAAACTCATCTTAGATACCAGGACTAAATTTAGTATATACGCCAGACGCCCGTTTAATCTACAAAAGACTCATCAGTGACGCTCGAATCCAAAACAGTTAAAAAGGTCAAATAAAGTACGAAGTTGAAGAGCATTGAGGACCAAAATTCCTTAAAGTTTTGCCAAATACAGCTAAGGTAATCTATGCCTGAGGTAGAAAAGCCTTAGTATTTCAAACAATTTAAAAATTTGTAAACAGAAAATTTATAAATATAACCATATTAATAATAATTCATGCCAGCACAAAAAGTGCTGACTACTGGGTTTGTGATACCCTGGGGAAATAAATCTCCACCAGCAGTAGCATTGACCCAGTGGTTGTAAATAAACTCATCATAGATACCAGGACTAAATTTAGTATATACGCAAGATGTGCGTTTTGACTACAAAAGACTCATCAGTGACGCTCGAATCCATAAAAGTTTAAATGGCCAAATAAAGTACGAAGTTGAAGAGCATTGAGGACCAAAATTCCTAAAAGTTTTGCCAAATACCATTTACCATCAGGCGTAGAGATTCATGCAGAGACTGTTACCATGATAAGAAATCAATTCCTAAGAATCACTTATACCGATATAAATATTTTTTTGTAAATGTTGTTGGATTCGAGGTGTTTCATGATGTTGCTTGCAATTATGTGTTTTAATAATTTGCATGAAATACGTTTGAGAAATCGGGCGATAGTTTCCAGGATGATGTTTGTCTCCTTTTTTGAAAACAGGTGTTACATTTGCGTGGTTCCAATCGTGAGGTACTTTTCCTGTTTGCATAGATTTTGTAAAAATTAAAGTAAGTATGTCTGTGCATGTGTTGATGTTTTCTTTAAGCATTATTCCTGTAATGTTATCAGATCCTGTAGTCCAAATAATTATGACGTCTTGAAAGGCTATTATATTTTTTTTCTTTGACGCCTTACTTCGACGATGTAAGGCGTCAAAGAAAAAAATTATAATAGCCTTTCAAGACGTCATAATTATTTGGACTACATGCAGATCCTGTTGCCTTTTTAGGGTTGATATTTTTCAATTAATTTATAGATGCCTTCTCTGTTGATGTTTATGTCGTCCATTATTGGATGTGTTGATGGACCTTTGTCAGGGATAACTGTATTGGTCTCCGATGTAAAAGCTGATTTAAATCCAAGGTATCTCAAAACTTCTTCTAAATTTAAACCCATCCAAGGCAAGTGGACCAGACGAACTTAAGCCACGTGTCCTTAGGGAGTTAGCACATGAAATTTCACCAATACTATGCCTTATATATCAAAAATCATTAGACACTGGCGAAGTCCCTACTGACTGGCGTACTGCACATGTTTCACCCATCTACAAGAAAGGTTCCAAATATAATCCAGAGAATTATAGACCTATTTCTTTGACATGTATATGTTGTAAACTTATGGAACATATTGTAGTTAGCGCAATCATGACACACGCAGACAAACATAACATTCTGTATCCCCTACAACACGGCTTTCGAAAAAACAGATCTTGTGAAACTCAACTTTTTGAATTTGTAGATGATGTCACTAAAAATATGGAAAACTCAAAACAAACAGATGTACTTATAATGGATTTCTCCAAAGCTTTTGATAAAGTCAGTCATAACTTGTTAACACACAAATTAAACTACTATGGGATACAGGGGAAAACAAATGCATGGATACAGGGCTTCTTATCATGTCGTACCCAAGCAGTTATCCTAGAGGGTGAGACTTCAGGCTATGTCCCTGTAAAGTCCGGAGTGCCTCAAGGATCTGTTTTGGGCCCAAGTCTGTTTTTATTTTACATAAACGACATACCAGTTGGGCTAAATTCCACCATACGCCTATTTGCAGACGACACCATTGCATATCTGGTAATAAAATCAAACAGTGATTGCGAAACCCTTCAAAAAGACCTCAACACACTAGGCATTTGGGAAAATACATGGAAAATGGCTTTCCATCCTGACAAGTGTAATGTCATGTCCATCAGCCGAAATAAAAATCCATTCGTATATAATTACACTTTACATGGCCACATTCTTGAACATGTTGATAAGGCAAAATACCTAGGTGTGACAATTCAATCAGACTTAAAATGGCACAGTCATATTAACAACATCTGTAATAAAGCCAACAGCACACTAGGTTTTCTTCGAAGGAATCTTAACATCAGTTCCACCTCAGTAAAGGAACAGGCATATAAATCTTTAGTCAGACCATCACTAGAATATGCCTGTTCAGTTTGGGACCCTTACTTTACTGAGGATATTAACAAGATAGAAAAAGTACAAAGAAGGGCTGCTAGATATGTCACTAACCGACACAGAAACACTTCAAGCGTTAGTGACATGCTAGATCATTTGAAATGAAGAGACCTGGCACAGAGAAGAACTGATGCACGCCTGGTCATGTTCTATAAAATTTCATATCACCTCATTGCTATCACAAAAACAGACAGATTAATTCAACCGCTCAGACAGTCCAGGAACATGCACACACTCTCATACCAAATTCCATCCTGCCGAACACAAATAAGACAACAATCATTTTTCCCACGCACAATTAAAATCTGGAACAGCCTTCCCCTGAGTATTGTGATGAGCGACTCTATAGAGTCGTTCAAAGTAGCCGTCTCAAACTACACCTACAGCCCATAAATTCATCATGTGTAAATAGTTTTATCTTAATATTTAAAAATAATAAATTAAAAATATGCACTATCACTATGTAAAAAATTTTTGTTTTTGTTTTTTTGTTTACTATCACAAATTTGTTATATTTCACTGTATATATAAGCAAAAGCAATGCGCAGTACAAGTGACGTAAACTTCAACGTGTTGAAGGCGGTCATTACATAGTAGAAGCATAGTAGAAGTAGAAGTAGAAATTGTTCATTTTTTTCAAGGGATCTGTGACAGTGACTCATTCTGTGCAAGAAGTAACACGTCTGATTTAGAGGATTTCTTTCGTTTAAGCACATGACAGCTGTTTCAGAGGTTATACGTCGGTTGGACTTCTTCTGGTCTTACCTTTTTAGCATGCTAACATTTCATTTTGTTTCAAATTGTTGTCTTATCGGTCAATGTTTACAAACTGATGACAACATTCCATAGAGGATGTGTATTCGAAAGTTGACTTTGCGCATGTGCGTACTCTGATTTTTATTTAATATACAAGTGTGGACACAGATGAGTGTGGATAGTATGTTTGGATGTTTGACAGTGTCTTATTCCAGAGACATATAATATAATTATACATGTATTATATGTCTCTGCTTTTACCAAAAGGAGTTCTATGTTTTTCCTATATGGTTTTATCAGAGACATATAATTGTATTACATTATGTCTCTGGTGTTATTTAAAACTGTGTTGCACGATGACAACCAATCTGACCATTACTGTAGGGGTGTTATTTATTTTATATTTTTTTTATGTTCAACACGGGCATGGAGGAGACAGTAATTACATTAGTTAACAAATGATTATGACAGAATATGTTCTACATCTTTGATTTTGAATACATTTTGTAGAAAGGAGAGCAACACAGAATAGGTTAATTTTTTCACGTGTTTTTTTTCTAAACTGGGAGATGATATCTAAATTTGAGAACATGGTATATTAAAGGAGCCTATAATTCAGTGGTTGTCGTCGTTTATTGATGTGTTTCATATTAGTTTTTTGTTTATTTTTTAACATAAATAAGGCCACTAGTTTTCTCTTTTGAGTTGTTAAGCACTATTGATTGAGTTTAAAAACCGAAAACCTTGAAAACGAAAATGTCAGATATAAAGTGGAAAAAAGACGTCTTTACAAATGTACGATGTAAGATGGAATAACAATGACTTTCACACTTATGATACCTTGAGGTTACAAAAAGCACTAATGGGTCTACGGCGTGCACAAAGTTGATGGCAACTGTTTAATGCGCTATTCAAAGTAGCTTTATACAACCGTGGTAAACATATTTTCTAAATGGAAAGTTTTTTTAAAGATGAAATGATTAAAGCTAGCCATTTAAAAAACCCAAATAATTAAAAAGGTTATCAAAATTAAATCTATAAAGTATGAAACGAACATGGAAAGGTTACACTCCATTATTTCGACAGCCCATTAGTCCAACAGCCAATTGGTCCGACAACCCATTAGTCCGACAACTCAATAGTCCGACAACCCACAAGTTGCTCCAATAGCCCAATACTTCGACACTTATCAAGTCAAATATTAGGGTATGAGGTTAAAATAAAACTTGTCTGTCTGTATTATTACGTTTAGATATGTAATAATATATTTTAAGAAATAACTCCGTATATATATAACATAAGGCTGAGGTAGTTCGAATACTTTCTATACACTCAATTCGAAATCTGTATATTGAACAGAAAATATTATTTCACTTTCCAAATTAAAGGGTATATAAACAGCACAAATACTTCGTTGTTGAGTTGTGAATCTGAAAAAAGCCTTACACCGTATAGCTGACTTATATAATCCTTGAAAAATCATTGTATTGTAAATCCTGCGAAAAATGTAACCAAAATTTTCATCTTGGCTGTCATGTGAAAAGTGTTCGGTAAACAGGAATTTGTTGAGTAATGAATCTGAAAACGTATCACACGATAAAGCCGACTTTAATGAACCTTTCAGAAATCCTTGTAATGTCGTTCATGAAAAAGATGCAACGGAAATATCCATGTACTACATAATTCAAAAGAACTAATAATATAATCATCACTGTTTGTTTCCACTATAATAGTAAAATTTGCTTATGTTTACATCAAAGATTTATCATATTTATCTAACTTTTCAAAGTGTAGTGCAGGAAAGAGGGGGAAAGCGCAGACTAAGGCAGTTGCCTCCCCTTTCCCGTTGAAGGGTTAATGTGTTGTTGTTCTCTGTTGTTTTACAATTCTGTCTTCTCTATTTAACTACGATAATTGGGGACTATTGTTTGTGTTCTGTCGAGGCTCCTGGTGAATAAAACAAAGATGTCAATATATGTTTATTTCGAGTCCAACCATACGAGTAAATTAATCAAATACATAAATATAAAACAAAAGAGTTTGGTTCTTAAAATGAACTTAAATAGCAATTATCAAAATACTTTATATATCAATTAATTAAAATAGTTTATAATGATATTTATGGTAACTTAAATAAAGAGAGATTTCTGTTATAAACTGCTACATTAAAACGCTAAAATTACTATTCATTTTCCATTTAACAAAAATTATAAGTTTACGAACCTGGTGAAAAAAACAAAGATGTCAATATATGTTTATTTCGAGTCCAACCATACGAGTAAATTAATGTTTGATTCCTTAGGGTTTCCTATTTTAAACCCTAAGAACACGTGCTGGTTGGACTTGTTTTAATCACCAATCAAAATGACTTTTAGAATGCTTATTTTTATAAGGACAGTTTCTATTGGTTAGATCTCTTTTAGCTAATTCACAATTTTTGCATAATTTGGGGTTACTATTTTTAATCACTTAATACTTTGTTTTTACGACCATTAGGGGAATCTGATTATTTTGGTTAGATTGAATTCTAGGTGAACAATAGAAAAGAATTAGATACATTTGCTGAAGGAAATACTTCTCAGAGTTTAAGCTGTCAAACCTTATTTATGTCGCTAAGTGTCAAATAAGAAGAATTTCGCATCTAATACTTATATATTAAAAGTTACACAACATTATAGACTTTCTAATTATATCTTTTTATACAAAAAGCTTTATACAAGAATAAGGTTTTTTCTACAATTACATAGAAGATTTACTTAGTTTTATATGAAATATCAAAATTTATTTCTTTAAATATTTTACCTCATTTTACCTTCATTATAAAAGTTCTAACATGTGCTAGACTGATTATGCTAAAAGAGTTCCTCCCTCAAATTTTCATAATGTGAGCATTCGATTGAAAAATGACGCTCATCCTCAACCTTATTAGCTGTACAATACGATCTGTTTAATATCTGGCATTTTCAATTCTTAATGTAATACTAAAATAACACATGAACTTCCTTTCTTAAAATCAATGATTTTCCCCTTCTAAACTATCTTTAAATGAAAAATAAGTGTAAAATTTGCCACCAAACACATAACGTAGTAAGTGTTTACAATTAGATAATTTGTGAAAAACACAAGCAGGACAAGAATGTCACACATTGTCTTAGATTTCTTACTAGTTGTTATTGGCTATTATACTGCACTCGTTCTTTTTGAACAGTAAAAATACGTTGACTGTATATTTCTATGTCATTTTAACAGTCACCAACCAAATATCACTTTTCCTCAAGAATATTATTGAAAAAAAAGAAGTTGCCGAAATGTTCATGTCCGTCATATTTGTTTTTCGTTTTGTTGTAAACTACTTGGCGTGCAGTTTGTGTTGTTCTGTTTCAATGGCTTTTAGACGCTTCTCAAAGTTTGCCATCATGGTGAATAGTTTGGATTGGCCCGAAATCATCAGGTCAAACAATCGTTATATCCGGTGGTTATCTGGGAATATGTTGTTGGTGCTGGAGGTTGAGAGGTCAATATTTCAGGAGCTGGGGGTGGCTGCTCCTCGTCTGATGACAGAGGACTCCCTGTCAAAATCACATTTCCAGGTGTTGATTTCTGAAAATGAAACAAAAGTTTTACTGAAATGACTGTTTTAAGTGTTTATATATTTTTTTAACGGTTATACAATTCAAAATACTGTAATAATTTGACAAGGGCTGTGAGAATGTGGTGTACAGGTGTCGAAACTGGCGATAGTCCGGTGGTCTGAGACCAGTAGAATTTGTGCAGACCAGTAGATTTTGTCAGCTGGTGGTGGACCAGTAGAAATTTGTCGATAAAAATCAGTGATTGCATCGTTATCTCAGTAACAAACAAATTAACCTGCTAAATCATATTACCCAGTACTGGTGGGTATTAAGTATTCCAATTAATCAAGTTAATTTATAATATCTCGGGTGAGCGTCCTTCACAACAACACAAAATGTCGAAAATTCTGAAAGGAGATATTATATAAATTGCCAGGAAAAATATTTAAAGCGACATTCAATATAGGAAGCACAGAATTAAGTTTATGAAATCGACAAAAGGAAACGTAACTTTAACAATCTTGGGAACTAGATATAGCATCTTTTGAATCAATCCCGGCTATTGAGATGGGGAAAATTTCTGGACAGCACTTTAGACGACCCAGCTAGGCATCCTATGGTCGTCATGAAGATTGTGATGAACTCGAAGACAATGTTGACATTTTGTCTGTCCTTGATCCTTATTTTGATAAAGAAAATCATCGAGATTACCAAAACCTTTATTAAAATCGGAAATGCAAGACTCTCTTTTTCTTGTTTTACATATGAAAATAAAAGTAAACATTTATCATTAATATTATTGTTTGCAAGTGACTGTCATTATGGCTGGACTAGTAAAGTTGGGGACTGGCCAGTACACAAAAATGCCTAAATTCGAGCCCTGGTGGTGTATATACTTTTTTGTTTCGTTCTTTGACACCATCTAGACTTGCCCAAGTACATGTTAATAATGAAAGTCTTGAAACAAAATTAAATATCCTATATATGATTTAAATTTGATTTTTTTCATACTTTTATCAAGGTTTATGGACAATTTTCTGAACTTAAAAAATTTCTGAACTTAAAAAGGATATATTTATCTTATATGTATTAAAACAATTGTCCACACATTATTTGCGACTTTTTGTCAGGCTCCTTTTTCTTATATCACATTTGTAATTTTCAGTCTGTTTACTGTTAGTGATATCATGTTGGTATCAAATCGAGTTGTGGTTATCAGCTGGTTATTGGTCGTGAGTTCTCAGAACAAAATCGTTGAAGCATCTCGAATGTGCTAATCTGTGTTATTTAAATATTAAGTTAAATAATTAACCGATTTTTTTCTCAGGTTCTGCAATAATAATAAAAAAAGCTCTCATTAATTTGGACACATGTTTATTATGCTATTATGTATGACCTCATGTTACACATGTATCTGTGTCTGAGTGTTCCAATAAAAAAAATCTTGACACTTCTCCTTTGTTACAATTTATATTGTAATAAAGAAGAATGAAACCACTACCAGCATATATACATAGAGAATAATATATGGCAAAATCCGTATCATATGTCGCATCATCACGAGACATCAATATCAATCCAAGGGCCTTTAGGCCCGAGGGATGATATTGGTCGAGGGTGATACGGCATGTGATACGGATTTTGCAATGTATTATACGCTTTATCATATGTTTAGTAGAAAATACAGTAGTTTTGCATATGTGATAAATAGCCGGCTGTTTAATCCATATCGCGCACCCTTTATCGCATACCCTTTATCACACCCCTACTTTTTTTTTTATAAATAATGTCAGTTTTTTGGTTTTTTTTCCTGAAGAAAAATTTTCCTCAAAATAGGTCATATTTTTGGCACACTAAATTATGCAACTATAAAAGTACAAAACACACAAATAAATACAATAATAAACAAAATATTTTTTTAGAACAACAGCACGTAAACTGTGAAGTTCTTCGGATAAGTAATTGAGCAGTAATTATTCTTTTTTATAAAATGCCTCTGAAACAAAGCAAAAGTAGAACTGAAGGTAACCTAGTGCTATGGATCAGAAAACTGCTCAATTACTTATCCAAAGCACCTTACAATTTGCACGCTGTTGTTTTAAAAAAATATTTTGTTTATTATTGTATTTATTTGTGTGTTTTGTACTTTTTATAGTTGCATTTAGTGTGCCAAAAATATGAAAACTTGACGTTCGTGACGTCACATACAATATAGAAAACTATAATATAAAGTAGGAGTGTGATAAAGGGTAGGGGTGCGATAAAGGGTGTGCATCAAAGTTGTGTGATATGGATTAAACAGTAGGCTATTTATCACATATGCAAAACTACTGTATTTACTACTAAACATTTGATAAATGAATTTATGCTGCAATCAGATGTTCTACTAAACAGATACAGCCATACAGATAATTGCTATGCTGTACATGTATACTATACAGATATCGCTTTAAAGCTCAACCAACTGCTGGACTGAGTATTGTTTGAACCTGTGTGACCTCAGAATGTGTATTCCAGTTGCATTCCAATGAAGATGACAATTGTATGACATTGTCGATTTCAAAACTTCAATGTGTATCTTTGCGTTACAAAATCAACAATGTCAATTTCAGCATGCATGTTCAGTGAATGTCAAATCTGAAGCTAGGACAACTCGTACACTTCTGTTTCCAATTTGACAATGTTTTGTTATTTGTTTTTACTGTTGAAATCAGTTGTTATGTTAAAAAAGATAATTATTCACATTGAGAGATATAATATTGCTGACCACTCGAGATTCTTTATTGCGAACCCGTCTTCAGTGTAATGTGTGATTTTGATATTACTACGTGGGCCTCAAGGGATTTCAAATCGAAAATAAATGCTAATTTAAATATGTTTTAGGTTATATCGCTAAAAGCTCACATACACCTTGTTTCCTAGCCTCGTACAAATACAGCTGATATTTAAAGACACTAAACAGTTATTTTCTATCAATCTGAGTGTATGCATGCTCGTAAAAATATAACCCACAAAAATCAGTGGTTACATTCCGTGGATCTACGATTTCTACATTTACCTCCCAAGTAGGAGAGATTGATTATGGGGAGGAACTGAATTATTAATATAATTAAAAATAAAATAATTGAAGTTGCCATATAACAGCTGTCAAAACATATTAAGGACAAAAGAAATTATGATGTCGTTAAATCTTGACTTGAACTTCAAACATGATTATGTGATTGTAAAAGTACATATTCTGTGCCATACACAGATTTCTTTGAAGCATCTGTGTTGCTCATTGTAGAAGGTCGTACGTTGACCTCTTGTTATCACTTTTATTCATTTGATCTATGGTGGAGGGTTGTCTCATTATCAATCATACAATAACTTTTGATCTTCATACATTTATATACTTAGGCACATAAAGAGACTAGGCCGTCTTTGGAATCATAAATAACAATATTTTAAAAAATATTTTTAAGTCCTAAGTTTAATCAAGGCACAAGGATATCAACAGTCAAAGCTAGAAGAGTGAACATTAATCTTAAATTTATTCTATTTTAAATAAATGCTCCCGGCTTGCATGTCATATGAAGTTTTGGTGTAATAAGCATTGTGCATAAGTTTCAAAACATTTGGTCACGGCAAACTTAAATTAGAGAACGGAAACCAAAATTCAGTTTGAACAGTTAGTGACAACAACAAAATGTTGTAATAAGCATTTGTATAAGTTTCATAACATTTGGTTGAAGCAAACCTAAGATAGAGAAAGGAAACCAACTTTTGGACCAACTTGGGTAAAATAGTATGCCTCATCGCTACGGCCATACATGTCAAGTGACATGATATTCGCGTGTAATACACATGCAAGATCAAGAGATTAACAGATTTAATTAGCATGAATTTAAAAAAAAGTTAAAATATAAATAAAATTGAGAATGGAAATGGGGAATGTGTCAAAGAGACAACAACCCGACCGTAGAAAAAAACTACAGCAGATCACCAACAGGTCTTAAATGTAGCAAGAAACTCCACACCCGAAGGCGTCCTTCAGCTGGCCCCTAAACAAATATATACTAGTTCAGTGATAATGAACGCCATACTAATTTCCAAATTGTACACAAGAAACTAAAATTAAAACAATACAAGACTAACAAAGGCCAAAGGCTCCTGACTTGGGACAGGCCCAAATATGTGGCGGGGTTTAACATATTTGTGAGATCTCAACCCTCCCCCTATACCTCTAGCCAATGTGGAAAAGTAAACGCATAACAATAAAGTTTTTGTTTCAATTACGATTGAACTTTTTTATATTAATTTGATAGTTAAGTTATTTTAATCTGCTATATGTATTTATATCTAATAAACCTGCATATCTTTTTTAATATTAGTCAGACCGTACGTGCATGGTCCTACCATTTGAGTATTTTGAACAGTTATAACACAGTGGTCACTATTTTTTCTCCATTCAGTTGATTGACATTTTGTCACCTTTGGCTTTCTATACGACAAGGATTTTGCTCATTGTTAAAGTTTTTAGTTTGCCCCATTTTTAAGTTCAAGCATAATTGATAATATGTAGACAGTTTCGCCGCACACATCATTTTTACAGTTCATCTGTTCTTTTATTACTCAGTAAAGAGGGAGGGTAGGAGGGGTCCTGATCCGAAACCCCGGGCTTAAAAACACGAAATCCTGAGGTCCCGACTAAATAAATTTTAATCCCTAAATCCTGAAATTCGAAAAAAGAAAATCCAGATCCCAAAAGAGTCAACCCCGAAATCCCGAGCTTAAAAAGACCCGATCCTGAAGTCCTGATAAAGATCATAATAAAGTTCAATTTGTGAAAGAAAAAACTAACCTTCTTTTGCTGTTTGTTGGTGTTCTTCCTTCGCCTTGCTGGTATACGTAGGGTTGGTATTTTGTCAGATTGTCTGATGGATGAGGACCTAGGTGGTGGAGTTGGAGGACTAGGTGGTGGAGCTGGTGTTGGTGATCTGTTGTCTTCTGAAATCTCTCTGTCAAGTTTTTTTGCCATCATGTCCATCTCTGTCCCACTGGCTAAAACAACTGCCATTGCAACTTGCTTCTTTGACCCATACTGTACCTCGCACAACCCCAAGTCGATTATCTAAAATTGAGTCATACATTCAATTGTTTTATTAAACAGTGTCTATTTCTTAAATCCAAATCAATCAATTTTCCAATGTTTTTGTTTCATGGTCAAAATTTTAGTTTCAAATTCTACTCTATTATACAGGAATTATAATTCAAAAAATGTTTTACGAGTTTAAAAATCAAATATAACAAAACAAAGTTATACTGCGATACGTGTGTTGTAAATGGTAATTTCTTACACGTGATTTTATCAGAGACATATGATACAAAATATTATTGTTTATCTGAAAAGTCAAAACGTAGTTCTATGACAATGTAACTGTTGTTTAAAGGTAGCAACGCCCTTTACATTTTATTATAACTATAAGTTTCTTTAAGACCGTAAATTAAGCAGTCCCTATTAATACTCAACAATGGAAATCCTTTGAGATTTCAATTTGAATTGTATTTGATTGTCATTTAGGGGCTATTTATAGCTATACAGCTATATGCGGTCATTGATGAAGGCTGTTCGGTAGTTGTTAATTTATGTGTCATTTTGGTCTCTTGTGGAGAGTTGTCTCATTGGAATCAAACCACATCTTTTTTTCACAATGTAATACAATTCAAAGGAGAAAAATGTTATCTTTAAGATTAAGGCAGGGGCGGATCCAGAACCTCGATTCCCCTAGGGAGCACCATGAAACTAAAATTTATATATTTTTTTAGAGATGTATACATGTACATGTGAGTGATTTTTATTTTGTTGTTTGTTGTTTTTTGAGTTGTTGATTATTAACCAAAAAATAATTCTTCTGAATAAAATTGAGAATGGAATAAAATTGTTTACATCTTTCAAAAAATATAATTTTAAAATTCTATGATTAAGCCTATACTTTACAAGTTACCGGTAATGCTGCGATTATATTGAAAGTAACATTAAGCATATACACCAATAAGTATCGATGGTAGAAGGACACGTCATCATAAACATAACATGATTAATATTAAAATTACAATTCTTTATTATCAATGATTATAATAACAGATAGTTCAAATACCAAGCAAAAACATAGCTTGTTTTCTTTTTAATTTATCTGCCAAATTTGGTCTCTTGTAAAGAGTTGTCTCGAACATTAAGTTATATATTTAAAGCTTCTTGCTGACTCATGTAAAACTCGCAATAGACATGAATCGATAAACTTCTGCCCGCTTGTATATCCGTGGGCAATTGTCCACGGCAACGGGCATGTGGACAGGAAGTAACCACTCAGTACCCACGCCCACAGTGGGCACGCGGAAAAAGCAAAATCCATGTGAGCTGTAGTGTAATTACCCTTGAAAGGCAAGCAAATAATGTTTTTATCAGTTTTTTCTAAATGCTTTCAGATATTGCACTGATTTTTCCCATGTGAGTTAACAATGATGAGATACAGATTAAGTTTAAGTTATGTTCTGCATTGCTAATCTTTGCCGAAATTACGGGCTTTGAACTTTGATAACTTGTTGAAAATCACAGTTATACAGATTTTTTTCCCCAAACACTTTCAAATGTAGAGCTAAGTTTTAATATGCGAGACTACCATCATGTTTGTGTCTACCTGTGTTATTGAAATTGCAAATTTTTCAACTTTTTGAGACAGGTCATTCGTGTCGTTTCGACACATCTAGTTTAAACAATATAAGACAGAAACTTTCACGTGATTAAATGATGGAAAATAATGAAGATCCCCAAACTTTAAACTTATTACCAGTAATGTAAAATCAATCATCCGCGAATACAAGTTGTTGTCAAAGCAAACTGATACATGTTTTATGTTTCATATCTTCAAAATGCATCTGAATGTCTTAACAAATGAATTAGTTTTCAATCAATAAATTACATGTTTTTAGATTTTAGAATACACATCATTATTAATTTCATAATCACAAAACACTTGCACTTATTTTCTGAAATATGACAGTACATCTATAAGTGTAAATTCCAACTTACAGTATAAAATCCTAAATCATCCATTCCTTGTCATAGATTTGTTATACATTATTTGTAAAATGAATGCAACTTTTTTACGAACATACTGATTGAAATCTTTTGGTGGTCTGAACAAGAGAAAAATGGCAGTATTCCTTTTCAATTTGTTGCTTACATGCAACTGGCTTAAGTTTTAATGGCTTTCATATGTTTTCCAAACTAAAAATGAATTATACTTTTACATGTAAGTGGTTGATCTAGGTAATACATTAGTCTGATTGTCTAAAATATATCTAATGAATTTTGCTAGATAAACAGGATTTTTCTTCTTCAAATAATCTCATTGCAATCTAAAATAATGGTTGTCCATGGCAGCAATATGTATTACAAATAATTTCTAAAGTTAAAATCTTATAAAGACATGGTCCTGTTAAGAATTGCTCTTCTTGTGGTTGAAGCATAAAATTAATGAAGTTCATGTATGGATCAAACAAAACCGATAATTGTTGATGGCAGTCACGTTTGTTTTTGTATTGGTACAAAACTTGAAATTGTCACAAACGGATTAAGATTACGCTTACCAAATATTTTCCCAACAAAAAGGTATTGATCTGCCAATAAATCTCTGAACCCATTGTCGAAATACTTCACCTTTATTGCTTGCATCAGTAGTCTGAAGAATTCTTATCTGGGGCCTCCATAATCTAAAGCCACCAATTTTTTGAAAACATAAAAATATTTATATGAAAGATCCATGTTGAATATTTTCAAATTTGCCCTGAACAGGAGGTGCACATTTTCAATGTCTTCAGGACCACTTGTCACTGTTAAAAAATTCGAGAACTCCATGCTTAATGTCTTCAGCTTGCAGGTACTCATGAATAATCCTTTTGTGAACCTTGGCTACATTTAAGTAGCATTTAAATTAGAAGAGGTTTGCAAAAATTCATAGATACGAAATTATGGAGTTTCCGATTTTCCAAATTAGGTATATTAAACGTGACTGGTGAAGGGATGTTTATCAGAAAAATTGGTTTACCTTCTCTAAGTCGAGTTTGCCTCAAACAAATTTTATCAAACTTATACACAATGCTTATATCATTTCTGCAAAAAAAATAAAAATCACAGATATATTGTACAGTTTTTCAGATATCTTATAAATAAAATTATATGATATATCCTATAACCAAATATTAGTAAGATATCTCATAAATATCACTAAGGATATCTTATAAGGTTTCTATATAAGATATCTTATAAACAAGGGGACTCGGTGATTGAGAAGTCTATTAAGTAGTTACTATGTAATCACTAGCCAGTCAACACTGATGTTGTGAGTTCGAACCTCGCTCGTGCAGGTACAGTCAACTCCAATCTTAATTGACTAG
Organism: Mytilus edulis; assembly: GCA_019925275.1. Taxonomy (NCBI): domain Eukaryota; kingdom Metazoa; phylum Mollusca; class Bivalvia; order Mytilida; family Mytilidae; genus Mytilus; species Mytilus edulis. The sequence goes on from CM034355.1 coordinate 61,940,093, forward strand.
GAATGTCAGTTTTCCTATCGTAGGACGGTGGGTTATTTCTGGGCACTCAGGCTTCCTCGACCTCTACCATTAGAAACTGGACGCTACGAAATCTCTCAAATGCAGTGCTTTAAAGTGGTGTTAAAACACCACAAAATCAAATCAAATCTTATAAACTACATAAGATAACACCCAGTTTTTGGTGGGATTCGTGTTGCTTAGTCTTTAGTTTTCTATGTTGTGTCTGGTGTACTATTATTTGTCTTGGCTTTTTTTTCTTTTTTTAGCCATGGGGATACATGTATCATTTTTTTTTATCTATGAGCTTGACTGTCCCTTTAGTATTTTTCCTACTGAGAAATATCAAGTGAAGCTTACTTCATTGTAAACCTCCAGTGTTAATCACTAATCTGAGAGTGATCTGATTTCATCCATAGAAGTCTGGAAAAGACTGAAATGGTCTATCAGAATGAAATTTGTGTCCAACTGGGTTACAACCTCTATTTCGAGGGCTCTCCCTATGAACATTTCCTCTTGATCTAAAGTGCAGATGCTCCATGATATTAAAGAAACCGATGGAGAAATATGACAAAAACATTAATGAAATAAGCAAAGAGTTACCAAAAGTGCTTGATGCTACTCTCAGCTGCTATGATGGTGATTGCACCCAGTGTACTGAATATTCCATTGTCTGCAAAGGTGATGATGCACTCAACTGGTGGAGTCGTTCACATTACTTGTCAACATACCAGATCACTTCCCTGCAAATGGATAAAACAGACAAATTTTTACTTCAAGAAATCCTGAAAATGAAATTAACTACCGCAGCTATTGAAAGCATGAAAAATGAAGGAGTTCATAGAGCACTGAGTGTTAATTTGCCCAAAAATATAATTTACTCCAAAAATATGGAAGGACGACTTGCTTCAGGAGTACATAGAAACAACAACATGTACGAATTTAGGAGTAGAACTTTCAGAACGAAGTAAACGTTACCTCAAGAAAATGGACACCGACTTTAAATACAACCAAGATTACATACTAAGACCAGAAGTTCAAAAAAGGAGATTACAGCAGAATGCAGAAAAGCTGGCAGAGCACAAGACATGGAGATAAATGAACAAAAAGCATGACTATTAATGCAAAGGTCAACTAGATCCACAGCCTGCCTTACAGTTCCAAGACCATGACAGCTTCTGCAAACCAAAGCTTTCAAGACCTGCTGCAGACTGAGATACCAGAGCCACCAGCAAACAGAATAATAAAAGGTCCTTTTCAGGGCCACCCAAATATCAAAACTAGAGGCTCTCAAGAGCCTGTGTTGCTCACCTGTTACTGTATTTACTGATGCCGGCCATCTTGGTTGGAAGGCGGGGTCATTAGACACTTTTTTTTAAATAGATACCCTAGTATTATGATTGTGGCCAAGTTTGGTTAAATTTGGCCAAGTAGTTTTAGAGAAGAAGATTTTTGTACAAAGTTACAAAAATGACAAAAAGTTGTTCAATATTGACTATAAAGGGCAATAACTCCTTAAGGGGTCCTCTAACAATTTTGATCATGACTTATTTGTAGATCTTACTTTGTTGAACATTATTGCTGTTTAAAGTTTATCTTTATCTATAATAGTATTCAAGATAATAACCAAAAACTGCAAAATTTCCTGAAAATTACCAATTTAAGGGCAGCAACCCAACAGCAAGTTGTCGGATTCATCTGAAAATTTGTGAGGGGATAGATCTTATTTGCCCTAAATGTCTTAGTTTTAAAGATATAAAGCACAAGAGTGCACACACTGAAATGTCTCGCCTTCTTTACTAATCCTTGATACTACATAATGTATCTTGATAGACCTAAATATAAAGCTTTATTACAACTGTCACATAAACTCAACAATAACCAAGAAAATGAAACATTGATCAATGAACAATGAAAATGAGGTCAAGGTCAGATGAACCATGTCAGGTAGACATGTACAGCTAACAATTCTTCAATACAACAAATATAGTTGACTTATTGCTTATAAATAAGGAAAAACAGACCAAAACACAAACACTTAAATCTTAGGAATGGACCATGAAAATGAGGTCAAGGTCAAATAAAACCTGTGTAACCGACATATAGATCATAAAATATTTCCATACACCAAATATAGTTGACCTAATGTATAAAGTATTAAAAAAATAGACCAAAACTAAAAAACTTTATCATTCCATACACCAATTATAGTAGACCTATTGCATATAGTATAAGAAAAAGACCAAAACAGAAAAACTTAACTATAACCACTGAACCATGAAAATGAGGTCAAGGTCAGATGACACCTGCCAGTTGGACATGTACACCTTACAGTCCTTCCATACACTGAATATACTAGACCTTTTGCTTATAGTATCTGAGATATGGACTTGACCACGAAAACTTAAACTTGTTCACTGATCCATGAAATGAGGTAAAGGTCAAGTGAAAACCGTCTGACAGGTATGAGGACCTTGCAAGGTACGCACATACCAAATATAGTTATCCAATTACTTATAATAAGAGAGAATTTAACATTACAAAAAATCTGAACTTTTTTTTTCAAGTAGTCACTGAACCATGAAAATGAGGTCAAGGACATTGGACATGTGACTGACAGAAAGTTTGTAACATGAGGCATCTATATGAAGCATCCAGGTCTTCCTCCTTCTAAAATATAAAGTTTTTAAGAAGCGAGCTAACACCGCTGCCGCCGCCGGATCACTATCCCTATGTTGAGCTTTCTGCAACAAAAGTTGCAGGCTCGACAAAAAACTGCATTTTACCACTATGTTTATAATTTAAGCCATGTCAGCCATTTTGTTTGGTAGGTGGGGTCATCGGACACATTTTTAAAATTATAAACCACAATGATAATTGTGGCCAAGTTTGGTTAAATTTGGCCAAGTAGTTTTAGAGAAGAAGATTTTTAAACAAGTTACAAAAAATGACGAAAAGTTGTTAAAAATCTACTATAAAGGGCAATAACTCCTTAAGGGGTTGACTGACAATTTTGGTCATGTTGATTTATTTGTAGGTCTTACCTGATCAACAATTTTACCCCATGTCAGATTTGCTCTAAATGCTTTGGTTTCAAAGATATAAGCCAAAACAACATTTTACCCCTGTGTTCTATTTTTAGCCATGGCGGCCATTATGGTTGGATGGCCAGGTCATCAGACACATTTTTTAAACTAGATACCCCAAGGATGATTGGGGCCAAGTTTTGTTGAATTTGGCCCAGTAGTTTCAGAGGACGACGGACGCCAAGTGATGAGAAAAGCTCACTTGACCTTTCAGGTCAGGTGAGCTAAAAAGAATCTAAAGTTGCTGTACATAAGGTTCCAAATTTCTTTTCCTTTTCCCCCCATTCTGATAACAAAATATATTTTTTTGTCCGACCCAGAGAAAAAAAGAAGTAAAATAAAAATATAGAAGTACCTGATAAATATTTTACCCAAATTATTATTGTTCATTTTCAACTCCACTCTGCATGGAGGGAGCGGATCTGTGTGACCTAAGCAGGAACTGGTTGAAACCATGAGGTTCCAACAACAGATGTTCAACAGTAATCCATTTTGAATTGTGGCACAGGAGCGAAACATCATCAGTTTTATCAATAATAATATTCTGATGATGCACCATGTAGGCAAGCCCGGGCACATGCATTTGTCTCCACCCTCTGCCGGCCTGGCATCTGGAAATTTACAATTAATAACTCCATATTTGCCATTAGGTGTACACAAACCTGTCCAAATTTGACACTGCCCATTATAGCCAGGGGCAGAGCTTTCTGTTAATTTATGACTATATAATTATTTCAATTTCTGACTATATAATTATTTCAAATAAAATGAATCCATTTTGAAGATGTGATGTTTTGTAAGACAATGGAGTAGTAATATATTATTCAAATATAAAAAGGGTCCAATATTATTGCTAGAAAGGGCTAAAACAGGGGTCAAAGGGTCTTTAGTGCATCAATATGGTAAAAAATGCCTTAAATTGCATAATATTACCAGTCTTAAGATTAAAATTGAATAAAATTACAATTAACCAATAAAATTTATCATTTGATGCAACTTTCTGCCAAAAAAGATGGCCCTTTCTTCATTTTCAAGAATTTGGGCATCAGCCTCTTAGGCCACAAACCACAATTAATTCCTCTATTAGTTCTTTATAACTTTTTGTCCCATTAAAAAAAATGCACCATGCACTTTTGTCCAATCTTTTGTGTGTGTAATGTATAGTACCTGTCCAAAAGTATATCCAAAATTCAGAAAGATCGAAGCAATCACTTTACAAATTTAGCCAATACACATCCCTAACCCTATTGACAAGTCAAGAGATGTTCTGAAAACTGTAAATATTACCTTTTTGCACTTCGCCTAATCACTCTTTCCGTATCAAATTCAGTTAAAATACAACACCTAAAAGTTTATTTCACCTCTCTTCTTTCATTTCCAACCCATAAAAACTAAATAATCAATGAGTTAGGCAAAGAAAAAAAATTAAGAAAGAATACATTTTAATTAAAGGGAACTATATTCGTGGACAATGAAAAATATGGTCATTAATTGTGGTCTTGGGCCTATTAGACCCTTATTCTTCAATAAAATGCCAAAAAATTGAGCATGCATTAAGTTTATTCTATATCGAACCAGCATACAAAATTTCAAATCAATCCGACAAGTTTTATGGTAGTCCTGATTCTTTTAATAACACTACCCTCATGTTAATAAATACAGGAATATTATGGCATGAAATTTACAAAACATGTAAAAATCAAAGTTTAATAACTTTCATGTTAAACAAGATATTTTAAAAAAGTTATCACAAACATGACATTTTAAAACAATCTTTTTGTTCCCCCCTATGAAGTCATTTGTATTGATTATCCCCCCTTAATACATTATACACAAAGTATAACCTACCATTTCCTCCACCATGACAGTATAAAACAAATCTTTATTGTTTACCCGTATGAAGTCATTTGGATTGATTATCTCCCCTTAATACATTTTACACAAAGTATATATAAACTACAGTTACCTCAAACATGACAGTATAAAACAAATCTTTGTTTTCCCCCACATGAAGTCATTTGGATTGATTATCTCCCCTCAATACATTAACCACAAAGTATAACCTACTAATTCTTCAAACATGACAGTATCAAACAAATCATTATTGTTTCCCCCTATGAAGTCATTTGTATTGATTATCCCCCTTAATACATTATACACAAAGTATAACCTACCATTTCCTCAACCATGACAGTATAAAACAAATCTTTATTGTTTCCCCGTATGAAGTCATTTGGATTGATTATCTCCCCTTAATACATTTTACACAAAGTATATATAAACTACAGTTACCTCAAACATGACAGTATAAAACAAATCTTTGTTTTCCCCACATGAAGTCATTTGGATTGATTATCTCCCCTCAATACATTATACACAAAGTATAACCTACCAATTCTTCAAACATGACAGTATAAAACAAATCATTATTGTTTCCCCCGTATGAAGTCATTTGGATTGATTATCCCCCCTTTATACATTATACACAAAGTATAACCTACTGTTACCTCAAACATTACAATGTAAAACAATTTTTTTCTTCTTCACCCTCTATGAAGTTATTTGGATTGATTATCCCCCCTTAATACATTATACACAAAGTATAACCTACCATTACCTAAAACATGACAGTATAAAACAAATCTTTATTGTTTACCCCGTATAAAGTCATTTGGATTGATTATCTCCCCTCAATACATTATACACAAAGTATAACCTACCATTTCCTCAAACATGACAGTATAAAATAAATCTTTATTGTTTCCCTGTATGAAATCATTTGGATTGATTATCTCCCCTTAATACCTTTTACACAAAGTATATATAACCTACAGTTACCTCAAACATGACAGTATAAAACAATTTTTTTTCCCACTCCCTATGAAGTAATTTGGATTGATTATCTCCCCTTTATACATTATACACAATTTATAACCTACCGTTACCTCAAACCTGACAGTATTAAACAATTTTTTTCCCCACTCCCTATGAAGTAATTTGGATTGATAATCTCCCCTTTATACATTATACACAAAGTATAACCTACCATTACCTCAAACCTGACAGTATTAAACAAATTTTTTTCCCACTCCCTATGAAGTAATTTGGATTTATTATCTCCCCTTAATACATTATGCACAAAGTATAACCTACCGTTACCTCAAACCTGACAGTATTAAACAATTTTTTTCCCCACTCCCTATGAAGTAATTTGGATTGATTATCCCCCTTAATACATTATACACAAAATATAACCTACCCTTACCTCAAACCTGACAGTATAAAACAAATTTTTATTGTTTACCCCAAATGAAGTCATTTGGAATGATTATCTCCCCTCAATACATTATACACTAAGTATAACCTACCATTTCCTCAAACATGACAGTATAAAATAAATCATTATTGTTTACCCTGTATGAAGTCATTTGGATTGATTATCTCCCCTTAATACATTATACACAAAGTATAACCTACCATTTCCTCAAACCTGACAGTATTAAACAATTTTTTTTTTCACCCCCTATGAAGTTATTTGGATTGATTATCCCCCTTTATATATTATACACAAAGTATAACCTACCATTACCTCAAACATGACAGTATAAAACAAATTTTTATTGTTTACCCCGTATGAAGTTATTTGGATTGATTATCCCCCTTTATATATTATACACAAAGTATAACCTACCATTACCTCAAACATGACAGTATAAAACAAAGTTTTATTGTTTACCCCGTATGAAGTCATTTGGATTGATTATCTCCCCTTAATACATTATACACAAAGTATAACCTACCATTTCCTCAAACCTGACAGTATTAAACAATTTTTTTTTTCACCCCCTATGAAGTTATTTGGATTGATTATCCCCCTTTATATATTATACACAAAGTATAACCTACCATTTCCTCAAACATGACAGTATAAAACAAATCATTATTGTTCACCCTGTATGAAGTCATTTGGATTGATTATCTCCCCTTAATACATTATACACAAAGATATATAACCTACAGTTACCTCAAACATGACAGTATAAAACAAATCTTTATTGTTTACCCCGTATGAAGTCATTTGGATTGATTATCTCCCCTCAATACATTATACACAAAGAATAACCTACCATTACCTCAAACATGACAGTATAAAACAAATCTTTATTGTTTACCCGTATGAAGTCATTTGGATTGATTATCTCCCCTTAATACATTATACACAAAGTATATTAACCTACAGTTACCTCAAACATGACAGTATAAAACAAATCATTTTGTTTACCACCTGTATGAAGTCATTTGGATTGATTATCCCCCTTAATACATTATACACAAAGTATATATAACCTACATTACCTCAAACATGACAGTATAAAACAAATCTTTATTGTTTACCCCGTATAAGTCATTTGGATTGATTATCTCCCCTTAATACATTTACACAAAGTATATATAACCTACATTACCTCAAACATGACAGTATAAAACAAATCATTATTGTTTACCCCGTATAAAGTCATTTGGATTGATTATCTCCCTTAATACATTATACACAAAGATATATAACCTACAGTTTACCTCAAACATGACAGTATAAAACAAATCTTTATTGTTTACCCGTATGAAGTCATTTGGATTGATTATCTCCCTTAAACATTATACACAAAGTATAACCTACCATTACCTCAAACATGACAGTATAAAACAATTTTTATTTGTTTAACCCCGTATGAAGTCATTTGGATTGATTATCTCCCCTTAATACATTTATACACAAAGTATATATAACCTACAGTTACCTCAAACATGACAGTATAAACAAATCATTATTGTTTACCCTGTATGAAGTCATTTGGATTGATTATCTCCCCTTAATACATTTTACACAAAGATATAACCTACCATTACCTCAAACATGACAGTATAAAACAAATCATTATTGTTTACCCTGTATAAGTCATTTGGATTGATTATCTCCCCTTAATACATTATACACAAAGTATATATAACCTACAGTTACCTCAAACATGACAGTATAAAACAAATCTTTATTGTTTACCCCGTATGAAGTCATTTGGATTGATTATCTCCCCTCAAACATTATACACAAAGATAACCTACCATTACCTCAAACATGACAGTATAAAACAAATCTTATTGTTTACCCGTATGAAGTCATTTGGAATGATTATCTCCCCTTAATACATTATACACAAAGTATAACCTACCGTTACTCAAACCTGACAGTATTAAACAATTTTTTTTCACCCCCTATGAAGTTATTTGGATTGATTATCCCCTTAATACATTATACACAAAGTATAACCTACCATTACCTCAAACATGACAGTATAAAACAAATCATTATTGTTCACCCGTATGAAGTCATTTAGATTGATTATCTCCCTTTATATACACATTATATACAAAGTATATATAACCTACAGTTACCTCAAACATGAAAGTATAAAACAAATCTTTATTGTTTACCCTGTATGAAGTCATTTGGATTGATTATCTCCCCTCAATACATTATACACAAAAATAACCTACCATTTCCTCAAACATGACAGTATAAAACAAATCTTATTGTTTCCCCGTATGAAGTCATTTGGATTGATTACCTTTAATACATTATACACAAAGTAATTGATTGATTGTTGTTGTTGCTTAACGTCCAGTGGCAAATATTTCATGCATATTCAGGACGAGGACAAGTTCACAATAAATACAATAGGTAGGTTGAATAATAGAGGCCATCTAGGATGATGGTCGGGGAAATTTGGACTGCCACTGGAAAATGAGGTATATTGGATAGGGACAGAAATTTTGCCTGCAACAGGCCACCTACAGACCCCTCAATGAGTTGTTGCAAGGTTCTTAACGTGCAAAGAGCGTGGCACTCTCTTTACACAGGCATTGGATTTTACGTCCCCCTTCTGACCGACGGACTGCAAATTTGATACATCCCGCACAGCCGAACGGACGCCCCTCTTCGGCAAGCGTTTTACTCCGGTCGGAAGAAGACCAAGTGACCATATTTCTATACCCCAGTCACCTTGGGTTATACACAAAGTATAACTACCGTTACCTCAAACATTACAATGTAAACAATTTTTTTTTCTTCAACCTCTATGAAGTTATTTTGATTGATTATCCCCTTAATACATATACACAAAGTATATATTACCTAAGTTACCTCAAACATGACAGTATAAAACAAATCATTTTGTTTACCCGTATGAGTCTTTATTGATTATCTCCCCTTATACATTTTACACAAGTATAACCTACCATTCCTCAAACTGACAGTATAAACAAATTTTTTTTACCCTTAAGTATTTGGATTGATTATCCCCCTTAATACATTATACACAAAGTATAACCTACCATTACCTCAACATGAGATATAAAACAAATCATTATTGTTCAACCCGTATAAAGTCATTTGGATTGATTATCTCCCTTAATACATTATACACAAAGTATATATAACTACAGTTACCTCAAACATGACAGTATAAAACAAATCTTTATTGTTTACCCTATGAAGTCATTTGGATTGATTATCTCCCCTCAATACATTATACACAAAGAATAACCTACCATTACCTCAAACATGACAGTATAAAACAATCTTATTGTTTACCCCGTATAAAGTCATTTGATGTTATCTCCCCTTAATACATTATACACAAAGTAATATAACCTACAGTTACCTCAAACATGACAGTATAAAACAAATCTTTATTGTTTACCCTATGAAGTATTTGGATTGATTATCTCCCTCAATACATTATACACAAAGTATAACCTACCATTACCTCAAACATGAAGTATAAAACAAATCTTTATTGTTTACCTATGAAGTCTTTGGAATGATTATCTCCCCTTAATACATTATACACAAAGTATAACCACGTTACCTCAAACCTGACAGTATTAAACAATTTTTTTTTCACCCCTTGAAGTTATTTGATTGATTATCCCCTTAATACATTATACAAAAGTATAACCTACCATTACCTCAAACATGACAGTATAAAACAAATCATTATTGTTCACCCCGTATGAAGTCATTTAGATTGATTATCTCCCTTAATACATTATAACAAAGTATATATAACCTACAGTTACCTCAAACATGACAGTATAAAACAAATCTTTATTGTTTACCCTGTATGAAGTCATTTGGATTGATTATCTCCCCTCAATACATTATACACAAAGAATAACCTACATTTCCTCAAACATGACAGTATAAAACAAATCTTTATTGTTTCCCCGTATGAAGTATTTGGATTGATTACCTTTAATACATTATAACAAAGTATGATTGATTGATTGTTGGTTGCTTAACGTCCAGTGGCAAATATTTCATGCATATTCAGGACGAGGACAAGTTCACAATAAATACAATAGGTAGGTTGATATAATAGAGGCCATCTGGATGATGGTCGGGGAAATTTGGACTGCCACTGGAAAATGAGGGTATATTGGATAGGGACAGAAATTTTGCCTTGCAACAGCCACCTACAGACCCCTCAATGAGTTGTTGCAAGGGTTCTTTTCTTAACGTGCAAAGAGCGTGGCACTCTCTTTACACAGGCATTGGATTTTACGTCCCCCTTCTGACCGGACGGACTGCAAATTTGATACATCCCGCACAGCCGAACGGACGCCCTCTTCGGCAAGCGTTTTACTGCCGGTCGAAGAAGACCAAGTGACCATATTTCTATACCCCAGTCACCCTTGGGGTTATACCAAAGTATAACCTACCGTTACCTCAAACATTACAATGTAAAACAATTTTTTTTTCTTCAACCTCTATGAAGTTATTTGATTGATTATCCCCCCTTAATACATTATACACAAAGTATATATAACCTACAGTTACCTCAAACATGACAGTATAAAACAAATCATTATGTTTACCCCGTATGAAGTCATTTGGATTGATTATCTCCCCTTAATACATTTTACACAAAGTATAACCTACCATTACCTCAAACATGACAGTATAAAACAAATCATTATTGTTTACCCCGTATAAAGTCATTTGGATTGATTATACATTCCCTTAATACATTATATACACAAAAGTATTATAACCTACAGTTACCTCAAACATGACAGTATTAAAACAAATCTTTATTGTTTACCCGTATGAAGTCATTTGGATTGATTATCTCCCCTCAATACATTATACACAAAGAATAACCTACCATTACCTCAAACATGACAGTATAAACAAATTTTTTATTGTTTACCCCGTATAAGTCATTTGGATGATTATCTCCCTCAATACATTATTACACAAAGTATAACCTAACATTACCTCAAACCATGAACAGTATATAAAACAAATCTTTATTTTTACCCCGTATGAAGTCATTTGGATTGATTATCTCCCCTTAATACATTATACACAAAGTATAACTACCATTACCTCAAACATGACAGTATAAAACAAATCATTATTGTTTACCCCGTATGAAGTCATTTGATTGATTATCTCCCTTAATACATTATACACAAAGTAATTAACCTACAGTTACCTCAAACATGACAGTATAAAACAAATCTTATTGTTTACACCGTATGAAGTCATTTGGATTTCTCCCCTTAATACATTATACACAATATATATAACCTACAGTTACCTCAAACATGACAGTATAAAACAAATCTTATTGTTTACCCCTATGAAGTCATTTGGATTGATTATCTCCCTCAATACATTATACAAAAGTATAACCTACCATTACCTCAAACATGACAGTATAAAACAAATCATTATTGTTTCACCCGTATGAAGTCATTTGGATTGATTATCTCCCCTTAATACATTATACACAAAGTATATAACCTACCGTTACCTCAAACCTGACAGTATTAAACAATTTTTTTTTTCACCCCGTATGAAGTCATTTGGATTGATTATCCCCTTAATACATTATACACAAAGTATAACCTACCATTACCTCAAACATGACAGTATAAAACAAATCATTATTGTTCACCCCGTATGAAGTCATTTAGATTGATTATCTCCCCTTAATACATTATATACAAAGTATATATAACCTACAGTTACCTCAAACATGAAAGTATAAAACAAATCTTTATTGTTTACCCTGTATGAAGTCATTTGGATTGATTATCTCCCCTCAATACATTATACACAAAGAATAACCTACCATTTCCTCAAACATGACAGTATAAAACAAATCTTTATTGTTTCCCCGTATGAAGTCATTTGGATTGATTACCTTTAATACATTATACACAAAGTATTGATTGATTGATTGTTGGTTGCTTAACGTCCAGTGGCAAATATTTCATGCATATTCAGGACGAGGACAAGTTCACAATAAATACAATAGGTAGGTTGATATAATAGAGGCCATCTAGGATGATGGTCGGGGAAATTTGGACTGCCACTGGAAAATGAGGGTATATTGGATAGGGACAGAAATTTTGCCTTGCAACAGGCCACCTACAGACCCCTCAATGAGTTGTTGCAAGGGTTCTTAACGTGCAAAGAGCGTGGCACTCTCTTTACACGAGGCATTGGATTTTACGTCCCCCTTCTGACCGGACGCGACTGCAAATTTGATACATCCCGCACAGCCGAACGGACGCCCCTCTTCGGCAAGCGTTTTACTGCCGGTCGGAAGAAGACCAAGTGACCATATTTCTATACCCCAGTCACCCTTGGGGTTATACACAAAGTATAACCTACCGTTACCTCAAACATTACAATGTAAAACAATTTTTTTTTCTTCAACCTCTATGAAGTTATTTTGATTGATTATCCCCCTTAATACATTATACACAAAGTATATATAACCTACAGTTACCTCAAACATGACAGTATAAAACAAATCATTATTGTTTACCCCGTATGAAGTCATTTGGATTGATTATCTCCCCTTAATACATTTTACACAAAGTATAACCTACCATTACCTCAAACATGACAGTATAAAACAAATCATTATTGTTTACCCCGTATAAAGTCATTTGGATTGATTATCTCCCCTTAATACATTATACACAAAGTATATATAACCTAAGTTACCTCAAACATGACAGTATAAAACAAATCTTTATTGTTTACCCTGTATGAAGTCATTTGGATTGATTATCTCCCCTCAATACATTATACACAAAGAATAACCTACCATTACCTCAAACATGAAGTATAAAACAAATCATTATTGTTTACCCCGTATAAAGTCATTTGGATTGATTATCTCCCCTTAATACATTATACACAAAGTATATATAACCTACAGTTACCTCAAACATGACAGTATAAAACAAATCTTTATTGTTTACCCCCGTATGAAGTCATTTGGATTGATTATCCCCTCAATACATTATACACAAAGTATAACCTACCATTACCTCAAACATGACAGTATAAAACAAATCTTTTTGTTTACCCGTATGAAGTCATTTGGAATGATTATCTCCCCTTAATACATTATACACAAAGTATAACCTACCGTTCCTCAAACTGACAGTATTAACAATTTTTTTTTACCCCCTATAAGTATTTGGATTGATTATACCCTTAATACATTATACACAAGTATAACCTACCATTACTCAAACATGACAGTATAAAACAAATCATTATTGTTTCACCCCGTATGAAGTCATTTGATTTGATTATCTCCCTTAATACATTATATACAAAGTATATATAACCTACAGTTACCTCAAACATGAAAGTATAAAACAAATCTTTATTGTTTACCCTGTATGAAGTCATTTGGATTGATTATCTCCCCTCAATACATTATACACAAAGAATAACCTACCATTTCCTCAAACATGACAGTATAAAACAAATCTTATTGTTTCCCCGTATGAAGTCATTTGGATTGATTATCCCTTTAATACATTATACACAAAGTATTATATTGATTGTGTTCTACTACCAGTGAAATATTCTCAAATTCAGACAGGACAAGTTACAATAAATACATATAGGTTGATTATAAGCCACTGATGATAGTCGAAATTTGGACTGATGAAAATATATATCTCCTAGATACAGAATTTTCCTTGCAAAGGACCTACAGACCCTCAAAGAGTTGTTGCAGGTTACTTAAAAAACTGCACTCTTACAGTGCATTGTATGTTTACCCCCCTTCTATCCACGGACTCATTTGATACTCCCGCACAGCCGAACGACGCCCTTTCGCAAGCGTTTTAATCAGTCGAACACAAGTACATATTTAACCACAGTTTACCCTTGTTATACACAATGATAACTACGTTACTAAACATTACAATGTAAAACATTTTTGTTTCTCCCTTATGAAGTATTTTGATTGATTATCCCCCTTAATACATTATACACAAGAATATAACCTACCAGTTACCTCAAACATGACAGTATAAAACAAATCATTATTGTTTACCCGTATGAAGTCATTTGGATTGATTATCTCCCCTTAATACATTTTACACAAAGTATAACCTACCATTACCTCAAACATGACAGTATAAAACAAATTCATTTTATTGTTATTATCCCCGTAATATACAAGATACATTTCAAGATAGATTAAATCTCCCCTATAATACATTATACCCACTAAAGTATAATATAACCTACAGTTACCTCAAACATGACAGTATAAAACAAATCTTTATTGTTTACCCGTATGAAGTCATTTGGATTGATTATCTCCCCTCAATACATTATACACAAAGAATAACCTACCATTACCTCAAACATGACAGTATAAAACAAATCATTATTGTTTACCCCGTATAAAGTCATTTGGATTGATTATCTCCCCTTAATACATTATACACAAAGTATATATAACCTACAGTTACCTCAAACATGACAGTATAAACAAATCTTTATTGTTTACCCGTATGAAGTCATTTGGATTGATTATCTCCCCTCAATACATTAATACACAAAGTATAACCTACCATTACCTCAAACATGACAGTATAAAACAAATCTTTATTGTTTACCCGTATGAAGTCATTTGGAATGATTATTCCCCTTAATACATTATACACAAAGTATAACCTACCGTTACCTCAAACTGACAGTATTAAACAAATTTTTTTTCACCCGTAATGAAGTTATTTGGATTGATTATCCCCTTAATACATTATACACAAAGTATAACCTACCATTACCTCAAACATGACAGTATAAAACAAATCATTATTGTTCACCCCGTATGAAGTCATTTAGATTGATTATCTCCCCTTAATACATTATATACAAAGTATATATAACCTACAGTTACCTCAAACATGAAAGTATAAAACAAATCTTTATTGTTTACCCTGTATGAAGTCATTTGGATTGATTATCTCCCCTAATACATTATACACAAAGAATAATACCTACCATTTCCTCAAACATGACAGTATAAAACAAATCTTTATTGTTTCCCCGTATGAAGTCATTTGGATTGATTACCTTTAATACATTATACACAAAGTATTGATTGATTGATTGTTGGTTGCTTAACTCCAGTGGCAAATATTTCATGCATATTCAGGACGAGGACAAGTTCACAATAAATACAATAGGTAGGTTGATAGAATAGAGGCATCTAGGATGATGGTCGGGGAAATTTGGACTGCCACTGGAAAATGAGGGTATATTGGATAGGACAGAAATTTTGCCTTGCAACAGGCCACTACAGACCCTCAATGAGTTGTTGCAAGGGTTCTTAACGTGCAAAGAGCGTGGCACTCTCTTTACACGAGGCATTGGATTTTACGTCCCCCTTCTGACCGGACGCGACTGCAAATTTGATACATCCCGCACAGCCGAACGGACGCCCTCTTCGGCAAGCGTTTTACTGCCGGTCGGAAGAAGACCAAGTGACCATATTTCTATACCCCAGTCACCCTTGGGTTATACACAAAGTATAACCTACCGTTACCTCAAACATTACAATGTAAAACAATTTTTTTTTCTTCAACCTCTATGAAGTTATTTTGATTGATTATCCCCCCATTAATACATTATACACAAAGTATATTATAACCTACAGTTACCTCAAACATGACAGTATAAAACAAATCATTATTGTTTACCCCATATGAAGTCATTTGGATTGATTATCTCCCCTTAATACATTTTACACAAAGTATAACCTACCATTACCTCAAACATGACAGTATAAAACAAATCATTATTGTTTACCCCGTATAAAGTCATTTGGATTGATTATCTCCCCTTAATACATTATACACAAAGTATATATAACCTACAGTTACCTCAAACATGACAGTATAAAACAAATCTTTATTGTTTACCCCGTATGAAGTCATTTGGATTGATTATCTCCCCTCAATACATTATACACAAAGAATAACCTACCATTACCTCAAACATGACAGTATAAAACAAATCTTTATTGTTTCCCCGTATGAAGTCATTTGGATTGATTACCTTTAATACATTATACACAAAGAATAACCTACCATTACCTCAAACATGACAGTATAAAACAAATCATTATTGTTTACCCCGTATAAAGTCATTTGGATTGATTATCTCCCCTTAATACATTATACACAAAGTATAACCTACCATTACCTCAAACATGAAAGTATAAAACAAATCTTTATTGTTTACCCGTATGAAGTCTTTTGGAATGATTATCTCCCCTTAATACATTATACACAAAGTATAACCTACGGTTACCTCAAACCTGACAGTATTAAACAAATTTTTTTTTTCACCCCCTTTGAAGTTATTTGGATTGATTATCCCCCTTAATACATTATACACAAAGTATAACCTACCATTACCTCAAACATGACAGTATAAAACAAATCTTTATTGTTCACCCGTATGAAGTCATTTAGATTGATTATCTCCCTTAAAGGGGCACTAGCTGTCAAATTCATGGTCACCAATTTGACTCAAATTCTCATACATGTATTTGATTAATAACAATGTAAAACATTTATCCAATCTATCAAACGGTTAAAATAAACAGTTTACAGAGCATGGGGTAGATGATATGTAGGTTCGTTTCGTGTGATTTAAATCCAGATGCCATCTAATTAACTATCGATTTGACCTCAGATGACCATATAAGCGATGTAAACACAAATAAAGATACGAATAGGTTAAACCAGCACGTGCAATTGGATTTTTATAGGTCTGTTTGATTTGAATTTATAGATTAAAAATATAAGTTTCTCATTGTTTTTAACCGTATAAGAATGATTTATGTGGATCGAATTAGTAATCAAATGATTTACCGTAGTTTCACTTTCATTGTTGACATTTTTTTTCTTTAAATAACCAGTTCACGTACAATGCATGCGTTGTCAGTCTCTAGCTATGGGGTTAAATTGAAGTTCACATGAATACCGGTTAGAATGATGATGACGTATTCACTTGCAAGTGAATCAGTCAAAAATTATGTATAATCGCTTATTTCAACAAAATTAAAGCAAATTGATTGCTAAAAGCAAATTATTATTTCATTATTCCAATTTAATTAATGATTAATCTAAAAAAAAATCATACTTTATTTTTTTATATATATCGTAGATAGTGCTCCTTTAATACATTATACACAAAGTATATATAACCTACAGTTACCTCAAACATGACAGTATAAAACAAATCTTTATTGTTTACCCTGTATGAAGTCATTTGGATTGATTATCTCCCCTCAATACATTATACACAAAGAATAACCTACCATTACCTCAAACATGACAGTATAAAACAAATCATTATTGTTTACCCCGTATAAAGTCATTTGGATTGATTATCTCCCCTTAATACATTATACACAAAGTATATATAACCTACAGTTACCTCAAACATGACAGTATAAAACAAAATCTTTATTGTTTACCCCGTATGAAGTCATTTGGATTGATTATCTCCCCTCAATACATTATACACAAAGTATAACCTACCATTACCTCAAACATGACAGTATAAAACAAATCTTTATTGTTTACCCGTATGAAGTCTTTTGGAATGATTATCTCCCTCTAATACATTATACACAAAGTATAACCTACGGTTACCTCAAACCTGACAGTATTAAACAAATTTTTTGTTCACCCCCTTTGAAGTTATTTGGATTGATTATCCCCCTTAATACATTATACACAAAGTATAACTTACCATTATCTCAAACATGACAGTATAAAACAAATCATTATTGTTCATCCGTATGAAGTCATTTAGATTGATTATCTCCCCTTAATACATTATACACAAAGTATATATAACCTACAGTTACCTCAAACATGACAGTATAAAACAAATCTTTATTGTTTACCCTGTATGAAGTCATTTGGATTGATTATCTCCCCTCAATACATTATACACAAAGAATAACTTACCATTTCCTCAAACATGACAGTATAAAACAAATCTTTATTGTTTCCCCGTATGAAGTCATTTGGATTGATTACCTTTAATACATTATACACAAAGTATTGATTGATTGATTGTTGGTTGCTTAACGTCCAGTGGCAAATATTTCATGCAATTCAGGACGAGGACAAGTTCACAATAAATACAATAGGTAGGTTGATATAATAGATGCCATCTAGGATGATGGTCGGGGAAATTTGGACTGCCACTGGAAAATGAGGGTATATTGGATAGGGACAGAAATTTTGCCTTGCAACAGGCCACCTACAGACCCTCAATGAGTTGTTGCAAGGGTTCTTAACGTGCAAAGAGCGTGGCACTCTCTTTACACGAGGCATTGGAGTTTACGTCCCCCTTCTGACCGGACGCGACTAAGCAAATTTGATACATCCCGCACAGCCGAACGGACGCCCTCTTCGGCAAGCGTTTTACTGCCGGTCGGAAGAAGACCAAGTGACCATATTTCTATACCCCAGTCACCTTGGGGTTATACACAAAGTATAACCTACCGTTACCTCAAACATTACAATGTAAAACAATTTTTTTTTCTCAACCTCTATGAAGTTATTTTGATTGATTATCCCCCTTAATACATTATAACAAAGTATATATAACCTACAGTTACCTCAAACATGACAGTATAAAACAAATCATTATTGTTTACCCCGTATGAAGTCATTTGGATTGATTATCTCCCCTTAATACATTTTACACAAAGTATAACCTACCATTACCTCAAACCTGACAGTATTAAACAAATTTTTTTTCACCCCCTTTGAATTTTATAGATTACCCCTTAATACATTATACACAAAGTAAACCTACATTACCTCAAACAGACAGTATAAAACAAATCATTATTGTTTCACCCCTAAAAGTCATTTGGATTGATTATCTCCCCTTAATACATTATACACAAAGTATATATAACCTACAGTTACCTCAAACATGACAGTATAAAACAAATCTTTATTGTTTTACCCTGTATGAAGTCATTTGGATTGATTATCTCCCCTCAATACATTATACACAAAGATAACCTAACCATTACCTCAAACATGCAGTATAAAACAAATCATTATGTTTACCCCGTATAAAGTCATTTGGATTGCTTATCTCCCTTAATACATTATACACAAAGTATATATAACCTACAGTTACCTCAAACATGACAGTATAAAACAAATCTTTATTGTTTACCCCGTATGAAGTCATTTGGATTGATTATCTCCCCTCAATACATTATACACAAAGTATAACCTACCATTACCTCAAACATGAAGTATAAAACAATCTTTATTGTTTACCCGTAGAAGTCTTGAATGATTATCTCCCTTAATACATTATACACAAAGTATAACTACGTTACCTCAAACTGACAGTATTAAACAATTTTTTTTTCACCCCTTTGAAGTTATTTGGATTGATTATCCCTTAATACATTATACACAAAGTATAACCTACCATTACCTCAAACATGACAGTATAAACAAATCATTATGTTCACCGTATGAAGTCATTTAGATTGATTATCTCCTATACATTATAACAAAGTATATATAACCTACAGTTACCTCAAACATGACAGTATAAAACAAATCTTAGTTTACCCTGTATGAAGTCATTTGGATTGATTATTTCCCTCAATACATTATACACAAAGAATAACCTACCATTTCCTCAAACATGACAGTATAAAACAAATCTTTATTGTTCCCCGTATGAAGTCATTTGGATTGATTACCTTTAATACATTATAACAAAGTATGATTGATTGATTGTTGGTTGCTTAACGTCCAGTGGCAAATATTTCATGCATATTCAGGACGAGGACAAGTTCACAATAAATACAATAGGTAGGTTGATATAATAGAGGCCATCTAGGATGATGGTCGGGGAAATTTGGACTGCCACTGGAAAATGAGGGTATATTGGATAGGGACAGAATTTTGCCTTGCAACAGGCCACCTACAGACCCTCAATGAGTTGTTGCAAGGGTTCTTAACGTGCAAAGAGCGTGGCACTCTCTTTACACAAGGCATTGGATTTTACGTCCCCCTTCTGACCGGACGGACTGCAAATTTGATACATCCGCACAGCCGAACGGACGCCCCTCTTCGGCAAGCGTTTTACTGCCGGTCGAAAGAAGACCAAGTGACCATATTTCTATACCCAGTCACCCTTGGGGTTATACACAAAGTATAACCTACCGTTACCTAAACATTACAATGTAAAACAATTTTTTTTTCTTCAACCTCTATGAAGTTATTTTGATTGATTATCCCCCTTAATACATTATACACAAAGTATATATAACCTACAGTTACCTCAAACATGACAGTAAAAACAAATCATTATTTTTACCCGTATGAAGTCATTTGGATTGATTATCTCCCCTTAATACATTTTACACAAAGTATAACCTACCATTACCTCAAACATGACAGTATAAAACAAATATTATTGTTTACCCTATAAAGTCATTTGGATTATTATTCCTTATACATTATAACAAAGTATATAACACATTACTCAACATGCAGTATAAAACAAATCTTTATTGTTTACCCTAGAAGTCATTTGGATTGATTATCTCCCTAATACATTATACACAATAATAACCACATTACCTCAAACATGACAGTATAAAACAAATCTTATTGTTTACCCGTATAAAGTCATTTGGATTGATTATCTCCCTATACATTATACACAAAGAATAACCTACATTACCTCAAACATGACAGTATAAAACAAATCTTTATTGTTTACCCCTATGAAGTCATTTGGATTGATTATCTCCCCTAATACATTATACACAAAGAATAACCTACATTACCTCAAACATGACAGTATAAACAAATCATTATGTTTACCCCGTATAAGTCATTTGGAATGATTATCTCCCTTAATACATTATACACAAAGTTATAACCTACATTCCTCAAACATGACAGTATAAAACAAATCTTTATGTTTACCCGTATGAAGTCATTTGGATGATTATCTCCCTAATACATTATACACAAAGTATAACCTACTTACTCAAACTGAAGTATAAACAAATTTTTTTTTACCCTATGAAGTTTTTGGATGATTATCCCCTTAATACATTATACACAAAGTATAACCTACGTTACCTCAAACTGACAGTATAAACAAATTTTTTTTTCACCCCTTGAAGTTATTTGGATTGATTATCCCCTTAATACATTATACAAAGTATATAACCTACAGTTACCTCAAACATGACAGTATAAAACAAATCTTTATTGTTTACCCGTATGAAGTCTTTTGGAATGATTATCTCCCCTTAATACATTATACACAAAGTATAACCTACGGTTACCTCAAACCTGACAGTATTAAACAAATTTTTTTTTCACCCCTTTGAAGTTATTTGGATTGATTATCCCCTTAATACATTATAACACAAAGTATAACCTACCATTACCTCAAACATGACAGTATAAAACAAATCATTTATTGTTCACCCGTATGAAGTCATTTAGATTGATTATTCCCCTTAATACATTATATACAAAGTATATATAAACCTACAGTTACCTCAAACATGAAGTATAAAACAAATCTTTATTGTTTACCCTGTATGAAGTCATTTGGATTGATTATCTCCCTCAATACATTATACACAAAGAATAACCTACCATTTCCTCAAACATGACAGTATAAAACAAATCTTTATTGTTTCCCCGTATGAAGTCATTTGGATTGATTACCTTTAAAACATTATACACAAAGTATTGATTGATTGATTGTTGGTTGCTTAACTCCAGTGGCAAATATTTCATGCATATTCAGGACGAGGACAAGTTCACAATAAATACAATAGGTAGGTTGATATAATAGAGGCCATCTAGGATGATGGTCGGGAAATTTGGACTGCCACTGGAAAATGAGGGTATATTGGATAGGGACAGAAATTTTGCCTTGCAACAGGCCTACCTACAGACCCCTCAATGAGTTGTTGCAAGGGTTCTTAACGTGCAAAGAGCGTGGCACTCTCTTTACACAGGCATTGGATTTTACGTCCCCCTTCTGACCGGACGCGACTGCAAATTTGATACATCCCGCACAGCCGAACGGACGCCCCTCTTCGGCAAGCGTTTTACTGCCGGTCGGAAGAAGACCAAGTGACCATATTTCTATACCCCAGTCACCCTTGGGGTTATACACAAAGTATAACCTACCGTTACCTCAAACATTACAATGTAAAAACAATTTTTTTTCTTCAACCTCTATGAAGTTATTTTGATTAATTATCCCCCCTTAATACATTATACACAAAGTATATATAACCTACAGTTACCTCAAACATGACAGTATAAAACAAATCATTATTGTTTACCCCGTATGAAGTCATTTGGATTGATTATCTCCCCTTAATACATTTTACACAAAGTATAACCTACCATTACCTCAAACATGACAGTATAAAACAAATCTTTATTGTTTACCCGTATGAAGTCATTTGGAATAATTATCTCCCCTTAATACATTATACACAAACTATATATAACTACAGTTACCTCAAACATGACAGTATAAAACAAATCTTTATTGTTTACCCGTATGAAGTCATTTGGATTGATTATCTCCCCTTAATACATTTTACACAGAGTATAACCTACCATTACCTCAAACATGACAGTATAAAACAAATCATTATTGTTTACCTGTATAAAGTCATTTGGATTGATTATCTCCCCTTAATACATTATACACAAAGTATATATAACCTACAGTTACCTCAAACATGACAGTATAAAACAAATCTTTATTGTTTACCCCGTATGAAGTCATTTGGATTGATTATCTCCCTCAATACATTATACACAAAGTATAACCTACCAATACCTCAAACATGACAGTATAAAACAAATCTTTATTGTTTACCCGTATGAAGTCTTTTGGAATGATTATCTCCCTTAATACATTATACACAAAGTATAACCTACGGTTACCTCAAACCTGACAGTATTAAACAAATTTTTTTTTCACCCCCTTTGAAGTTATTTGGATTGATTATCCCCTTAATACATTATACACAAAGTATAACCTACCATTACCTCAAACATGACAGTATAAAACAAATCATTATTGTTCACCCGTATGAAGTCATTTAGATTGATTATCTCCCTTAATACATTATACACAAAGTATATATAACCTACAGTTACCTCAAACATGACAGTATAAAACAAATCTTTATTGTTTACCCTGTATGAAGTCATTTGGATTGATTATCTCCCCTCAATACATTATACACAAAGAATAACCTACCATTTCCTCAAACATGACAGTATAAAACAAATCTTTATTGTTTCCCGCTATGAAGTCATTTGGATTGATTACCTTTAATACATTATACACAAAGTAATGATTGATTGATTGTTGGTTGCTTAACGTCCAGTGGCAAATATTTCATGCATATTCAGGACGAGGACAAGTTCACAATAAATACAATAGGTAGGTTGATATAATAGAGGCCATCTGGGATGATGGTCGGGGAAATTTGGACTGCCACTGGAAAATGAGGGTATATTGGATAGGGACAGAAATTTTGCCTTGCAACAGGCCACCTACAGACCCCTCAATGAGTTTTTGCAAGGGTTCTTAACGTGCAAAGAGCTGGCACTCTCTTACACGAGGCATTGGATTTTACGTCCCCCTTCTGACCGGACGCGACTGCAAATTTGATACATCCCGCACAGCCGAACGGACGCCCCTCTTCGGCAAGCGTTTTACTGCCGTCGGAGAAGACCAAGTGACCATATTTCTATACCCAGTCACCCTTGGGTTATACACAAAGTATAACCTACCTTACCTCAAACATTACAATGTAAAACATTTTTTTTTCTTCAACCTCTATGAAGTTATTTATTATTATCCCCCTTAATACATTATACACAAAGTATATATAACCTACAGTTACCTCAAACATGACAGTATAAAACAAATCATTATTGTTTACCCGTATGAAGTCATTTGGATTGATTATCTCCCCTTAATACATTTTCACAAAGTATAACCTACCATTACTCAAACATGACAGTATAAAACAAATCTTATTGTTACCCGTATAAGTCATTTGATTATTATCTCCCCTTAATACATTATACACAAAGTTATATAACCTACAGTTACCTCAAACATGACAGTATAAAACAAATCTTTATTGTTTACCCGTATGAAGTCATTTGGATTGATTATCTCCCCTTAATACATTTTACACAAAGTATAACCTACCATTACCTCAAACATGACAGTATAAAACAAATCATTATTGTTCACCCCGTATGAAGTCATTTAGATTGATTATCTCCCCTTAATACATTATACACAAAGTATATATAACCTACAGTTACCTCAAACATGACAGTACAAAACAAATCATAATTGTTTACCCCGTATGAAGTCATTTGGATTGATTATCTCCCCTTAATACATTTTACACAAAGTATAACCTACCATTACCTCAAACATGACAGTATAAAACAAATCATTATTGTTGACCCCATATAAAGTCATTTGGATTGATTATCTCCCCTTAATACATTATACACAAAGTATATATAACCTACAGTTACCTCAAACATGACAGTATAAAACAAATCTTTATTGTTTACCCCGTATGAAGTCATTTGGATTGATTATCTCCCCTCAATACATTATACACAAAGAATAACCTACCATTACCTCAAACATGACAGTATAAAACAAATCATTATTGTTTACCCCGTAAAGTCATTTGGATTGATTATCTCCCCTTAATACATTATACACAAAGTATATATAACCTACAGTTACCTCAAACATGACAGTATAAAACAAAACATTATTGTTTACCCCGTATGAAGTCATTTGGATTGATTGTCTCCCCTTAATACATTTTACACAAAGTATAACTAACCTACATGTACCATTACCTCAAACATGACAGTATAAAACAAATCATTATTGTTTACCCTGTATAAAGTTATTTGGATTGATTATCTCCCCTTAATACATTATACACAAAGTATATGTAAACTACAGTTACCTCAAACATGACATCAATGTATTGCAACCTCCTAAATTTCTATCATCCTTCAAAAAAATTGTCGCTTTTTTTTATTTTCTGCAATTGCGCAGAATGCAGAAATATACTTCTTTCTTCTGGTCTAGTTGTCACGAGACTTTGAATAGTCTAGTAAAATATAGGAACTCAAGGAACACAATACCATTATTTCATTTTTAACAGTTCTTTGTCTTTGATTATATTGAATTAATGTTACCTGATGCATTGCATTTCTTTGTTTACATTGAACATGATTTCATAACTTTTAAAAAGTTACAAGTAAAATCTCTAACAACAGAACCAAAATTGTAAATGTAATGTATTTCCGTTTCTTTTTTTCAACAATTAAGTAAGGAACAAAAAAAAAAAAATCATAGACTTCGTCCCCATTCACAGGCCTGCCTCATATTATGATATAAATTGATGATACATGTAACCGTGTTAGTAATCTAATATATAACAACAAACCAGTGTATTCTCTTGGACTATTAATATATTAGTATAATAGTCCAAGGTATACTGATTTGTATCAATACAATATGATAGTTATTACAGTGAGCTTGAATTTCCTGTCATTTCTTCATCATCCAAGCACGAACTTGTATCAGAGGAATATCTCTGTAAATTGACCTAAGTTTCAGGTATAGAGATGAGATCTGTATCTGTGACATGTGCTTTTGACCATCTTCAAGAACCTGCAGCCATTGGATGTTCAGTACTTCAGTACTTTGATTTTATATTTTTATTACGCTGTAAATATGTTATTTCCTTGTTATAGATAAATTGTATGTTTAAAATTGTTGATAATGTTATTTATTCTATATGAGTGATTAGTTCCTATGATAATAGGATTTTACTGTTTTTTATTGTTTATAGAAGATATATTTTCATAAATTATTCCAAGTCAGGAATGTTTTCATTTTTGCATAAATTCACGGTGTAGAATGGTAAAAAGGACTTATTGGGTTTTTGTCAGTGTTTCCACACTGATCGGGTTCAGCAACGGACTTTATATCGCATTTTGTTTTCAGACAGTGTGACACAAAATGAGACAAATATACGAAAATCAGTCTCTAGTGTTTATGTTTATACATGTATGATCACGGAAGACACTAGAAAATCAGTCTCTAGTGTTTATGTTTATACATGTATGATCACGGAAGACACTAGAAAATCAGTCTCTAGTGTTTATGTTTATACATGTATGATCACGGAAGGCACTGATGATCTAACTTTGCCAAATTTTCCATTTTGCTTCGGTACCTCCCTTGGCTTTTTCAAAAAGCTCCACTAAACAGGACAACAAGTTGAACACAGCTACTAATGGTGTGTTTTCCGTTTAAATACACAGTATATTAGAATGTGGAATTTTTGTGCTCCTTTATTTCATACAAAATACATATTAGAACCATTTGTGTGCATTCAAACACTAAAAATATCGTAAATTAAAGCTGTATCAAAATTGCTTGGCAGCGTACTAATCAGGTTTCCCTAAAATGATGTGTTTTTTGTTATGAGGCCAAGATACTGATAGAGTCCCGCACATTTGCTCGTGGATTAATAAAGTATATCATTATGTGATGTGTGATTAATGTATAAAGTAAGAAGTGGCAAACAACCATGCAGGCAGAGTAATCACATAGACTGACTGAGAAGATACATGTATGAGTTTTCATATTCATTTGCGCACAAAAAGTCTGGTGCCAAAATCGCAGAGTCCAGTGCCACAAATTTTCCTAATTAACTATCATTTAAGACCTTAATAGTGCATGAAACAGTTCTGAAAAGAAAAATGTCTACATTTGATGAATAATAACCAAATATTTACTTAAGAGAAGAATTCAACAAGCTTAAAATACTTTTTGGACCTTTTGGATTATAGCTCTTCATCTTTTATATAAGCTTTGGATTTCAAATATTTTGGCCACAAGCATCACTGAAGAGACATGTATTGTCGAAATGTGCATCTGGTGCAAGAAAATTGGTACCGTTAATTTTATTACACCTAATGTTGTCACCTAAAAACACAATAAGTCTTTTGCTGAACCTGATTAGTGGGGAAACGCCGAAAACCCCGATAAGTCCAACACATATTTACACTTGTATGCAAATTTGTCTGCCATTACATTACATCACACAGGTTCCAGTAAACTTTGACATCATAATTCAAAACATTTGAATGATTTGATGTTACAAAAGGTGATTAATAAAGTACTTGTACCAACAAATGGGTAGAAAATGAGGAATATTGTGGTATTTAGATTTTTTTGAGACTTGTTGTTTTTTGGTATATTTTTACCTCCTTTAACCCCTTTTTGGTAGGATTTCAATCTCCTGTGTTGTTATTTTGAGAAAGTTCCCGTACTTTTTCATCTGTAACTTTTTCGGGATCGACCCCACTTTAGACATAGTTTCTGTCAGTTTTGGACAATGACAGCCAAACTTACATATATACACTCTTTTCTGAATCCAAATTGAATTCTAGAGTTTATTTTTCCCCACTGAGGTTATGCATTTTGCTTAAACTTGTCGATATTCGTTTTTGACAGCCAGCATGTATCGCCATTACTTCAGATGAAAGGCTAGCGATTTCATTGGTTGATTAAAAGAATAAAGTATTTTACCTTATTTTTTGTGAAAATTGTTTAAGAGATGTTTTATTTTACGATTTATGTTAGAAAATGTAAAAGTTTATATTTTGATAATTTTGTATCATTTGTCGTTTCAACTTGATAAAGAATGGAGCTTTTTGATTGGCTTTTGGCTACTTGAGCACAGCAATCGTCACAACTCGGCCGATTCCGTACCTCATAGAAGGGGATAAGCGGAGTCACCCGAAGATTGTTGTGCACCAAGATTGGGCACAAGTTTAATAGTTTTATTGAGGAAAACGAATTTCCAGATCTTTACAAATCACGAGTCAGTCTCTGTCTCTGCACAAATAAATGATACTGTTCCCACGCCAGATAGCGAATAAACTACCTCTCAACCATTTAACGTCATAGCTGCAGTCCCAGATATATGATCATATATACGCCTGTAAATGGGGGGGGGGGGGGGGGGGGGGGGGGTCTGTAATATTACCGTCATTTCCTAAATTGCTAACTATGGCTAAATGTAGGACATTTTCGGGGTACCCACAGGATAATGCTAAGCGGTTTTTAGCAGAATTTGAATCTTATGCATTACTTCACGACCTAGCCGAGCAAGACAAACGCCAAATAGCGGCTTTTCACTTACATCTGAAAGGACCCGCACTTACATGGTTCATGATTCTTTAAGCGATGAGTCAAAACAGTCTTGGCAAAATATTTGTGTTTTGTTTAAAGTCATAAGAAACCTCAAAATATAAAAAAATATGCATATGTTTTTTTTATAACTAAATGGATAGTTTTCACTATCGTAACTTATGTACATATTTATGTATTACTGAGAAATTTATGTATTACTGAAAAATTGTTACACCAAGGTTTTCGATATCACAAACTAGTCAAAGCATTTACTAAATTTTATCAGCGGTATAAGGACATTATTCGTAAATATAGCTCAACATGCATTTCTTATACGTTCAGGTATTTCACATCCAATTTTTTATGGAAATATTCTTTATAAAGCACAAAGGTGTCAGTTTTCACCTCAGAAACTAACAAAACCTTTGAATAGACTTATTAAGAAGGGATATAGTAACGATACTGTTTTCAGGTCATTAAAGATTGCATATTTTGGCGTTAATATTGAGTCACTGATAAGGTCTTTGCGTCGGAACTAAACACATTTATTCTAAAACAGTTGTTGGCATGACACGGGTTATGTTCTTCTCCTATATCTTATGATGTATGATACTAAACCCCTAACGGAAAGGATTGTTCCTGATGTTCATATGATGAAATCATAATCTTTCAGTCAGTTTAATTGAAGTCTGGAGCTGGCATGTCAGTTAACTGCTAGTAGTCTGTTGTTATTTATGTATTATTGTCATTTTGTTTATTTTCTTTGGTTACATCTTCTGACATCAGACTCGGACTTCTCTTGAACTGAATTTTAATGTGCGTATTGTTATGCGTTTACTTTTCTACATTGGTTAGAGGTATAGGGGGAGGGTTGAGATCTCACAAACATGTTTAACCCCGCCGCATTTTTGCGCCTGTCCCAAGTCAGGAGCCTCTGGCCTTTGTTAGTCTTGTATTATTTTAATTTTAGTTTCTTGTGTACAATTTGGAAATTAGTATGGCGTTCATTATCACTGAATTAGTATATATTTGTTTAGGGGCCAGCTGAAGAACGCCTCCGGGTGCGGGAATTTCTCGCTACATTGAAGACGTGTTGGTGACCTTCTGCTGTTGTGTTTTTTTATTTGGTCGGGTTGTTGTCTCTTTGACACATTCCCATTTCCATTCTCAATTTTATATACTTTTATCTGAAGATAATTCTTTAATTTGTCCACATTTAGAAGAAGTTTACTTATTTTTAAAAGCTTGCTTCCAGGAAGCAATTCGCCGACATATTTTCCGTATGCATAGTGACCCGAGCGTAACCCTCCTCGTAAAAATCCGGTGATCGCAATACGCATGAATCTGTCATTGAAATAAACAAATATCTGATTATACATGTTAAACACGTGCTCATTACCCATGCTTTTTGTGATTTGTTTACTATAAGGTGACAATCGGTAAAACTCGGCTTCAAAACACGGCATTTAATGAGCAGCCATATTTGTTAAATCATAACAAACAGAGAGAAAAAAAAATGACGATTATATGATATATTTGCGAAAATAATGATAAAATTGAGCATAGAAGACTAAGTTTATGATATTTACATGCATTGGTTCAAGAATTGGACAAACATTATTTTAGTTTCACCACTCACTCGTTTCATATGACTTTAAAGAAAATAACATAAATTTTAATTTACATAGCGCCGCTGTAATAATGGAGAGCGAATTATTTCAAAGTTTGGTCTTGTCCCTGGTCAGTCGCTCGAGTCGATTATTGTAGTCGATACTAGAAAAAGCACAAATTTTGCAAAGCCAGATCATGAGGTAGTAGCTTAATTTATAGTGGGCTTCCAGATCAGATGTCATTTTTGGCCATGCTGGCCAACCGATTGACATTCAAAGTTCTTTAACAGCAGCTAAAATGGCAGAGACATGTGGCTATCGCCAACACAATGATGTTGTTAATGCAATAATTCATTCTTTGTTACTTTAAGCACACTATGCTTATCAGTGCAATAAATACTAATACATTTCTATAACACAACATGACATAAAACATCAGAGAAGCAAATATACGGAAGCCTGGAGCTGCCTTGTGTAATTGTTTATAACTAAACCATATTTGATAATTATTGCGATAATGTTTTGTATATTGCAAAATGACGCCTTATTTATCGCAATAATTCGCTGTATCTTACAACAAGGCACTTTATTTAGCGCAATGATTTGTTAAATTTAACACTAAGAAGACTTAATTATCGCAATATTTGCTATATATATACCACAAGTCGCCTTATTTATGGCAATTTTTTGTTATATCTAACAACAAGACGTCTTTGTTATTGCGATA
Source organism: Mytilus edulis (assembly GCA_019925275.1). Classification (NCBI taxonomy): domain Eukaryota; kingdom Metazoa; phylum Mollusca; class Bivalvia; order Mytilida; family Mytilidae; genus Mytilus; species Mytilus edulis. Next base: position 61,971,239 of record CM034355.1, read on the forward strand.
ATTTTATTGTGTAAAAACAGTACCACTTAATTAACGCGATTTTTTCGCTTTAAATTTCGGAAGTTAAAGCTAAGTCATCATAATTATGGCGATAGCACATTTCAATTTACATATGTAGCGTGAGCAGCCATTCAGCGGCATTTTCGTTATGATCAACACCCGATCAACCAGACCATTTTCTCCCGTATGAATCATTTGTTTAATAATTTCTTCATTTTACTAGAGAAGACTAAGTGGACCTACATTCAAAGGAAGCTACCCCTCATTCTGAACAATGCTTTTGGTAAGTAAATATTTAATGGTATCAACATAATAGCTACTGTTTGTTCTTTTTATACCACCCACTTGAAACGTGGGGGTCATGATATAGTAATCGTTACCCCCGTCCGTCTTTCCGTCCGTTATGGTAGCCATGCAGGAGGTATCAATCTTTTATCTGCAACTCCGAGATCATCCTTGTCCATTGAACAAAACTTATAAAACTTTCACAAATTCTTTATAATATAATGCCTCTGTGCACCTTTTATTTCATATATTGATTGAAATATATATTTTTTGGGGTTTGCCATAGCAAAACATGGACTTTGCCATCCCTTATTAACGGGTATTCATTTCTTATTCGCAACTGCAAGATCAACCTAAACCACTGAACAAAACAGACGGACAGACGACAATTATATACCATAATAGGTCCGTCAAAATTTTGACAGGCGTATAAAAAACAGTTCAACTTCTTTTACAAGGCGAAAAGGAAAATAGAATCGTGAAGCCAGTAAACAATTCTTATTTTAATCTGAACATGCAAATTGAATATTATGTTATGTATTTTACATTAGACATATTCACAGAACAACACCATCTATTATGAGAGTCCGAGAAACTATAATAGTGGACAGTTTTCCTACTTTTTCCACGTGTTTCCAAGTCATAGTAAACTCGAAGTAGCCTACAATGCATTGTAGTTCATTGAGTCGATTGGTCAGTATTTTAAGGCCATATCAGCCTTCTGTTTTTGGAAGTTACTACATTTTACTATGCAAAATATTTTCACGTCAGAAAATCTAGAGTTCCCGACCTGTTTATAACTGGCATATCTGGTTAACCATATCAAATCATATACAATTTTACATGTGGCATCAAAAAATAATTTTGAGTAGTGCTTTCTGATCCAAAGGGAAATAGATTAAATAAATTGTTTGGTTCCGATTCAGCCTGAACGGAAGAAAGGAAAATAATCAACTTTAGTTTTTACACCTTGCATGCATATCAAAATGAGCAAAAATACAGTTTCTTTACATTTGATCTACTAAGAGCATGAATTATTTGAAATAAATTTGTATTGCTCATGACTTTCCGTGATTTAATTTAAAATGTTTTTAATTATTACTTTTATGTCAAAAAACCTACCACAGAGGAAGTTAGAAATAAGCAAAAATAAAAAGGGGCGGATGTTAGTCTGGTCAACAAGGTAACTGTGATTAAGAAACGGTTGAAAGTACAATCCAAATTTTCCACACAAACCTTTCTTTAATCAACATTAACATCGTGATAGAATTTCAATATGATCTGTTTGGTAGAACAAAATTAACCTTAAGTCATTTGAATTTTTCAACATTCATACACATACTCCAACATTAACCTCAAAATAAGACCTATAAAATTGGCATTGAAAAAAAAACAGTTTTTAGAAAGCTCGTACGAGTTCGCTAGCAACCCTTTGCGGGTTTTTAATTTGATAGGTGACTTTTTGTTAAATATCTGTTTGTTTTGAGATTGTGACACAAGTATGACTGCTATTCCCATATTGTGACTATTTGACCTATTATGTCTGTTTTGTTCATACATGTACATCGTTTTATATATAATGGAATTTGATACGACTGTCATACAAGTGAGAGGTTTAGCGCTATAAAACCAGGTTCAATCCTACATTTTCTTCATTTGAAAATGCCTGTATCAAGTCCCGAATATGACAGTTCTTGTCCATCCGTTTAATGTGTTTTGTCATTTGATTTTGCCATTTGATAAGGGACTTTCCGTCTTGAATTTTCATCGGAGTTCAGTAATTTGCGACCATCCAATCGCGAATTGCTGCCGTCGCAGCTTAAAATATAATACAGTTATCTACTGATAAATATCTTTGCATACATTCATTTTGATCCAATCTTTAAAGCTATCTGAACATCTTCCCCAAGTTTATTATACATCGGATAAGACAATTTCAGTGGAACAAATGCAATAAAATAACAGTCTAATGTTCTAAGTTGTACACTTTTATGTTTCAGATGGTACTTGCTCTTCTCCTGTTCTGCAAGGCCAGTGCTATTCCATATCCAGACATAGATGCATCATTAGACGAACTAGTTGTCAACTATACAAGTTTTTCATTTACAACAAAAGAAGTACTCGGGTTTTTACTAAACATACATCATATAATGCTGAGCGAAAGATCATTTTATAGAATTAAAAAACGTTTGAGATTGCAAAAAAGAGGAGTTGAAAGTGCTATTGCTGATATTGTTACAAAAATTTTACAGTTAAGAAATGCAGGATATACCAATATAGGTTATCGATCTTTATGGAATGTACTTCGCTGCCTAGGCGTAAGAGCTTCACAACACACGGTTAGGCTAGTTTTGAAAGCTATTGACGGAGACGGCGTTTTAAGGAGACAAAGACATAGGCTTACAAGAAGACGATACACAAGTAACGGACCGAGCTTTTGCATCCACGTCGATGGATATGATAAGTTAAAGCCGTTTGGAATATCTGTCCATGGTGGAATCGACGGTTTTTCAAGAAAGATACTTTGGCTGAAAGCTACAAGTTCAAATAAAAATCCCCGTATAGTTGCAGGACATTTTCTTGAGTATTTGAAGACAAGCAAAAGGGTTCCAAGGGTAGTACGCATGGATGCAGGAACTGAAAATGTTATAGTTGAACGTATTCAAATAGCTTTGAGATCATTTCATACTGATAGCATGGCAGGACATAGAAGTGTTTCAATAGGAAGATCAACGGCCAACCAAAAGATCGAAATGCTATGGAGTTTTCTGATGCGAAATTTCACAACATTTTGGAGGAATTTGTTTAAAGATATGGTAGATGAAGGTATACTTAACAATGCCGACCCTGTGCATCTTGAATGCATACGGTTTTGTTTCCTACCACTTATTCAGAGACATTTAGACATGTTTCTACAATCATGGAATTCACACAGAATAAGATCTCAAAGAAATGTTGAATGTCCACATGGTATACCTGACGTTATGTACTACCAACCTTTTATTTACGATAAATATGACTGCTCTTATGAATTGCCGTGCGACATAGTTGTATTGGATTACTTAACTGATATATACACGGATGCTGTTCTACCTAGAGGCACTAAAGAAGAATTTAGACAATTAATAAATACTCTCACGTTTTTAGATATCGGAGAATTCGGTGTCATTGAAACTCCAACACAGGCCAAAGAATTGTTCAACTTATTATCTGGCGTAATATCACAACATTTGTTAAATCGATAGACATTTACAGATTCAACATTTATTATTCATGATAGTTATCTGTTATGTCACCATGTTGTCGAATATATGGACCCGAATATATACGCGCATAAGATGTTTGATCTGTTTATGCAAAGAACAACATTAGAGTGCATAATGTGTACATACTAATTCTCTTGTTTTTCGTTGATTATGCTTCTTTTTTGTCAGAATCGATGTAAATATTAAATAAAAATGTTCTGTTGTATTTAGTATTATATAAATAGTAAAGAATAAATGCTTACTGTTTCTTTTAACAAGTCTTTCCTATGCCCGAGTCATCATTAAATTGATAACAGTTCGACACATTTAAATATGCTATATTGGTCTATTCCTTCATGATGTAGCCGAGTATCATTCAGTCATATTTCATATCTGTTACAAAAACCAAGCACTTTTCCATAAAAATGACCATCGAGTTTAACGTGTCATACATTAACAAAATATTAAGTACAATCAAATCTTATTTGCTGTCAACTCAACCAATCCGTTTCATTCGTAATGAACTGGACAGAGTGTAGCTAAATTAAAGAGAAACACAATGTATGATATAGTATGTCTGTCGCTCACGTCACTGAGTATAAAAGGGGGCATGGTTTCACATAAACCACGATATTTGGAAGGTATATAACGTCAAAGTACCCAAATTGCACCGAGTACCAAAATTGCACCTACTAGTATTCAACAAAAATACTGGGGAAATCTTACTTGTTTTCTCTGAGTCTAAACCCTTGGTATTTTTCGGGGTATTTATATGATTTGATACAATACACGTCATTTAACATTGCTGAACATATAAAAACCAGTAAAAATCAACAGATTTGTTTTTAACCGACCCTCATTGTCAATTAAAGATGTAAGTTATGATATAAGACAGACTTAATTGTATATATATGTTTTATCCATTTATTTCCTGATCGATGGGATCAATGCGTTCAACGTAACATAGTCACCAAACTTTGACTTATTAAGTGAGATACAAATATCTGTATAGCTGCTTTTCATTCGTCTTTAGAAGCTAATGTAAACAGGTAAATGCATGAACAAGTCGAGAAGAAGAAAACACGTTTGTTTCTCATTACAATGCCGATTGGTTACTGCAGTATTGAAAAACACATCTTTCGAACGTAACAAAAATTAAGAAACCTTTATAGCATCAATTTAAGATATGTAATGTTCATTTGTGATTTGAGTGGGTTTTCATTTTTCTTAAGTACGATTTATCCCTCGTTAATTCAACGTCTTTGAATCTATGTTGTTTTATGTCTGTTGGTAGATCAGTGCAAGACCAATTATTGAAATGTTTCCTTAACATTGGAATGGTGAATATTCGTGTCAATTCTTTTATGCTACTGCACAATAAAACATACTTTGGTTGTATGTAGTCTAACAAATCGTTAGATTTTGCCATTATCCACTTTCGATTCCAAGGTATCTAGGGCCTGTTATTGTAGTTTAATACACAGCATATAAAAGCTGGTATAGAAATAACCTGGCAAATGAAATGCCTAGAGTCATATTACCTAATGTTGCTTTATTGTTACATGGATTTGTCTGTTTAAGCCGTTTTAACTATTTATATTTTTTCAACCTGCATATTACGTCTTCAAGCAGCCGTCTATAGACTTATTAAAGAAAACATGTCAAGTTTTACTAGGGAAACAAGTGTGGACACAGTTCAGAGTGGATAGATTGTTTGAATGTTTACCTATGTTTTCTGAGAAAAAGAGTTCTCTCCTTTATTCAGCATTAAACTGTTCTATGTTCAACTTAGCAAAGCGACACTCTACCTTTGGCCTTTGTTAGTCTTGTATGATTTTAAAGAGGTAGGGCCAATATGCCGCGGATTTTTTTCACAGAAGGGCCAATTTCAAAAAGTGCCAACAGAGTAAAATTTACTATAAAAACAAAAAATAAAATGCTTTTTGATCAATATGTCGATTTACATATAGTATGATATGTGTGATCAATAGTTAATTTAACCCTACAAAAGGATGAAAGTCCAATATCCGGATTTTCGGGTGTTTTTATGTGGAAAAAACAGGGAATCCCCAAGAAGGACATTTCAAACCAAAAAAAAGTTATGCTTTTTATGACTGTTGTTATTCATACTACTTTTTACTTCAAAATGAAATTGGTTTAGTGTGTCCTTATTACATAAAAAAACAACTTTTTAAAGAAAAAATTGTAACATCGAAAAATTGTACCAATATAGCTTCTAAATAAGAGTCATAATGATAAGAATCGCCGTAGCTCCGCCAGTAGAGCACAGAACTACTAATAAGTGACGGTTTTGAAGAAAGGGTTCGAACCTCGCTTAGAACTTTTGCATTTTTTTTGTGTTGTTATATTAAGTTCTAAAGTTTCTATCATATTTTTTCGGATGTTTGCTTGATTCATTGAGTCATTCTGGTTCATTTTGACTATTCAGGTAGTTTACAGTATATCATTTTACGTGTATCAAAGTTAAGAAAAAATAATGTATCGCTTATTGTGTGCAATCCTATGACTGTCCATACTCTTGAATTACTTTCTATTTATGTGTTTACATTATTACATATATCCAAGGGACAACTGCCCTTAAACTGATGTAGACATAACCAATAACACGAGAGTTAATTATATAGAAATTAAGCCTACATGTTGCTAGTGTAATATACACATAACTTAAAATAAGGCCATTGTATACAAGTTTCATAACAACAAAAAACAATTCGTCGAAACCTTTTTTGAACATGGTATTATATGTAACAAATGCAGTCAACAACAGTTTTGTCGCCAAATCACAAACTGTAGAGATACTAGTACTGAAATTTTTACTACCGTCTATACACGGGTACATAACTCATCAGAAAAATAAAACAACACCAAAGAACAAATCAATTACACTACAAATCGTGGTTGTAGGTAAAGCATCAAGAAGCTGTTGCATTTGTATCACAACGATTTGTTAAAATTACAGAAAAGGCAATAAAACATGAAGAAGTAACACAGGGTGATCTATGACCAACTGATATAAGATGTTCTCCAGTTTAAATATATACATGTACATGTATTTTCTTGTCTTATCTTATAGACGATAAAACCTTAAAAGACCAGGACAAATACTGTGTAACAGATATACATATTCAGAATGAGAAAATCACGATTTGAATAAGTTCGATATTATTTGGCTCCTTGGCAAGTTACATGGTATGGCACCTTGCATAAAGGATGTTAATAAGAAAATAAAATCAATATTAAAAACTCAATAGTCATGGCCTTGTTTTTGTAGGAATACCTGTTCAAGGTATGAAAATAAATGATGTGACGTATTTTTATGTACTATAATTAGCATCTATCGGGCTATTTAAAACATGATTTACCTATCTTATCGAATGAAACAAATTGCCGGCAAATTGTCCCTACCTCTTTTAGTTTCTTGTGTATAATTTGGAGTTTAGTATGACGTCCATTATCACTGTACTAGTATACATATTTTTTAAGGGGCCAGCTGAAGGAAGCCTACAGGTGTGGGAGTTTCTCGCTACATTGAAGACCAATTGATGGCCTTCTGCTGGTGTCTGCTCTATGGTCGGGTTGTTAACGCTTTGACACATTCCCCATTCCTTTCTCAATTTTACCTGTACCAAACCCTAAAATGTATTAGTGTGTTTTTGTTTCTAATAGTAAGTTATACTGTTAAAGACTGTCACGTAGGAGACGCTAATGGCATGCATTACCAAATGATTCTTATAAAATACCTGAAATTTTTGTCAGTTAAAACAAAAAAAAAGGAGGAGAGTAACACATTAGGTGCTTTTCAGAATGATATGGTTTAAATTTACGAGATGGTATCTGATAGTATCTGAGAACCTACATGCATGAACTATTTTTGGGAGAAATTTTATTTGCTTATACAGGAAATGAATGAATTATGACCGGAGCGGGCCCCCACTTAGGCATTCAATTGGCCTCCATTCATGAAAATTTCTGGATCTGCCACTGAGTTTGTCAAATTTTGTTTAAAAAAAAATACATTTGCATAATAATGGACTAATTATAAGCTTAAAGCAACGCATTTTACTAATACATTTACAGAAAGAACTCATGATCAATACAGTGATATACTAAGTACTGAAAATACACGACATTCATGTACATTAGTTCTAGACTTCCTATTTAAACCACAACTATGATTTAGGTAGCACTCCACAGTTCGGTGTGTAGATTCGCATTTTGGTCACTTTTCAAATATAAGAGGTAGTGTTCAATAAGATTCTTTTTTTGATAGCTGATGATTAAGATGATTAAAAAGGCCTTCATAGTGAGCATCAAGAGTATTTAATGTATGAAATATGGCTGTTTTCTGTATGAAAGTCTGTCTTTGCATATCCAAACCAGGCAATGGTTTGTCAATTATTGTAATATTTTTTGCAACTTTTTGTTGCACGAACTTTGTGATTAATTTTGCGACAAAATTGGGGCGAGAGACACTCATTTTTTTATTTGATCATTGGGTAGATTATTCTAAATAGTTTCTGAAAAGGTATCACTCAAAGGCATTAAACTTCTAGTTTGATTCAAATTTTGGGGGAATGTGTGACATTTTCACCCTTCTTTTTGCAATTTAATACGTAAATTAATGCAAAATGTTCCCATGGATACACAAAACAGGAATTATATTTCACTCTTTTAACTTTTGAAAATAAAATCTATGAAAGATACATTTGAACGCGTATACCACAAACAGTTAGGTTGATGTATTTGAAAAATAGGAATAGAGGATGATGAAACATTTTGTGGTTCAATTTTAATTAATGTTTTTTTAACTGTACAGTGCTACCTTGACATAAATGTAAAACTACATGCATCAGAAGTCCAGCAAAAGACATGCAATTGTCATATTATATGTTCGTACTATGGATAAACATTCGATTCACAGCAAGTAATTGTTCAATAGGAAAAATACTGGTCAGCCCAATCGTACTAGTTAATGGGACTTGGTATGGTGACCTGTGTCCTTCTGCACGAAAACCTTTCGGAGTATCAAGTTACAATAAAGATCAGTGTTGCTTAGTTTCAAAGCGGGTTTAAATCACATCAAATCATTATCATGATTGTGTTCGCTGCCATATCGTATAGACTTGATTGTAAATAATAAACATATGAAAAGCAATAACTTTCCTTTGCATACCTTTAAAACTCAACCCTTGTCACTAAATAATTGAAAACATACATTTACTATTACGTTTACCCTCCTCTTTTCCCCTTATACGATTTCAAAGTTGTAACACTTCATTGTTTTGGTCCCCCTTGAGAGTTTGACTGTGTCATTGGCAATCATACCACATGTTCTACTTGTTTTTGTTATACGTAGACATTATCTAACAACCACATACATCATTTACGGAATGCATCTTGCAACCCAAGAAACCAAATACAGAGTGAGACTGTGCCTAACAACCATATACACCATATACAGACCGTATCTAACACCACAGACACCATATACAGACTTCATCTAATAACCAAATACACCATATACAGACTGTAACTTACAAACAGTGACACCTTATACAGACTGTATCTTACTACCACAGACACCATATAAAGACTACATCTACCTACCACAGACACCATATAAAGACTACATTTAACAACCACAGACACCATATAAAGATTACATTTAACAACCACAGACACCATATAAAGACTACATTTACCTACCACAGACACCTTATAATGACTACATCTAACTACCACGGATACCATATAAAGACTACATTTAACAGCCACAGACACCATATAAAGACTACATTTAACTACCACAGATATCATATAAAGACTACATCTACCTACCACAGATACCATATAAAGACTACATTTAACAACCACAGACACCATATATACACAGACTTTTAACTACCACATATACCATATAAAGACTGTATCTAACTACCACATGCACCATATATATACAGACTACATCTGCCTACCACAGATACCATATAAAGACTACATTTAACAACCACATACATCATATATACACAGACTTCTAACTACCACAGACACCATATAAAAACTGTATCCAACTACCACAGACACCATATATAGACCACATCTAACAACAACAGGTACCATAATTAGACTACATTCAACAACCACAGTTGGATGGAGAGTTGTCTCATTGGCACTCACACCAAATCTTCCTATATCTACATACACAATATATATATATATACTTTATCTACATACCACAGACACCATATCAATACAGACTTTATCTAACTACCACAGACACCATTTATAGGCTACATCTAACAACAATAGATGTATACCATGTAAAAACTACATCTAACAACCACAGACATCATATAAAAACTAAATCTAACCGCAGACACCATATCTATACAGACTTTATCTAAATACAACAGACACCATATAAAAACTGAATCTAACAATCACAGACACCATATACAAATGTAAAGACTACATCTAACAACAACAGATACCATGTAAAGACTAAATCTTACAACCGCAGACGTCATATATATATTATACAGACTTTAACTAACTGTCACACACATCATTATATATATATATATATGAAGACTACATATTACAACCACAGACAACATGCATATATAGACTACATCTAACAACCGTAGATAACATCTTATAACCACAGACAACATCTTATAACCACAGACACCATATATACAGACTGCATAAATGTGTTAGTAGAATAGCCTGGTGGTTTAGGCAAACATGTACTTCTAGCGCCCCATAGACTTTTATCTTGTTTTTGAGCGAAGGGTGTCACCTAAGGTCACCTCTCATAATCCCCTTAAAACCCGTGTGCATTCATGCGGAACCAATAATTTAATTCTTGAATTCTTGATATTTTTTTCGTTCTTTAGTTCTTTTCGCTGCAAGCTTCTACTTCTACTTATGAGTGGTATTGAACAAAATCCTGGACCAAGGCATCCAAAATTCCCTTGTGGTATATGTAAAAAAGCTTGTAAACTCCAGTCAATAGCATGTGATGAATGTGATCAGTGGTTGCACAAAATATGTATTGGAATGTCGACAACAGAATTTAGTCGACTTGGTAACAGTAGCGATACATGGAAATGTCCAAACTGTGCCGCACCTAATAATTCATCGATTATTTACTCGACACCTCAACTAGATGAAAACAACACAAATGAACATATGATAAATCAATCTGAACATCCATCATTAATTCACAGCGAATCAGATATATCTTTTCCATCAACATCCAGCATTACAAACACAACTAGATCAAGCGTTAGCACAGAACACGACTCAACTTTTGATATACTACCAGAGTCTAATGGGATCACTACATCTTCACCTATTAAACCCAAATCAAAAACTTTTAACAGAGCAAACAACACAAAGTACTTACGAATCTTGAATATTAATTTTCAAAGTCTGAGGAAGAAAGGAAAGCTATTAGAGCTTCTCATAATAGATACAGATCCCGATATCATACTGGGAACAGAAACTTGGCTCGACGACACCATATCATCAAGCGAAATACTATCAAATGACCTTGATTATAATATCCAACGCAGAGATAGACCAACTGATCGACATGGGGTGTTCTCATAGCAGCCAAAAAACATCTACAATTACATAATGTATATAAAAGTAAAAATATTGAAATGATCAGTGGAGTAATAACAACTAACTCAAAGAAAATCACATTGGCATCATACTATAGACCTCCAAATAGAACAGACAACGAGTACCTAGAATATACACAAGATGAATTCAACCGCCTTAAAAATAGCACCAAAAAGAACATCCTTATTATTGGTGGTGACTTTAACATTCCAGACATCAATTGGGAACAGTTAACCATAAATGGTACGCAATATCCATCCAAAGTGAACCAAACCTTCTTGGACATAGTAGCAGACATTAATCTTGAACAAATAGTGGACTTCCCTACAAGAAAAGAAAAAACTCTAGATTTAATTTTGACTAGCCATCCAAGTTTTAAGCAGAGATGTAAACCAATTCCAGCTATTGGTAACAGCGACCACGACATTGTCCTTCTTGATACCTCAATTAAAGCACAAAAACCTAAACCGGTTAAACGTAAAATACATCTATGGAAAAGAACCAACATAGATGAAATACAAAATGAGGTGAGGTTATTTGCTGAAACCTTTAACCAGACGACCTTCACTAATATTGAAAACATGTGGAAATATTTCAAAGAAAACATCATGAAAATTATTGATCAGAAAGTACCAACAAAGATGACAACTACAAAATTTACCCATCCTTGGATCAATACCACCATCAAGCGCCTAATAAGAAGGAAAAACAAGGCCCACAAGAAATCAAGGAAAACAAAGAAAAAGAGAGACAGAGATAGATATAAATACCTCCAACAACAAACACAAATGGAAATAAGAAAAGCATACAAAGAATATATGAATGACATCATTAGTCTCAGTTACACTGAGAAACCGAAAAGATTTTGGTCATTCTTGAAGAGCAAAGGACAGGACTCGGTTGGAGTTGCACCACTCAAAAACAAGGAAGGATTCCTTAAAAGCGACAGCCAGAGTAAAGCCAATATCTTAAATGAACAGTTTTGCTCGGTTTTCACAAAAGAAGATGGCAGCACTATTCCCGATAAAGGTCCTAGTAACATCACTACAATGAATGACATCACAGTAACTGAAAATGGGGTATTCAAACTGTTAAAAAACCTTAACACCAACAAAGCAGCAGGACCAGATGAAATACCAACCAAAATACTGCAAATAACTGCTGCAGAATTATCACCAATTCTGACAAGAATCTTTCAGTTTTCACTTGATACAGGAGAAGTTCCACAAGATTGGAGAGATGCCAACATAGTGCCACTATACAAGAAAGGGGATACTCACCTAGCGGCCAACTATCGTCCAGTCTCCCTTACCTCCATCACTTGTAAGCTGTTAGAGCATATAGTTCACAGCAGCATAATGAAACATTTTGATCAACAAAATATACTCTGTGACAACCAACATGGTTTCAGGAAACGCAGATCATGTGAAAGTCAGCTCATCATCACCATCGATCGTATAGCCAAATACCTTTCAAATGGAACCCAGATTGACATCATACTCCTGGATTTTGAAAAGGCATTTGACAAGGTTCCTCATTCAAGACTGCTGTACAAACTCCAATTTTATGGAGTAAGGGGCCGGACAAACTCCTGGATCAGTTCATTCCTATCAAACAGGAAACAACAGGTAGTATTGGAAGGTGCTAGATCTCAACAAGACGATGTTCTGTCAGGTGTGCCACAGGGCACAGTACTAGGTCCTTTATTGTTCCTAACATACATCAATGACATGCCCGGATATACTCAATCAGATGTCCGCCTCTTTGCTGATGACAGTCTACTATACAGGGAAATTAGTAACACCAAAGATACAGAACAACTTCAGAAAAACCTTGAAGCATTAGAAAGTTGGGAAAAAACATGGATGATGAGATTCAATCCAACAAAATGCAATATTATCCACATACCACCAAAGAACAAAGAACCTATACAATACCCATACACTCTACATGGACACATACTCGAACCAGTAGATAGTGCCAAGTACTTGGGAGTTTCAATATCAAACAACCTCTCATGGAACAAACATATCCAGTGTTACAGCAAAGGGTAACCGAACACTTGGGTTTGTCAAACGAAACCTTAAAGAATGTACCAGGAAAGTAAAGGCTGCTGGCTATACAACACTCGTGCGACCTGTCATAGAGTATGCTTCTACTATATGGGACCCAACCAACCAAGCAAGCATCAATACACTAGAACTTATACAGAGGAGAGCTGCTAGATTTGTCTATAATGACTACACATCACGCACACCAGGGTGCGTCACTACAATGTTAGAAGATCTTAAATGGGACACATTAAAGACAAGACGCCGTGACAACAGGCTATGCATGCTCTATCGTATCCAGAATGAGCTGATAGACATCAACAAGAGTACTTACCTCAAAGGTGGCGACAGTAGAACTCGTGGAGGACACAAGTTTTACCAACAGAGGGTCACCAGTGATGTCTACAGGAACTCCTTCTTTCCAAGAACAATCATGGAATGGAATACATTACCTGCCAGGGTTGCTGAAGCGGGATCAGTTGAAGATTTTCGCTCAGGGCTACAGACAACACATTAATACCAGACTGGATGATTGTACATAATTTTAACCGTAACAACCTGATTTTATTGTAAATACTGTATATAGCCATAGGGGACTAGATATGTGATGTCACCATGCGTAGTCCCGCAGAGTTTAAACGTTTCATTAAAGGAACCCAACTCTTATATGGAAGAAGAAGAAGAAGAAGAAGAAGAAGAAGAAGAAGAAGAAGAAGAAGAAGAAGAAGAAGAAGAAGAAGAAGAAGAAGAAGAAGAAGAAGAAGAAGAAGAAGAAGAAGAAGAAGAAGAAGAAGAAGAAGAAGAAGAAGAAGAAGAAGAAGCAGTTCTTGGGAGAAAAATGTATTCCGCCTCTTCCTTTTTAGCTCACCTGGCCCACAGGGCCAAGTGAGCTTTTCTTATCACTTGGCGTCGTCCGTCGTCCGAGAACTTTTACAAAAATCTTCTCCTCTGAAACTACTAGGCGAAATTTAACCAAACTAGGTCACAATCATCATAAGGGTATCTTGTTTAAAAAATGTGTCCAATGACCCAGCCAAACAACCAAGATGGCCGCCATGGATAAAAATAGAACATAGGGGTAAAATGTATATTTTGGCTTATATCTCTGAAACCAGAGAGTTAAATTGTTTATCAGGTGAAGATCTTTCTGCTCTTTATAGTCAATTTTTATCAATTTTCATATTTTTTTGTAAATTTTTACAAAATATCTTCCAATGTTATTACTGGGCCAAGTTCATTATAGATAGAGAAAATTGTAGCACACAAATGTTCAGTAAAGTAAGATCTACAAACACATCACCATCACCAAACCAACAAATTTGTCATGCATTTATCTGTGTCCATTGTTTAATATGCACATAGACCAAGGTGAGCGACACAGGCTCTTGAGAGCCTCTAGTTTATTATGTCTATTTTTCAGCTCTTACAAGGCAACCATATATGAAATCTCCTATCTTCCAACCTAACAAATGAATAAATTCAAAATGGTTTTCCTCTTTATTAACAAAAGTGTAATTTGATTGACTGTTTGTTTCAAAATTTAACCCCCAGTCAAAAATATGTCATGCTTGTTCAGGAAAACAAGACTTTAAAAGTCAGATTTATAATTTAAAAACAAGGAGATGTGATATATGTTAATTTAAATATAGAGTGGATTCAAACAATAAAAGGAAACTTTCACAATGGCAAAACACGATACAGTAAAGTGACTAGTCGTCTATAAAAGGCTTGACATGAAAAGTGGGAAACAATTTACACACAAACAACAGGCCAAATTAAACATAAAAAAAACATTACAAAATATTAACTGTGGGTCGAGACATGAACCACCGACAACCACTAAACTACAGGTTCCTGGCTTGTGCCAATACATACAGATACATGATACAAGGGATTTATAAAAAAAAAAGAGAGAGAGAGAGGGAGAAAAAAAATCAATCTAAGAAATGTCTGGTATACGTTGTATACTTGCATATAGATCCATGATATACAATGAAAGATTTTATTCAAAGTATTGAAGTACTGAACATCGCATGTCATAGAAGACTATATCTCTATATTTGAAATTGAGGTTAATGTACACAGGAGTTGATAGACAGTCTGAAGTGTGGGAATATATATTAAAATCAAAATCTTGCAATAACTAAGTCGTCTTGTTAGTATGGCGATATATAAGGTGTCTAGATCAAATCATTGCGATAACTAAGTTGTCTTGTTGTTAGATATAGCGAAATATTGCGATAAATAAGGCGTCTTGTTATTTATAGCAAATAATAAAGATAAGTAAGTACGGAAGCGTATATGTGCCGTGTCTTTGTGAGTTATTTTCTCCGTTTCACGAGTATAAAATAACGAGTTGCAGAGTTACTTCTCAACAACCCGACTTTTAAAATCACCCGTTAGTGTCTTAAAACGCAATATTACAAGTTGATATGGCACGTAATGAGTTTGGTTTCTTAAACTTCGTGCGATATCAAAATCGTGTTACTCATAACGATCGCGTTATGCGAGTTTTACTCTGCAAGTTTGTGTGTTCTTATTACCCGATTACGAGTTGTAGATCACGTGTTTGTTTAGCCAATGAACACTAACCAGCTAACACAAGTTCCTTAACTCGCCTCAATGCAATGTTTCGCGCCCTTTTCATTATCAAACTGGAGAAGCAATGGCGGAGGTGCGTATAAAATAATTTTCTCATCTGCACTAATTTTAAAGCATAAAACAATTCTTATTTAGCTAGGGTTGAGAGAGCGGACCCTCTCTTTTACAGTCTACTCCTGTTCTGGTGGGGCTATTTGTCTATTTGTTATGATGAACCTTAATTAAGTTAGACATGTCACTGAGTTTAGAACTAACAGTTAGCATTTATATTATGAAATGCAACAACTAGGGGAAATTCGTGTAAATACGGACGGCGTCTAATTGCGGACGGAATAGGAAGTCCCCGTCTTGTATTTGATTTTATTAAATCATAATGAAATAAATAAAATTGTTGTGAATGTATTTTCTTTTTTAATTATATGGTTGTTGACTTATTCTGTTTAAAAAAACAAAATAAATACATTTAATTGCGTATCATGTAATTTAAAAGTGACACATACCCGGACGTCTAAGTTTAAAGTTATAAACCCGGGAATTTTTGAAATCTACATAGTTGACAGTCTACACAGTTATTACACTTTTCCACGTAAGTATGACTATTTATTTAAGATGAATTGAATAATGGTGTACTCAAGTATAATTAGATTTAAAATAATTACTGATTTATATTTTCTTAACATATTTTCTGTAAAAAACGTCATTTATTAGATGTCCGCATTTGCACCACCCTTTTTTGGGGGGTAGTATAAATGCGGACACTAGAAAATAAATACCTCATGGAAGTAGTTTCATATGATATGTATAAATGTCAACTTTATCACATTCTTTACTCATTTAAAAATGTATATATCGTGAAAATAGATACAAACCTTGCACTGATGATAGTTACACTGCACAAATGAAATACAATTTTCAAGTCAAATACGGAAAAGGTTATCATAAGAAGTAATACAAATCCGTACAAATAAGATTGATGGTGATGATGTCACACTATCCATACACACATATTCTAACCGTTCAATGTGGTTGAATAAGAATGACTCGTGAATAATTTTTTTTTAAATGTACATTGTTAATATTTTTCTTTCCAGAATGTCTACATGCTCAGAATTGTTCAAACGAGAAATAGGGATAAAATCCAATTTGTCAACTTTAATAGCCCGTAACAAATTGAAAGAATGTGTCAAAAATGAATGTTTGTTTGACACTGACCAGACATTCTTATTATGCTTTAAACTGTTCGATTTATCGAAAAATTAACACATCGCAAAGCTTTTAATTGATATAATAGAAGAAGATAAAACCAATGATATCGGAAGTATTGTATATGTGGCAAGAACACTGGTACGAAGAGGTACATGTTTGGTCTCGCAAGCAGAAGCAGACGAGTTACAATGTCATGTTGAGACTCTTTTGAAAGATTTATTTTTGAATTATACTTACTAAATGCTTTACTTCATTACACTTACTAAATGCTTTACTTCATTTATATGCAAGAAAATAAAGTGGCTATCTATTATTTTTTTATTTTTTTATTTTTTTTTTCAGAATATTAAGGGTGAAAAAAACTAAGTCCAAAGAGAAATATGATATGACAGCTTTAGAAAATGCTGTAAGGAGTGTAAAATCGGGGAAATGTCTGTAAGAAAAGCGTCACAGCATTTTAATGTTCCAAAATCTACGGTCGGGGATCGAGTAACTGGGAAGAGGGATTTGGAAGTTGGCAGGGGGCGGAAACCAGCACTGCCTCTAGAGTTGGAGAAATCAATTGTTCAGTCAGTTAAGAGAGCTTCCCAGTTGGGCGTTGGACTTTCACGCAAACAACTTCTTACCAGAACTGGAGCACTGGTAAAAAAATAAAAAATAAAAACACCGTTCAAGAACTCAACGCCCGGTAAAGACTGGTGGCAAAGCCTTAAAGAAAGACATCCGGATTTAACAATTAGAAAACCAGAAAAAAACGGTGCCCTACGGTGTCGAATGATGAACCGTCAAAAAGTTGAGGCTTACTTCCAAGATTTAGGATTAATCCTAACACAGAAAAATCTGTTAGAGAAACCAAAAATGATATGGAATATGGATGAATCTGGGAAATCTTTTGAACATAACCCTGTGAAAGTAGTAGCAGAAAAGGGGGCAAAAAATGTACCAGGACGCACAAGCGCTATCAGCACACATGTGACGATAGTTGCTGGTGTCAATGCTATAGGGGATAGGATGAGTCCTTTGTTGGTTGTTAAAGGTAAAACAGAAAGATCTATATTTGGTTTCAATACACATCTGGGACCATGTGGGATTACCAGGAAAGTGGGTGGATGGATGATAGGATAGGAGAAAGGTGGTTTAAGGAAATATTTTTGAAACAATGTGGTAATGATCGGCCACATATTCTAATTTTGGATGGGCACTCCTCACATGAATCATTGGCACTAATACAAGAGGGAATCAAAGAAGATGTTGTTTTGTCACTGCCGCCGCACACAACACACTATTTACAACCACTCGACAGAACTGTATTTGGTCCATTTAGCAAACAATATGACAGAGCGTGCTCTGAATTTGTACAAAAGAATATACTGCACAAAGTGGACTTTTCCAGCTTTGTTCCATACAGCATGAAATTCTGCATTAACCAATGAAAACATCAAAAGCGGATCCCGAGCTTGCGGAATTTACCCCTTCAATCCGCTAGCAATTCCAGAGTGTGCTTACCTTCCAAGTGAGCCCTCCCAATATACTGAACAAAGCAACTCGGTCATGAAATCGACTGAAGCTGAATTGCCGAGCACCTCTGCCTCTGCCTTAGGGACGTCAATGGAAATTGAAGCTATAGAGACAATGGTTCCATCTGGTGATGGACCGGTTTCAAATGTCAACCATAGCCAGATATTACCACTAATTGCCGATATTACTTATAGTCTACAACAACCTGAAATAGACGACCCGCAACATCTTCTAGAGTTAATATTACAAAACAAAATTGAGGTAGTGGCTACTGCAAATGAGGAGGGAGTTGCAGCAGTCTCTGATATGTGGAATGCAGAGGTAACCTCTTTATTTCTACCGTTCAGCAATGTAAGTGAGAATAAAATAACCACTGAAGTCAAAAAGACCAAGACTACGTCACATCAATCTCATCGTTTGCTGACAAGTGAAGAGGTTGTACAAGAAAAAATGTTGCTTGCCAAAAAAAAAAGAAGAAAAAGAAAACAAAAAACTTGAAAACAAACTTTAAAAAGCTGAAAGAGAAATGAAGAAAGTAGAACAAGTATTAAAAAATAGCAATCAATGTAAAAAACCCAAGTTGGAATAATAAGTATTTGCAACTTACCTGATCAACAAACATTGGACAAAAAAGTTAATAAATGAATTTTAATCCTAATCAATATTCTGAAAATGAATATTGTTATTCAAAGTCAATGTTTTTATTTTCTTTAAAATTTGGCTGTTTTTGATCGTCTTGTTTTTGTTGTAAAATTACTGGTTTCATATGTGTTAATTTCATTTGGCTGGTACCTTTACAGGTACAGTGATGAATAAGTTCATCCATGTAAAGATTTAAAGTTATACTTGTACAAGTAAGATATTGATGATTTCAAATTAATAGTCCAGTCGAAATGTGAAACAATTGCTCAGAAGGTGGTAAAGGCATCAAACTTTGCAGAGTGTTAGTTGGGTTCATTACTAACATTTATAGCTATGGACTCAATTCAGAAAATCAAAATGGCTGCTCTGGGCGGCCATTTTGAAATCATGTTCAAAAAGTCAATAAAAATTATTAAGAGTAAATATGAAAAATATGTTACTTAACTAATGTTGATAAACTTTCGTATTTCTTATGACAAAGAATATAAACTGAGGACTATTGAAGTATTTAGTGGCCATCTTGAATGGTGGCCATTTTGGAAACGTAAATTTGCAATATCTTATTATTCGCTATCCTAAATTGTTTTTTGAATTAATACTAAGTTTTATATGCATTTACAACTAGTTTTGCTAATCATTTATTAATGACGGTTGCCTTTCATATAAGATATATTCACCAAGTGCTCAAATAAGGTATGCTTATGTTAACAAATAAATGCATTTAAAGAAATACGTAAATTCTTTTAATTGCAGTTTTGTATGTAGGGCTTAGGTAATTTTTTACCATTAAAAACATCCGTATATAAAATATGAGCACTGTATGTTGAACAGGACAAATAGGTAGGTATCAAAATCACTAGAGTTGACCAAATCTAATAAATAAATAAAGAATTACGCAACGGGAAGAGAGGACACGTGATGATTTACAATGCCAAGCAAATACAAAAAGAGCAGACATAGACATTTGAGCTGGTAATCAGTCATTTTTTGTAAGCATACAACTGTTCAACGTTGATGAAGGCCATACAATGGGAGAATCAGAAGGCAAAAGGTACTAATCCTGTCAAAGCAAATCTTAATATATAAAGTCAGGAAAAACAAAATGAGTCAAGGATTGAAAAACCCAGTAGAATAACCAGCCACAGTTGTGATGAATCAACAAGAACAATGATTGCAGATATTTCTTTATTTCTTTGTGATGAGGTATCTGACTATCATCATGAAGCATCAACAATTGTGATTGACAATAGAGTATGTGACTGTCACTTGAACTACTAACCATTGTTCTTTTAGACAGATACAGTGCTGAAGATTAATATTTCAGGAGCCGATCTCATGCTAAATGTGTGTTAAAACTGCACAACAAGTCAATAAGACAGAATTCGAGACACAGAAAGAAAGTCAAAAATCTGTTATCCATTGCAATGGGGCTTGCCAAAATAATAGAAAACAGTGACGGCTCACAGTCAGAAACAGATATTGTTTTGATATTTGAAATTGATGATATGGAAAAATGGTACAGTAAACGTCCTTAGTAAATATTAGTTGTCATGGAAGGGATGATTAATACAACATTTATGAAAAATTGAATACTAGCTACCATAGATGATATACAAGCACACACGAAAGGTTGCGTCTTTCTCTGGATTCTCAATGAATATGTTGGGGAAGTTCTGAAACAGGCCATGTCTTTTACAAAATGTTTAAGTCGTGATGGGGAATGCCTCTTCATAGTCAAAATAACTAGAATAGTTTGAAGGGTAAGGGTTGCTACTTTAGAAAGGTTTACAGGGACATTCATTGTAGGCTTTCAAAATGAATCCGTTCCACAATCTTTGAGACATCTTACTCTCTATCGGAGGACTGATCAGTTGCAGTTGCATCCCTTCGATGACGAGTTGCACAATTGAACTATTATAGCTGAGAAATGGTGAGTGTTGTCTTCCACTCATCGATATTACTGGATTGTGTCTCGATGGTTGGCCATCCTGTATCATTCATACTAAGGAACATTGTATGCTTGGAGATATCCTTTGTTGGTTACATTCCTATTTTGTTAGATAAGTTGCATCAGTCCTTTCTTCCATGATAACTACAAGTTGTTCCAGGCGTTTATTGTACAATTAAGCGTGATCTGCAAGCTTGGAGATTGGTACAATACCTCTTCCTGACCGTGTGTCGTCAATCTATTTTATTATTTTGAAAAGCACAACTCCAAGAATAAAAGATTCTTGGCTTTCTTTCTATGTCTTTTATTCTGCCTATTTGCCATGTCAAGTTTTATCAATCATTAAGCAGGATACTGGTGATTTGACATCTCCAGCTCTTACTTTGGCTCTTTGGCTAAGGAAATATGTCTTGTAGTACAGGTGCACAGTCGTGTCCCATTTTTTGTCGATTTTTAAATTTCGAAGTATCATGGAGATCTTCAGATACATCACCACAGAAAAAATACATTGCAGTCATTGTTTGTGTTGATTCAGTATCACTTAACAGTGTCTAGTTACTTCTTGTTTTCTTTCAACTGGCAATTTATCTTCAACATCAGAAGTATGTTTTCCCTTTTACTGATGAAATATTTTGAGATCTGAAAATTTGTTTGACAGGAATTGTGCCGTCTGGAGTGCTTCTGCAGTTCCATAAACCTCATTCAACTGTTTCAAATTGAGCGGAAGAAAAACAAATTCAAGACCCAACATTGTTGTATGCCTGCATCAAAAAGAGTGATTGCCAGCTCAAAAGTCTATGTCTGTTCTGTTTGGAGCTGCTTGCCATTGCATGCAAACCCTCACATGTCCTCTCTTGCCGTTTCACACATTCCTTTTGGTCTATACGCTCATTATTTTCTTCTGATATCTAGCTCCAGTGTTTTGAAAATCGACAATTTTGATATTTTCCAACAACAACGTTCAGTCATAACTTATTTTATTTTCTTAATATCTGTTTTACAAAGTTACTTAGGCAAACGTGTAAGTAACAGTTAGAAATTCTTATACTGATATCTTTATTTTGTAAACATGTGCATGCCTTATCTGACCATTTTATAAATATCTAATGCATATTAGTAAAAAAAAGTGTGAATGCAAACAGTGAATAAATAAGATTAGCGAATAATGTCATATTGGAAATTCATGTTTTCAAAATAGCCATCATTCTAAATGGCTACCAAAAAATAAATACATATGAAGTCCTCAGATGACAGTCCTTGTCATCTGGGATGAATATACCATATGACTTTATAATCACTTCCTGCAGCAAGCGCTTAACTGATAAGTCAAAGTGAACACGGTTTCTAAGGAAATGCAAATGTGTAAAGGCAGTATTACGTATGTAAATGTGAAGGACAATGTGATAGAACATGATAGACAGAGTGAGGTTTGACAAATCATGAACATTTCATTTTTGTTAAATATAATTGAGAACATTTGAGCAGTTGGTCTTCCTATAACATTAATTACTTGTATGATATGAAATTCATTATGTCTGCAATCAAGGTTTTTGAAAGTTGTTTCAAATGAACAATATGACAACAAAACGAATTATCCTGTAATCAGCCAACTATTATAAATGACAGGTATACAAATATTTTCTATACTTGTAAAATAAAATCCTCCTGTTATTCTATGTTGAACAAGCGGTGGCAGGAATGATGCTTTTAGAGTAATAGTTCATGTTATGATCTTCTTCGTGGTCGCGTTTTAACTATGTCGATTACTTTTGAACATTAGAGACATGTACATTGTCGGAAAATATAAAGTAATTTGTACCCTCTACGAAACAGAAGAAAAACTTGGGGAGGGGGGAGGGGGTTCATAGGCTCGCTTTTCGTCCTGTTTATATAGCTCAAACAAATACATTTGTATATCTTCGACATTGGTTTTTTTTTTTAATTTTCATCGAATAGTGACCTTTTTTGGCTTAAAAAATAAAGATTTTTCAAGATGGCCGCCATTCAATATGGGTAATATTTCCAAAATCTTTGTTCAACAAGACAATTGGAATCAGCACTGTTATTATATTACCTAGGTTTCATGTCAATATCTTCTCTAATATTTTTTTTAGATTTTTTTTTATAAATCTATGGAGATCAAACGGCCGCCATTTTTAAATGGCCTCCTCTTCCGCAAATTTTGACTTTCAGAGTGGGTCCATAGCTTAAAATGTTGTCCATGACCTATACTACCACTATTCCAAATTTCATGCTTTTACCACAATCTGAGCAATTTTGTCAAAAATCTGCACAAATCGACTGGACTATAACGGCTTTTGTGTATTTAATTAGACAAGATAGTAGCCTGCATATACCGAAATAAGTCATCATAGGAGGAGCTTTATAGTATGAAGTAATATTACATATTTTATTCCTGTTTTTGTTTTGATCAAGGATTTGTATAGTTAGACAACTATACAAATCCTTGTTTTGATCAATATATGATGATAACCTTTAGTTCATGCAGAAATACCGACAGTTAGTGCGCCAATACGGTGGAATAAATTAGAAAAACAAATTGAATACCGATATTTGTCCAGACAAACCGACAATTTTCGGTTAAAATTCTATTCTTGACGATATGACTCTTTTCAAGGTCATGATAATTTTTTGGGTGTAAAACCAACATCATAATTCGAAAGAGACACGGAATTAATATACTACCCGTAAAGGGAATTAATGCCAAACTATAAGTCGAAAAAAAAACAACAATGCCATTACAAAAAAAATACCGAAAAACAAACTAAGACAAGCAAGTCAGAACTCTTCAGAACAGCTTAAAAAAAGCCAAGAAACTCAACAGAAACGATGGGCTTCGATATGTAACATTTATTCTGCTCCACAGGTGACATCCCTCGTGCTGTTCTATATGTATAGGAAGATGTGGTATGAGTAGTACTTTCCATCCAAGTAACCCTTTATAAAAGTAAACAATTATAGGTCAAGGTACGGCCTTCAACAGGGAGCCTTGTCTCACACCGAACAATAAACTATAAAGGACCCATAAAATACAAGTGTAAAACCACTCAAACGGTAATATATACATTCGGATAAGTTATATAAAGTGATTAGGTAATTGATATCACACATGAGCTGATTCTTTATTGACATTTATCTAACCAAAATGCAATACCACAAGGGCGACATTTTTTAGCCATTTGTATCCCTACAATAGATCATACTTCCCTATTCAAAAGCATTAACGGTAAAAAAAAATAATAAGGGGGTTGCACCCCTCCACTAGATCCTCCAAGTACTGCACCTCGTGTTCGAGGAATGTGTTTATCAGTACTTTTGAATATGTTGATATTACAATTTTGTCCTTGGAAACCGTTTTTATACGAATTCTCATATCAAATTGCGTTAGAGTAGTCCCCAAAAAATACAAAAAATACAAAAATACAAAAATAATGAAATCTTTAATATTTTACCAAAACTGCAATCGCCATGAATCATGATGAATTGCTGAGATGTGACATGTGGTACAGTAAGTAACAATTATTGTAAGTCACAATTTGCATTAAAGTAAAGAATTAGTCATATTTCAGTGTTTATAACAGATGTCCGCATTTGACAGACATGCTGTCCGCATTTATACACCTACTGTCCGCATCAACACTACTCCACATGTTAGCGTTTCCTCACAATTATATACCAACCAATGAAATTAAACGAGCTTTAAATAGCGGGAAATCGTCCATTTGCAACCCCTCTAGACTATAGATGCACTTGCACCATCTACCTGTCCGCAATTATCGTACTGGAACTCTCGGTTCTGGGGAATACAGAAACTGTCCGCAATTAGGCGAATTTCCCCTATTATTAAAAAAGGTTAATACAGATCAAATGTTATTTTTTTATTTTTTTTTTTAATAGGGGGGGGGGGGGGACAATTTTTTCTTCAACATTGTAAGTATGTATGCACTAGTAAATTCCTCCGATATCCGAAGAACCCTCTCGAGAGCTGCGAGGGTACAGTGGAATCTATTTACACTCCCTTAGTATCAGGATTAATAGTGGAGATGTGTCACTAAAGTATTTACAATGTTTGCATGTTGACGTTACCATTTTTCTCCAAACAAATTGGGGGGTAAATTTTCTTCTTTTTTTTGGGGGGGGGGCAATTTTTTTTTTACTACAGTGCCAGCAAAATAGCCACTGCCTTAATTTTACATTTCCTGATATCATATATCCTTCTTTAAAAACGTATTTAAACTTTGGGTATGCAGGGAAATGTAGAATCCTTGGTTAGATGAACTGTCAAATCACTATTAGGTTAGGTAAACTACCCTCCTTTAAGAGTAGACTAGTCCGACAGATAACCAATCTTTTTGTCTGCAAGACTAGACTACCTCCACAGGAGGGTGGTATACCCTAATAATGACTTCACGATTCAACTTAAACAAGCAAGCTAACCAAGGATTCTACCTTTCCCTGCACATACCCGTAGCCAGGGGGGGTTCGGGGGGTTCGGACGAACCCCCCTTGAAAACAAATAAGCACTGTTAAAGTCGATGTTTTGTTCGAATTATGACTGTTAAAGTCGAGTTTGTGAGTCAAACGAACCCCCCTTTGGAAATTCCTGGCTACGGGCCTGCCTGCACATTCAATGATTCAGAAATCGGCTGTAAAGGTAAAACTGGTTATGCACTATAGGTCAAGATATAAAAAGTTCTTTA